>VYZM01006149.1:127338-140802 GCA_013398915.1 Dromas ardeola
AGAAATTAATTTTAAAAAGCTTTGTTCCAGCTGTGGTGCTGAGTAGAGTCCACAGGAGCAGAGCTGTGCTCGAGCTGTGCAGGGTTCCGTGCCTGCCCTGGGATTAGTTTGGGTACAAACAGTTGCGGAGTTGAGGCTTGGGGGGAGTTGCAAAGAAATGGGATAGTCCAAAGAACAGGGTATGTCATTTAAGCTGGGACTAAAGTCATTCTCCTTTGCAGGGGATGGTACCGTTTTGTTAGGAAGGGAGTGTTACATGACCTGCGCAGAGTACTGGCGGGGCTGATCCACTCTCCTAACTAGCGTTAGGAGTCCCACGCACCGCTCTACTCTTAATTCGTACAAAAGTCAGCGAAAACCATCTGCTCCCGAACGCGCCTGTGAGAACTCGAGTCTGAACGTGAGGGTCCAGCTTTGTGTTCCCGTGCAGACCTGAGACAGAAGACGCGAGCGGTTTCCAGGCCCTGCACTGGTGGACGGTGCCGTCCCCCGGCTGCCCGCCCTGCCGGACCCTCGCCGTGCTGCCGGCGCGGGAGCAGGCAGGACAGCGGCTGCGGGAGGCTGTGAGAGTCCCTGAGCTCTGCCCTTCCCCAGCTCATGTCCACGTGTGGTCCCAGCTCGGTTTTGAGCATCTTCTCAGAAGCTGCAGCGGGAGCTGTGCTCCTGCTGACCCCCCCCCGGGACAGCCGCTGTCCCACCAGGTTTCTGTGCTTGTGGAGACCCGGAGTGAAGCGACACCAGGAGCCTGGGGCTCGAGATCTGCTCGATGGTTAAAAGCTACTAAAAGGTTTTTGTTGTGCAGCTGTTCCTAGGCCTTCTCCTGCCTCAGTCCCTCCTGCCCGGCTCTGCCCCTCTGCAGGATTGCCCTGAGGTGACAGCCTTACTCTGGGTTTCCAACCCCGAGAATCCCCGTGGCACAGCTCTCTCCCGGCTCTGCAGCCGGAGAGTCGCCTCTTTACCATGGAGGGAGAAGCCTGTCGCAGGGGAATGCGTGCCCATATACAGTCATCTTCTCTGGCTCCTTGGGGGAGAGGAATGGCTCATCCCAGCAGCTCTGTGCAGCTGAAATCCACCCCGAACAATGGCACTACAAGCCAGGGACCCAGGGACTATCTTTAGCCCGCTGTTGTTCGCTCTGTGGGACCAGGGACTCGAGCTGCTGTGCCCTCGGACTGGAGACCTCAGCATCCATCCCACCGGCTCTGGGCTCTGCATCCCTCTTGCCCCCAGCCCACGCTCTCTGCTCCGGGTCGCTCCGGAGCTGAGCCCGAGTGAAGGACGGGCTCCCCGGGCTGAGCTGCTCAACTCGCGTTGCACCCACACTGAGCATCTGCAGAGTTTTTTTGCTTTCTGCGTTGTTAGAGCTGCTCAGCTCGCAGATAGTCTCGCTGTCTTTAAATACAGTGACTGTTCGTGTCCTGGCTCCGCGTTCCCCCAAGGGAGTTACTAATGGATTCTCTTCCTGCATTTGAGCTTTCTATTGATGCACCCTACCAAATAACTCTTGGTACCCACCTCTTTTAGCATTACTCATGTAAACACTTCAGTAGTTGTCTTTGTTCCTAAATGTGTGATTTTTATAGGAGTTTTTCTCTTACTGTGTTGAGTCTCTGAATTGCTTTGCGATTAACATTCTTCATGAAGACCGAGAGGGTTTTTGGTATGGGAACTTGTGGCTGCCACCCTGTTCTGCTCTCATCCAGCCTCTTACGTGTTGAACATCCCTTAACATATCCAGATATATAACTGGAGCCAGCACAAGAAGCACAGATGTCAGCAACCATTGTCACTGAGAAGCGAAAAACAGATCAAGAGAAGGGGCTATTCTTGATGTGGTAGCTTGGAATCGCAGTTCTGCTGGGAACCTATCCCTAAATCCCACCCTGGAGACACAAGCCTTGTGGCAGGCTGGTGGCCAAGAGCACGGGATGAAATTCGTATTCTTTCTTCTTTATTTATTTGTTTACTTATTTTAATCTGGCTGGGCTAGTTTTCTTTTCTTTCCCCATTTACTGTGAGCAGCTGGCTAATTCTCAGCACTGGGAGCCACTCAAACAGTCCTCAAAATAGGTATGGGACCAGTTTCAGGATTCTCATCATGTAAGTTGGCTTTTAAAAACATCTTGTCTTGTCTTAAATTGCTGCTCTCTGCTGCAGCATTGCTGTTCAGCTAGTGGTAGCCGCCGAGCTCGCTCATCAATAGGACCAAAAGGATTGTCATTTCATCCAAACATCTGTCAAATATTTTTTCGTGCTCCATTTGGGAATCTTCCCGAATACCGAGCAGTTCTGGGCACATTTTCAGCATTTTACTGTCGCGTGAGCACAAATTGATAGTGAAAGAGCACAACTCACAGATGCAGTGACAATTTTCTAGCTGTGTGGAAGGGTTGTAACTCACCAGAACCAGTTTTCAGAAATTCTTACAAAAGTTTTCAGATACCCTGAAGTAGATAAAACGCCACTTACTGTTGCCTGCTATTGCAGAGACTCCAATGATCTTCACCAAAGGTCGTTATCCTCATTGCCTGCCCTGAATTAAACACATATCGCCGATTAAGGCACCTGAAGTCTTTGTGGTCCCCAGTCACACTCACCACGTGTATGTTTTATGGTGGCAGCGTGGGCCAAAGTTAAGGCTGGTTTGGTGCCGTAGCCGTGCATTTCTGCAGCTTGGAGCGTTTGGATTTCTGCTAAACTTTGTCCGAATCCTGAATTTCCTGGAGAATGTACATTGTTGGAATAGCCATAGCGGTCTTTTAGTATGTGTCTAATTTTAGATGAGTGATAAGCATATTCAACCTTAAATTCTTGTTCAGTAGTTTTAATAGCTTCTTTTTTAAAAAAAAAAAATGGATTTTTGCACATGGAGACTGAGCAGGGAGCCCAAAGCCGGAGCTGCGGGTGGCAGCCTCCGCTCCACGGCCAGGTGCGGTGGCACACGAAGGCTCTGTGTCCCCCATGGGCTCTGCCTGTGCCCGGGGCTCCGCAGCCGGGGCCAGTCTGTGGCTGGAGCAGGCGGGTTGTGTCCCGGCCCCTGCCCGAGGAGTCTCTCAGGTCTCCCGCAGGAGCCCGCGCGTCCCTCTGCCCAGCAGGAGCAGCGTCGCCCGCGTCCTTGGCGGTGGTGAGACCCTTCGGGGAGCTCGACACGTGGCGGGGGACGGGCATGAAGTGGGAGATGGGCAGGAGGAAGGCCGCTTTTCATCAGCTTCTTTGGAAGGGGTAAAAAAAGTACCATTTATCTTTTTTTTTTTTTTTTTAATAAATCAATGCTAAAATTTAAACTATGCACAAGATCTCAAAAAGTACATGGAAGTTTTTAAGAAGCGGCGTGGCTTCGCTGCTAGGGAAGATAAAGAATTAAAAATCCTAATACTGGATACTGAGAATCTAAAAATTTCATTTTCATGACTACATAAGAGGATCTAATTAAACTCTCAGAAATTCAGTCTCTTCTTGGAGGGTAAGTCCCGGGAGCCGGGGAAGGAGAAGGCTGTTTTTCACAAACAGAATAAATGAAAACTTCTGTTGAAAATCCAACTGGGATGTAACCTTAGACCCGTGATTGTCACTTGTGTTCTGGAGAGCTCGGCGGGGCGAGCGGGTGACGCTGGGCTGTCACCCTGCTCCAGCTGTCGTGGAGATGACAGGTACCGTCCCAAGCTCTGCGGGACACGGGATTACCTCGCAACAGCAGGGTTATGAATGTATCTGATGTACCGGCATTAGACTTTTATGTTGCCCTACTCTGAATTGCTGCTTTTCTATGTTGGATGCCATTTCGGTCTCTGGGAGTCGCTCTATCTGAGCTTAACGAGCACTATAGCTTTTAATATATTTGTAGAAGTGCTGCTAATGTTCTTAGATTATTTGAATTCCACACTGTGGTATAATATCTGTTTTATATTATTTTATCCATGCTTTTGGGTTTTTATGTAAACTGTTCCTTATTGTTGTTCAGAAAGAAAAAAAAAAAATTAAAGCTCTATTCTCGATGGTTAATGTATTTTCAAATCAATAAAATCCTGGTTGTTCTTTACGGCTGCGCAGTCCCTGGTAAGACCCCGGAAAGGCAGCGCTGACGCCTTCAGAAACGCTGCGTCCGAGAGCGCCGCGGGGTACCCAAAAATGCTTTTGTGTGTGGGAGCAGGGGGATGCTCAGGTGCATTTATCCTTGTTTTGGGGACAGAGGTGAAGGGCCTGGTACAGAGCAGGGGCAGAGCTGGTAGGTGAAACGCAGCCCTTCTCTGCCTGATCCAGGCACGCAGGGAAAAGGGAAACCTTCCTCTGCGGAGTCAGGATTGAGTCCGTTGGGCTCAAGCACGTGCAGTGCGTGTGGGACGGGTGGTAGCAGGCTTCATCTCTTCCATGGCTCCCAGTGACAGTCCCGCAGGGTCCCACCAGCGCTGCCCAGTGATGCCGCCTTCTTCCATTCTACCTGTCTCCTCCTGTCGTTACTTCTCTGGGAGCCCCCCCGCAGAGTTGCCGAAACAGCTAAGGCTCAAGCTCAGTGTGTTTTTGAAGATGCGACTGAGATTTTAAAAGCCCCGTGAAGGCACAGAGGTAAATACGTGGCAGGATTATTGTTGGTTTTTTTTCTGAGATGTAAACTGAAGCGGGGATGGCAATGGCTGCAGAAGCCGGCTGAAGCACAGCCGTTGGGGGGATGCGTCTTGGAAAAACACTTCCAGGAAAAAAAAATGTGTTGGATCCGCCCTGCCTCGCAGGGGTGAGGCTCCTGCGGTCCCGCGATGCAACTTCTCCATCCAGTATAATCTGGGTGGTCTTCACGGGGACTTCTGCTTCCCCCCTCAGAACATCCGCTCCTTGGTGCTAGAAAAACTGTTACTAATTTTTAGTGGGCACTCAAAGTCACAGCAAAATAACTGGGTCTGTCACAACTTTGGCCTGGAAAAAGCTCTTCCTGTTGCCGAATGCATGTTGGTAAATGCTCACTGGTGCCGTTAATGAAACAGTAATTCCAATGAAGTTGCACCAAGCTATTTCTGTGCTCTCTAAGCTGTTGACAAGGAATTTTTCAAAGCAGGAATCGGTGCGTGGCCTGAGATCTTCTAGAGCAGAATCTTTCGCTTGCCCTCCTCCCGCTTCCAGCACTTCTGGAGTGGGGAACGCGCTTTTATACAGATAATTCCGCACAACTCAGCCTGTCGTCAGCAAATTTGCTGAGGGTGCGCTTGATCCCACTGTCCATGTCATTGTCCGTGCTGCGGGTCTCTGCCCGTGTGGGTGATCCCAGGCTCCCCGCGGAGCTGGGGGTCGTGTGTGTCTTGTCCAGGCATCTCCTTTCCAAAATATCTCCATGCAGAGATGCGCTGGGAGCCGCACGTGAGCAGGGTGAGATGCTTCTCGGCATCCCGTTAGTCCCGGCAGATGGACCCGGGGAAGAGCTGCTGCTCCTTCACCCCCAGGGGAATGGCGGGAGGCTCCTGGCTCTGCTTCCAGCCTCCCGGTTGTGCCAGCGTGACAACCTGCACCGTGGTCATCCGGGCTCCCGTCCCAGCCCACGGGGCTGCAGTCTGCTCCGCTCGCTCGCCAGCCGAGTGACTCGTCTGGGGCCAGGGCCAAGTTTTACCAAGACCTTGAGAATCGCAGCATGTGGGATGGGGGAGCTGAGCCGAGCTGGGCCCGAGGGGGAGGCGTGAGTGCCGCGCTAATGAATTGGAGGGGTTGGAGATGCGCTGGGACAAGCCCGCAGCGCGGCACGGGGCCAGCACACACCCCGCCACAGCCCAGCCCTGCTCCCCAGCCGGGAACCTGGGGCACGGAGCGGGCGGCAGCGTGGCCGNNGTGCGGTGGGCAGGGGGGAACTGGGGGCGGCACCCGGGCTGGGGAGACACAACCCGGTGCTGGGAAACCACAGCTCTCCGCATCCCACCGCCCTGAGCTCGCTGGGGGTGGCTCTTCCCCACGATCGCCTTCTCTCAAACCTGGGCCCCACGGCAGCTCCGCACACCCCCAGCCCCGTTACCGGAGCCAGTCCTTCTCTCCACGGGACGTGGAGAAGAGCTTTGCTCTGCAGAGGCGAGGGTCCTGCGGTCCCGGAGGCACGGAGGCAGCCAGGTGAGGAGCGCGCACCGCAGGATCCCCCGCAGCCAGAGGGTTGATGTTAGAACTGCCTTTTGGAGGACATTTGTATTTTCACATCTTTCAGAGCCCTCCTTTGCTCTTGTTGAGTCCCTCATTTTCCAGGGACCTGCTGTCACCTCTTCTCCCTTTTGCGCTTCTCCCCCCTTGCCCTGTTGCAGCGCTTGTTTTGATCGGCATCACGGTCCTCGCCTTCCCTGAGTGCATTTCTTGGCCTTCTCGGTCCAGCCAGCTGGTGGCCTTGCTGTCCCCCTCCTAGGCAGTGACACCCCCCTGCCTCCACTGCCTTGGGGCTCCCAGCCTGCCGGTACTGTCACCACCGCCCTCCCTCTCACTGCACCCCCCTGGTAGCGTGGAGAATTTAAACTGATGGCTGCTAAGGTGAAATAGAGCGCTTAAGGAGGAGAAAAAAAGGCTGCCAACGGCTAGGGAACGTCTGGGCTGTGCGAAGTGAGTGCATTGCACCGATATACAATGACGGGGTGGCAGAGGGCCCTGCTGCGAGGGCAGCTCCCGGCCGCGGGGCAGCCCAGAGCCAGGAGAGGGTGGTGATTTTTTGTATCTGCGTGTGATCCTCCGCCAACACAGACGGGGTGTGCAGAAGGCAAGGGATTGCTCTCTGAAACACTCCGTAAAGTGACCTTGGAATTGATGTCGTTAGCTTGCCTTGATATTTCCTGGATCTACCTCTAGACCTTTACACTGGTAGCCGTATGACAGGCTGCGGCGCCCTTCTCGCTGCGGGTAACGGCAGTGACAAGTTTTTCATTAAAGAATGCAAGGCGGATGAGAGGAGAGAGGGAGGACGAGCTGCTCCTGGGTCCCTGCCTGCCCTCAGGGCTGGCACTTGTCATCCCTGTAGATTCCAGAAGGTCTTTGGGTGCTCGCAGGGGCTTCCAGCGCTCCCCAGGGAGGGTGTCGTGCGTGGGAGCGGGGCAGAAGTGAACCCTGACCCTGGGAGCGCTTGGGTGCCATCAGCCACCTTTTAATGATGTTGTGCTTGTCGCCTCCTGAGTCACACCGGGAAGGACGAGCAGATTGGCATCTGCCTGAACGTCATGTTTTAAACAGCACCGACCAAGTTTAACTGCATATCTAAAAATGGGATAGAAGTAAAAGCAAGATTGGATGCTAGCTCCAGATTCCTGCCTCTACATACGTAGGAGAAGAGGCTTAGTTAAATAAAACCTGGTATTTAATTAATCCTTAATATGTTTTCTTCTTGGGGCATGTTTGCTCTAATGGCACGGCACCAGTTTTTAGCATTGGCTAATTGATTGCCAGGGAGCTTACGGTTAAGAACTTCAAAAGGCTGATGAAGACACTCCCCAAACACACATAGTTTGCAAAATGTCAGGATGGGATTCAACCAGCCCTTGCGAATGTGTTAATTACCTGATATTAATTGGCAATCTAATCACTAGAGGCCAGGTCCCCAGCGTGCAAAAGCAGAAACGCTCCGCATTGCTGGTGCGGAGAGACTGGCGAAAATCCTGCTGTTTAAATGGAGGAAAGTAAATGATCCTAAAAGTGAATTTCATTAATTTTTAACTCGGGATCCTTTCTCACAAGAGCAGATATCCTGAGGGTGTGCTTTGAAGTGCACGTCGGTACAGCCACTGACATCTTCCATCAGAATTGCCACCTCCACGCAGCGGACGGGACAACAGCTTCCTATCCCGTGTGGGACGAAGAATTGCTCCCAACCTTGCGCACTGGGCTGCAAACGAGGGCGCTTCAGGAGATGCTTCACCCTCAGCCGGTGGCGTCGGAGGGTGGCAGCTCCTCCGAGGGCGGGAGGGGTGGTGGCAGCCCCGGTATTTTCTCTGCTGCGTGAGTGGGAGCCCGTGGGCTGCCTGTGCGAATGCGGCGGCGGCTGACAAACCAGTTTCACCTGGCACATGCCCAGGGCAGCCCCAGGCGGCGGCTGTGTGGCGGGGTGAGGGGACAGCCGAGGGGCTGTGCTGGTGATCCCGCCTTGTCCTAACACACCCTCCCCAGCGTCGCGGCACATGGCACCTGTGCAGCCTCTCGGCCGTGGCCGCGGCGGCCGGGAAGGACCGTGTGTATTTATAGCACATTGTTAACATGCATGAACAAACACGTTAAATCCCCGCACAAAGAAAGCACGTCTAGTCTAAACAGCGACTTCTGCTACGGTCTGCTCTGTCCTCTTAGCACCTCTACCTGCATCTGACTCCTTGAGGTGTTCTAACACGTATTTCAGAGATGCCCTTTTTCAAAGGAAAATAAAGCCAATATGCAAAGGCTTACCCACAACGGGGTGTAGCGATACCTGGGAAAATCCTTTGGAGAGCCCCATTTTGCACCAGTACGGCGCGGTTTGCACAGGCACCACTGACGTACCCCGATGCCAGGGGAAGGTGCAGTAGCACAAACAGTGCCGACAGCCGTGGTCCCTGCCCAGCCCCGCAGCGTCGAGAGCCCGAGGGCTGTGCAATCAGGGACGGGCTTTGCCAGCCTGGGATTTGGGGGTCTCCTTTCCCTCGGTTTGTGTGCGGTGGCTGCGGTGGAGCAATTCGTGCTATGGTGTTTCCAATGAGCTGAGGACGTACCTCACAGCCATGAAAAACAAGCTCAGATGCAGAAGACAAAGGAGCAGGGATGTGTTAAGCTGTTTCTTAAGCACAAGGAAGTAGAGCCCTTTTTCCTGGAGCATTTCTCAGAAAGTGAAAGCGTTTCTGCAACACGTTCAGCAGCTGCATTAGAATGACACGTAAGGGCTTCACGATATTTGTCGGAAAGCTCTCAACTAGGATAATGCACAAACCGAGATCATCTGTGCTGGTTTAGGCAGAAGCGTATTTTCCGAGTAGCTTCCCGGATTTCAGCGAAGCTGTTCAGGAGCAAGACGCTGTCGTCACTGCGAGGGGGGCTCGGGGTTCAGCACACGGTCTCTGGTTTAGTGGCTGAGCTGGCCTTTGGGGGGACAAGTTTATTTGAGCTTTTATTAGTTCAGCAAATGGAACAAAGATACTTGCCTTTATCACTTCGACTAACAACGTGTTGTTGTTGGCTGAGTTACAGGAGCGCGAGCTGAAATCTGAGTCACTCTTCTGCTTGGGAAAACAAAAACAGACTCCCAGGAAATCTGCTTTGCTTTGTTCTCCCCACAGTCCCCCCCACGTCTGACCATGTGCCGCTCGCTGATAGCGCAGGGTGGGTCCCGGAGCGGGATGGGTGCTGCGTTCTCGCCCAAACCAGCGGGGGCAAAACCGCCAGAGTTTATATAATAGACAAAAATTCCCCACCCACGGATTTTTTTACTCTGGTGCAATAAAACCTCCACTACAGTGCAATCTAACCACTCCTTCCTACTGAAGAGCATTATACATACAAATTTGATGCCCAATTATCCTTGTTTTTTTGTCGAGGATTTCTGGCTAAAGCTGCTTTCAGCAGCCGAGGTTTGACAACCTCTGCCTTGCTGAATTTCTCCTTTCTGGAGGAAGAAGTATTTTGTGGATACTGAAGGTACAATCCTGCGATCCTGCCCTGGCAGAGCTCAGTCTCTGCAAGGACGTGAATGATGGCCAAAGGGAGCCGGCTGACATTGGGCTGTGTGTTTTACAGACTCTTCCCTTTAAATCAGGACTCTTCCTTTCTGCATCCCTTCTCCCACCCCTGCTCCCGTTTAAACCAGGAGTGAAACTTGGCGGCAGGAGAGGAAGCGATGGAGGGGGCTGTGGCCAGTGGGGCTTTTATCAGGAGAGCTGCACCGGGGCTGTGGCCTCTGCTGCACTCTGAGCCGGGCACTTAGTGCTCTCTGTGTAGCTCTGCATTGATTTTCATAGTGGATGAACATGAAGAGGTGGAAAAGGAGCTTTTAAGGACCCCTGGGGTGGTGGTGATGGGAAGTAGGAGGATTTTCTTTCCTTTTTGTAGGTTATCTGCAGTTGGCAGTGGAGCACCTTCCTGCAGCACTTAATGCCTGAGATGCACAGGTTCCTCCTGGGGCCTCATCTTGAACCTTTCGGCTTTCATGGGAGCACTTACTTTGCGAAGGGTTGCAAGACAGGACACTGGAAGTGTTTCACCGCTTAGGGCCAGAGCATTTCAACCCACGTGGCCCTGAGAAGAGCAGATGCTTGTTCCCCAGATCCAATGAAGTGGTTTTTGCATGCATCTCCACCTCTTTGAACAGGAGCAACTTGCTCAGCGGGAAGAGACGGAGATTGTTAATGGCTGGAAGACAGGAGGGAAGCTTGCCATTGCACGCGGAGAAGTCGGGCAGAGCCTGGCTGCTGTTACGGCGTAGGGGACGCAGGGAGCTGACTTTGGTCCCCGTGGAGGCGGGGGGCCAGCGGCGACGGTGTTTGCCTGGGATCTCCCCACCGGCTCCCGCGGCCTGACCTCAGGTTTGCAGGAGCGTAAGGCAGCAGTCTGGCAGCCGCCCCAGGTGGCATATGCAATTAACCCATTTCTCCACTATAGGGCACTGACAGACTATGCGAGAGGAACCAGATTGCCCGAGCAGCCCTGCTGGTACACACAACATTTGCTGGTATTCACTGTTTCGTGCAATTCTTAGTTTAATTCTGTAAAGGTCCCACCCTGGAAGTTAATGGTACGGTAGAGAGGAGAAACAGTGGCGTTACCCATCTGAGAAGCTGAGCTGCTCGTAAACTGGTCTTTTGTTGGTTTGACAGCAAAGAATGTTTGCGTTTAAAAAATGGGAACTTCTCATCGTTAAGGGGACTTGTCATTTTTTCCTTCACTGTATATTGCTTGCATATCATCGCGCTGACAGTTCTGGTGAAATCATAAACCAAAGGTTCAAAGCTCAATGTCTGCGTGAGATGGGTCTGGCAGTGTCTGTTTGCTATTGCCATCCACACCGCAGGGTGGAATTACAGCTCTAATTTATATACATGGGGGGGGATAGAACAGGACTCTGCATTTAACTCTGCCCCTAGAGTGCGGTTAACTCTAGCCCAATACTTGCTGATAAACACAGTGGGATCGTAGGGTCTCAGGGAGGGAGAGAGCATGGGGGAAGAAACCCTTCCTGGAGCCAGGGCCGAATGCCGCATGTTAGGTCCTGCGCTTGCCCAAGGGAGCCGCAGCGGTGGGGTGACGGTGGGATGGTGGTGGGGCGGTGGTGGGATGATGGTTCTCCTGCCTGGTGCCGGAGCTGGGGTGCGAGGGCTGAGCATGACGGCTGCTGGGGTACCCGGCTCCCCGCAGCAGCACTGCAGGTCCCACGGTTCCCTGGTCTGTGCCGTTCCCTGTCCCACACGGTCAGGATATCCCCAGGGCAAGAGAGGCTGAGTGAGGGTGAGGATTCGGCCCCTCCAGCTTTGCAGTGGAGCCTCCTCGAGACCAGGCTGCTCTGCACGGATGCATCTACCCCGCAGCCCTGCAACCCCGCAGGTGCAGCTGCCGCCGCTGGCCTGCCGGGGCTTGAAGCATCGAGAGTTTTGGTGGCTGCTTTGAAGTTGCCAGGTCTCATCTCCCCGGGCGTTTGCAAAGGCACACGCTGAGGTTCCTCCTCAGACAGTGGGAAACGAGGCAGCAGCTTCTTGGGAACGCGTCTGCTCTCCTTGAAGTCACCCATTTGAATGCAGCCTCCCAGAGGCTACGTAGCCTCCGGAACCTGGCTTGGCCAGTTCTCTCGTGTCTGGCTGCGTCATCGCTCGTAGGTGTTTTTGTGGAGGGTGCTGCCATTAGAGCGGCTCCTGAATAACTGATCAGACAATTTCATTCTTTCCCATTACCTGCTGAAAGCCCCATGTGCTAGAGCAGAGGTTCCCAAGCCACGGGTGGAACAAGAACCACTTCAAAGAGGTGTAAGAAGCAGTAACACCCTCTTTGCAGAAAGCACTGGTCCCAGCCATGGATCGCCCTCTTCCGCAGGGGCAGGTACCAGTCGCCGGCACCAGCCTGAGCCAGGGGACTGTTGCCAGGCTGGCGGGGAGGGGTGCTGGTGGGGCACGGGTGGATGAGGGGATGGGTTACGTCTTGGTTTCTGGAGAAGAGAAAGTCAAATGAATGGGAATTGGGATGCCTTTGTGTTTGCATGTGTGGTGAAGATAAAAGGATTGCTAAGGTGGGGAAAACATATATATTATCCTGATTTGGGAGCAAGGCGGGGGGGAGTCTGTGGGAAAGGATCTTAATTTAAATGGGATGTGGGCATACACAACAAGGGTGGGGACAGAGGAGGTGAGGCGCCGCTCTTTTCTTCGCGCAGCTGCTGCAGGGCTGGATGCTGTTGCTGCTGAAACCTTTCCACTGGCCGCCATCCATGCAACCTGCTGGGAGGCAGCTTCGGCGCTAAGGCATGCCAGGAGGTGTCACCTCCCTCGTGCGGTTCGGGAACGGGTCGCGGGGGGGATCGGTCCGCTGGGTTTGCTCAGGACCCCCGAGGCCTGCAGAGGAGGTGAGATTTCAGCTGGCTCCCCGGAGGGCTGGCTAATGGCAGATTAGTAAATTCCCCGCCGACGGCAGGGACGCGGGACCTGCTGCCTGACCTTTCGAGGGCTGCTAAGAGCTGAGGCGAGGATGCGGGGCTGCCTTCTCCTGCGTGGCCACAGCGCGGGCCCTCCCGGTCCCCCGTGGCCACACGGGCTGCGAGCCGGCCCTCCTCCCTCCCCAGGCCGCAGCCTGGGCACTGCCCGCCCGCCGTGAGTCACCAGCCTCCCCCAGGGCCGACTTTGGACTCCTCCGTCACACGAAACCACACCTTTTGTCACCACAAAAAGCCGCATTGGGAGCGTTTGAATTATTACAACCGTGGCACGACCTCGGAGATGGCGGAGGGGCTGCCGAGGTGCCCCATGGGCACAGTCAGCGGCTCAGGCGCCATTCCTCGGGGCGGGAGGTGTCTGGCTGAGGAGGAACGCGCCCATCCGAGGAGAAACGCTGCCCGTCTGAGGGGACACGCTTCACAGCCTGAGGAGAAATCCTCCGATCTGAGAAGAAATGCTCCCCGTCTGAGGGGAAATGCTTCACGGCCTGAGGAGAAATGTGCCCCCTCTGAGGAGATGCGCTCCCTGGACTGGGCTGTTGTGCCTTCCAGGCCGCCATTTGAGAGCCCTGCAGAGGCTGCGGCCACCGCTCTGGCAAGGAGGCTCTCACAGGGTCCCTCTCTGCAGCCTAAAGCAGACGGTCTGGACGATGGTGGCAAACATCTCACCCGGAAGGGCCATCACCAGCCGGGGTGCCGCTCACCCCGCGCCTGTCTGGGGAGGGCGGGAGGCCCGGGGGGGCTGCAGGAAGCTGGGTGAAGAGGCAGGGGGTTGTGCTGTCCTTAGGGGAGGAGGAAGGGCAGCAGCAGAGCGGTGCGGACGGGCGGCCGCCCTCATCCGGGCCCTCTCCCTCAGGGAACCGGGGCGG
>VYZM01006149.1:146330-201905 GCA_013398915.1 Dromas ardeola
TTTTTTCCTTCTCATGACTGGGTATCGATTTACGCTCATATGGCCTGAACATCTGATGAGAAAGGGATATGTAGGTCTACTGGATGATGATTTTCATCAGGTCTAGGCTGAAATAATCCACACTCCTTAAAAGAAGTTCTTTAAACAGCTTAATCTTTAGCTTCTATTCTCAAGTCAAGGTGGCTTATTTTCCTGCTTCCTGCTGTCTTTGGTTTGTTCTGGAAATACGTGATGCTGGATCTTCTCAGGCAAGAAAGCCTTCAAATGGCTTCCCGAGCTCTTTGGGGTTATTTTTCAATGCATCTATATAAAGAGGAGATTTTTAATAGATATTTTCACAGTTCTGAATACCTTACAATTATGTTGAAACAATGGGAGCTGAATTTTCCTTTTATACTCTTCATCTCTAAAAAAAAAAAAATGCTTGAGGAGAGGAAATTAATTTTTTTTCTTAGGTTTGTATGATTGCAGTGATGCAATTTGAGCAGTTTAGGACTACAGAGGATTATTATCCGAAACACGGCTTGTTTTTGATTTGAGTCATGTCCTACAAACACGCAGTTAAAGACCCAGGGAGGAAGGGTGGGGGGGATCTTTAAGGGGGCTTCTTTAAAGCCACTTACAGAGCTGTTCATTAGAAGTTCTTATCAGAATTAAGTGCCAAAACTTTCAGTTTTGGGCTCTACTAAAGCTGTTGCGTGCCTGAAAGAAGATAAGGGCTGGACTTGCAGCAGTGTGAGAACTGAAAGCTTCTTACTATTGTAGTAATTATGAGTCAGGATGGTCATTAGCCTGCTGTAACAAGTAGAAAAAGATAACCAAACCTTCAGCAGTTGAATTGTTATCTGCGCAGTTTCACTTAGAAAAAGCATACTTGTGCGTTCCAGCAGTCTCTTTAAAGCGTGTATGTATGTAGCATATAGACGGCTCTAGCTTTGGTGCAATTTTTACTTATCTTATTTTACAGAATTAGCGTAAGCTTTAACGTGGGCTGGTAGGAGATCTAAATCTTTTCATTTTCCAGGTCAAAATACCCCTTTAATTTGGTTGGGGGCTGGGGAGAGCATTGCCATGAGCCAAGTGGGCTGTTAACTCCAGCTAGAGGCTTGACCCAGTTACAGTTGGGCAGCGAGGTCTGCGGAGCTGTGGCGCGGCTGGGAAGCGTGTGTGCTCTCCGAGCTGGGCCGGCCCGGGAATAGACAACTGTGACTCTGCTGCGGGAGCAGCACTGGGATGCAAATTAGATGGACGGCAAAAACAGAAGAAAAAGAAATTAGCTGCATTTTGTTGTTTAAAATACATAGGTTTGGCACATTGGAGAAGAGGTGAAGAAGTGAAGATGCTAGTGCCTTGTTTTGTTAGTTTAATAGTTAAAAACAGTTTTACCCTTCATAGTTTCTAGGGGTAAAAAGCTGCTGGTATGTTAGTGAAAGGCATGAAAATATGAGTATTTGTGTGTGCTTTTGCTGATGCAAATAATGTTGTTGCCATACACATCAGCCCCTTCTGTTTATATTTTCATAGTGACTGTTTTCCCTGGTCTTAGTATTGGTTAAAGACATGCTTTCTGTGTCTTTCAACAAGTGTTATTAATAATGTGAAGTTCTAAAACTTGTTATTCCTACTGTTGTAAAACTAGGACGATTTTTATTTTACAGTGTTGATGAGAATTTGAAAGACATAAATAGGAATGGAAATTAAGTTTGTTTTTATTCTGCTCTTCTAATGAGCTCAGACTTCAGCTTGGATTGTCTGGCTGCTTTTTCAATTCAGCCATAGTATCAGTAACTCCTGGTAGGGAGTGAGTTGTGCCAAAATTTAAGAGGGATGTTTATCTGCTGCAAGGACGTTCAGCCATACAAGGCTTTCGATGGACAAAGCTGTCTCATCCATAACGAAAGCATTCGGCCCATGATGCATTCTAAGCAGGGCTGGAATTTCTGGCCACCATAATTGTGTTTGATATTTCATGAGAACACTCAGAATTCTTCATTGAACAAAATGAGCACAGATGCCTTTCCAAAATGGGCATTTATGCTAAAGTTGTGCAGCTCAGCTGGCTTGTTCCTTTACTTAGAGACCTTACAAGAAAAGTCATTTTTAGTATTTGTTGTCAGACAGTGGTCTTGCTGTATTGTCACTATTAAATGTCAGATATTAGTATAATCTGCCCTTAAAATGTTTTAAGCAACATGATCGTTGCAGACTTACTTAAATTTCATTCTATTCTTGCAGTACGCATGTACAAATGATACAGGGCTTTTCTTTTGCATGTTCGAGCCTACAATAACAATTATGCCCAAGAAAATAGATATCTTGTTTATGCAAATAGTATTAAGTATTTCTAAAGCATGTTTGAATTTATGTATCTTGTAATTCTTACTAGTCATAATGTTTGGTTTACGTTCTTCACAACATGAATTTTTTTTTTTTTTTTAAATAAATCACTGCAGCTCTCTGTGGTTACTGCTTGGGAAGGAGAGATTAAATGAATTGTTTTGATTACAGTAGAGCTTCTAGCAAAACTTCAGATATTTTGTTACTCTCCTAAATACAATTTTACCTACTAGGAAAGATGCTCCCTATTGCTCCATGGTGGTGTGAGGCTGCAGGAAAGCTTTCCGTATGTCTGACCCATTCTCACTAAACTTGACAGGGCAACGGATGTTTTCTTGACATCTTCCTTAATATAGTTGAATCACAGTACACATAGGAAAGACTCATCAATAGTTACAGATCAGCATTTCAAGAAGGTCAGGGAAACTGGTTTCTGCGTGGTGAGCATTATGCTAATTCAGTCGTTAAACATATTGGAATTACGCTTCCTTTTGCTTCTGCAGTGCTTGCAGATTCCATCAGAGCCTTTGCTCTGTGCTTGGAGCACAGAGGGTTAGTTTTGGACAGGGAGAAGCTTTCTTGTACACTGGATTGTAATCGCATGCAAGAAACGTGTCTGCAGATCTCAGTTTGAATCGAGTTCTTTACATGAAGTACTTGCTTAAATAGCGTCACTGTCGTGTTGGTGCTTATGCCTGAAGATGAAATCTAAGGGGATGATACCACGATGGAGAGGTTGAAGCCTTGTTTAAGATGAAATACATATTTTCCTCTCCCGAAGGCACTTTATATTGGGCTAAAGGGTTAGGGTGGACTAGCAGCTGTAATGATTGAACTCATTGTTTATGTGCGTGCAAAAGTGAAATGAGAGTGTGGATTGAAGCAAATGTGTAATTTGGGCCCCGTTACTGACACCTCTTACAAACAACACTAAGCCTTTTCTCTCATATTTGGTTTTGAATACTAAGAATGTGTATCACTATTGTTTCCTAACTGGCACTTATATTATCTTTAGAGATTATTTGTGATGCGTTAAAGCGTATGTGATATAAGTGTAAAGTAATGATCACACACAGTCTCATGTTTGTTGATATCGGACTGTTGCACGCAGTGTAAAAAGTAGTAATTTTGAATCTACATTTTTTGTATTATAGATGTAAGGTTGACTAAGATGGTTTTTGCACAAGCTTAGCTTTGTAAGGAGCAGGTTAGTATGTTTTTCAAATTGTATCCAAAAGTCTTGTCTCAGCTCGATTGAGGTTTTTTCTTTTTTTTTTTTTTTTTAAATATAACAGCTTTAATTCCAGATTAGTACACTTTCAAAATGCTGAAAATGCTTACTTTGAGGTTAAAGATCTTGCCATTTTTCCTGTTTATCTTGGCTTTAAAAATAATTGTGCTCTTATGTCTGTTATGTCCTTTCTAGCAACACTGCAAAGTTGAACTCGGTGGTGTTGCTCCTGATGAACTGGAAGCATCATTATACCTCGGGTCAGTTGGAGCCTTCCCACAAGTTCTCGGGGCAGGGTGACTTCTGCTTTCCTGCCTACCTCCTGCTCAGGGCTGCTGTAGTCTGGATTTTTCTTACTGGTTTAAAACCTTTATGAACTGCGGCCTGCTCCATTTTCTGCTTATGTTGGCTCCTTCAAATACTGTGAGGCAACTCCATTCTGGAGATCTGCATCTCAGCATCCTGTTAATTAGACTGGTTCCACCAGGACTCAGTTGCTGATGGCAGTGTGGAAAAAACCTGTGAATGTGGGAGGAGCACCTAAATCCAGCAGTTTGAGAACGTCTTCAGGAGTGTGGAGAAGGAGGTAATGAAACAGATGACAGGTTAGCATCTGGAGAGCTTTAAAAGCTTTAAAACTGATAACAGCACATATTGGAAGGCAAAGGATGCCATTTGGACACTTGGCCATCTGGCAGCCTCCTGCTCAGCTGCTCCTGCCTGGGGGGGTCAGTCCGAGTCCCTGGTATTGCTTTGAGTGTGGTGGCCACTGCCAGTGCTTGATGGGCTCTGGTTGTGGAGCTGTCTGGCGTGTTTGAGACCAGGGGTAGTAACTGCTGACGAATCGGAGAGAGAGGGTCAATACCTGAACCTGTCTTCAAAGACTAACTAGAGAATGGACTGTCGGCCAGATTCAATGGCTCTGCCCTGGCTTACATGGAGAGTGCACTGGAGAGGAGGCTGGAGTGAAAAACTTGTTGAGGCATGAGTGTATTTTTAAAACTACATAATTAACAGAAGGTTGTTTATAACTATTTAACCAATATTGGCTTTCAACCAGCGTGCGAGACAGTGTTTGTAATAAGTTGGACTGGCTTTTATTAGGCATCAAAATCTGTAGGGTTTATCATTTTGTGGCAAAACAAACAGACCATGCGCTGTCTGAACATCGGGCAGTTTCGGTCGGGTAGATCTCTTTTCCCATCCTATGTATCTGTCTTTCACTCACCCTGATTTTTACCACTTTGGCTTTTGAACCTGAAGACTTCTGTGGAGGGGAACTCAGGTTGATCGGCGCGATTCCTGGGCGGAGTTTGCGTCCAGTAGTTCAGATGTATCTTCTGTCCATGGTTTGCTGATTGGTTTGTACGTGACAAAACAAAAAAATTTACCAGATCTTCTTCACTGAGCAGGTACCTGGTCTTCTGTTGGCTCATCAAGTTTCTAAACTATAGACTACTGGAAACTGAAAATAAATGGTATTTTGTGCCTATGTCACTTCTGAAGCATCCTCCACTGGCTGCTCTCTCATGTAAGACGCTAGGATGTGTGGATCCTTGATTTCACTTGCCAAGCTTGCCACTGACTTGAGGAAGCTGAAGACACATTTGGCCTTAACATGCAGCTCCTTGGACTGTCGTGGTTTGATTCAGATGGAATTCCTTCTGCAGAAATTCTGGATCCAGTGTCAGTTACCTGTTGGTTTCAGGTCAGCTTCGTGTCACTATTTGAACTTTCAGATCTGCAACAAAAAGGCCAGTGAGGGAGTCAGCTCAGCAGTTTCCCCAGTAGCTGCAGGACTTACTGTGCTTCTTGGAAGTTGGTGAACATGTCTCATGCCTTCCAGAGGCATCCAGTGGTATTAACAGTGAAGCTAAACCCGGGATCAGTTAGTCATGCTTTGCTGTGTGGCTTTCTGGGGGCAGGAATGGTCTGGGGAGCTGGGAGAACTCAGCATATTCTGGTTTTGTTTTGGATCAGATTTCAGTCAAAGGGACCTTCTTTGTAATAACTTTGGAAAGATGGTGTTTCTAAGTTCACTGCGAGATCATTCCCAGGTTACTAAAATGCTATTAAAATCCCATCTTTGGCTATGCCCTGAGAAATTTGGCTGAGGCTGCTGTAATCCTGGTGTGAGTGTGGTTAGGTGGGTGTGATTTGAGGGAAGCTTCTCTGTCTGGATGCTCCCAGGCAAGTGAGTGCTTGTGCCTAGGTTCTCACGTCTGGGTGAACTGTTGAGAATGCATTTGTCTTCTTTCACTCCTGCTAATTTTTTTGAGCTCCAGAATATGCCTGTGTCAGCTATTCGTTATTGTCCTGCCTTAGAATGTCTACATTGTACCATGTAGCCTTTGACAGTGTCTGCATTTTTTTAAGTGTTTTTTTTGTTACTCTTTTATCATCATTTTAATGTGTTAGAGTGATTCTGTGGCTTCTGGCTTAAAACTTATCAGAAAGTTTAAAAAAAACCCAAACACTCTTGTGATTAAAAATGCACTTCTGTGCTAAAGCTTGTGAACGTTGCTTAAGTAGCCACTTAGGCTTTCCTTCGCCTGCCCTCCGTGCCCCTGCTAGCACAGGGTGCTGGCTGCGAGGGTGGCATCTGCGCCAGTTTTTGTTCACAGCCAGGCACTTCCAGGTTCTTGGAGCCTCCAGGATTTGGGTTTCAGTGCTGGTTTTTTCGCACTTCTGCTATTTTTATTTTTTTTTCCTTCCGCCCCCCTCAGTAAAAATGTTAATATTTTAAGCATCTGAACTGTTGTCTTTCAATCAATAGGCTTTTTTTTCCCCTTTCTGTGCTTTCTCAAGCATATAGGGAGATGGAGGGGATTGTTTTGTAGTCACAAAGCTTCTAGATAACGTGTTGACCAATAATTCGTTACTGGCCTTGTTTTTGCTGAATAACACTGTGTTTCTTAAGAACAAGGTAGTAAATGATGGCTGATGTGCCTGTGCAGGCTTTGTGCCGTCAGAATTCTTGGTTCAAACATGCTTTTTTGTTCAGAAACGGGAAGAAACATAGTGTCACTGCTCTGATTCCTCACAGTCATACAGAACTCTCTGATGCTCTGTTCAATTCGTATCGCTTTTTGGGGGAAGAGGAAACTCTTTTGTGAATTGCTGATAACAATAACCTGCTAGCAGGTAACAAAAAAAACATACATACAAATTAGCAAAACCAGCCAGTGTTTCTGAAATGGGTAATTGCATTGGTGAGGGGAAAAAACCTGAGACTATTTCCTGCATATGTGAAAAGCTAGATGTGACCATTGAAGGAAAAATGGGAGCCTTATCATCAAGGTAGCAGCAGTAGCTCTTCTGGCACATAAAACATTCTTCACATAGCTGCTTTTTTATGGGTATGCTGCTTGGGTCAGATTATTGATGCCTGACAGGAGGCAGCACCCTGCTGCAGTAATGTGTCCTACCCAAATTAATGCTGTGTTGAGTATATACAAGGAAGAGATCAAAGAGCTGTCTGAAAATTGTTAACAACCTGAGAGGCAAAAAGATTAATTTCAAAGTACGTAATTGTTTGGTAGAGCAGAGGATGACATAAGGGATTTTGGCTCACGGAATGATAAATGCCACCAAGTATTTTGCTTTTATGACAATATTTTATTTGACTCAAAATAGATCCACCTATCTCTCGCTAGTCTAGTAATTTTTTCAATATTTATGGGATGTGAGTGGAAATTGTGAATCTGGTGGTCATGTCCATTCAAATGAGTTTTAATGGCTCCATCTGTATACTGAAAGGCATAACTAGAGTAAAATTAATCCAGTTGAAGATTGTTAATAATTGGTTTGTTCAAAATTGGGCCATCTTTATGGAAAGCATTTGAATTGCTGCTATAGGAGCAACAGCTTGGGCAAAGGAGGATTTCTATCAGATAACCTACCCTGCATCGTACTTAGTGCTGGGTAAAGTGGCTGCGACCAGTATTTTCCGTGGTGTTGGCCTACCAGAACTGGTGCTGAAGCTGCATTTTCAACGTGGTCATGCCATTGCTGAGGGCACTGGAAAATTTCCCCCAGATGATGCCAATGACATGTAAACCCAAGTCCAATTTCAATCCTACTGTTCCCTCCGTTTTGCCTTAAATATTTTGGGGTTATGGGGACTACGCATTAAAGAAAAGGGTCAGTCATAAAAACTCCTCTGTATTCACGCATCCAAGAGACGTGTTGGGATTTGCTTCTGCGGGCGCACAAAAGGAGGTTTGTCAGTGAAGCCGGGGTTTGTCTTGGCGGTGCCAGCTTGCCCTGGGCCTGTGGACCCGGGGCTCGGGACGGAGGTGATTTCCCCCTTTCTAGGCAATTCAGTGTTATTTGTGCTGCCACTGTTGATATTGTCAGCTGTTAGGAATGTTGTTAGTCAAAATTTGCTGGATAGTGCCCACGGCTTTTTTTCCAAATGTTTGTACCCAGCACACTTAGTTGCATTCTGTGGTAATTCTGAGGTGGATCTGGGAGAAGCAAAGCTTGGCGCAAGGCGTTGTTTCAGCGTCAGCAGTCGGTGTCCCTGCTGGCACTGCCTCTGAAAGCTGCTCCCTGGGACCACCTGCCTGCCTTGGCATGCAAATGCGGGGAAGTGAGATCAAGTTGTGGTGTTTATTTATGCGAATCTGTCAGTCTGTTGTCATAGCGTTTGTCTTTTCCAACAGTAACAGGGAGACAGCATTATTGTCCACTTCAGATAGGTACTGCCATGGTGCAGCTTTGGGGCAAGATCCTTTAGATGAAGGGACAGGCATAGAAATTGTTCATTTGTTCATGGAACAGAAGAATCTGTTCCTGGGAATCATCTGGTCCGACCCCCTGGTTAGAGCAGGGCTGGTTCAGAGTGTGTTTCTCCCATTATTCTGCAGTTCATTTCTAGAGAAGTGCTTGGGACAGTGGCCAGCAGGTCGAGGGAGGTGATTCTCCCCCTCTACTCTGCTCTTGTGAGACCCCGTCTGGAGTACTGCATCCAGTTCTGGAGCCCCTACTACAAGAAAGATATGGACATGCTGGAATGTGTCCAGAGGAGGGCCACGAGGATGATCAAAGGGCTGGAGCACCTCTCCTACGAAGACAGACTGAGAGAGTTGGGGTTGTTCAGTCTGGAGAAAAGAAGGCTCCGAGGAGACCTTATTGTGGCCTACCAGTATCTTAAGGGGGCCTACAAGAAAGCTGGTGAGGGACTTTTTAGGATGTTGGGTAATGGTAGGACTCGAGGGAATGTATCAAAACTAGAGTTGGGTCGTTTCAGAATGGACGTTAGGAAGAAATTCTTCACCATGAGGGTGGTGAGACACTGGAACAGGTTGCCCAGAGAGGTGGTGGAAGCCCCATCCCTGGAAGTTTTTAGGGCCAGGCTGGATGGGGCTCCGAGCAACCTGATCTAGTGGGAGGTGTCCCTGCCCATGGCAGGGGGGTTGGAACTAGATGATCTTTAAGGTCCCTTCCAACCCTGGCAATTCTATGATATGATTCTGTTTTGGGCTTGAGTATAGTTTCTTGTTGACCGAGCTAGACTACATGCTTCTGTTATGACTAACACAAATATTTGAAAGGTAGAGTGGTGGACTTAGTGGAGAAATTGCTGCTAGAGGATATTGGCTGTCTGTATTGAAGAAAATATGTCATTAGCAGCAAAATCCAAAGCTGTTGAATGCAGAGTTTTTAGTGTATTATTTGTAAGAAAGGAAGTGGAAAATGAGTTACTGAAGACATCAAACGGTATAGCTGTAAGAGCTGAAGCAGAACATAAACATTTGTAACAAGAATAGGCAATGACAAGTTTCTTTTTAGCTAGGTGAAAACTTAGAAGCAGCATAATCTATTACAGCATCTTTGCTCTAAGTATTTCGTCTGTAGGTGGCACGTGCCTTTTTGTGAATGAGTCTTTTAGTTAGTGATTGTGAAGCTTGGAATCTATCCTTCAAGACAAGTGCAGCTGTAAAACTAATAAAGAGGCAGTTTCCCAGGGTCGGTCAGTTAGGTTTTGCTCTTTAATATATGTTGGCAGTAGATGTGTAGTGGCCTGGGACAGCTGGCTTTTATTGAACCTTTAGGGTGAGAACAAATCTTAAGGATTAAAACAGAAGGAAAGCTGTCTTCCTCATGCAAATTCTGCGGTTTAGCTTTGCCCAGGTGTTCTGTCTCGGAGAAGATGCATATATATACACACACACACACACACACACACACACACACACATATACACATATAATTTTTAATCTGTCGTGATTCTTTTTGGTCTTCTATCCCATCGCTCTGTTTCCTTTGTCCTCCGTTTCATGGGTTTGGGTTTTCTTCAGATGTTGAACTGGTTGAAGTGATCTCCTAGTGTGTTGAAAGTAGTGCTGCAAGGCCACTAGCCTCAGATTTTCTTGAAGTCCTGATGTAACTACTTCATTCTTTTCTCCCTACGGTAATACCTTAATCCCTTATTCAGCAATCAGATGGTTGTAAAAAAGACATGGCATTTAAAATTAGTACTGGAGATTCCAAGTCGATCACAGAAGAACCCAGGCTGGTTATGCGTTCTGAACGTGATTCACCAGGCCAGGTCACAAATGCGTTTTCCAGCACTGGAAATCCTGTTAGAATTTGAAGAGGAAGATCAGAGGATTATGGGCTTTGTCCTTTCTTACAGTCCCTTCTGACACAAAAGCACCTGCCACGCATAAAGGCAAGCAGGAAATGTCTTCTCACATCACGCTATTTCTGTAATATAGTGACCTTCAGAAGCTCGGTTTATATGAAATGATCCACTCCCTCTGATTCCTTCCTGGGTGCAGAGGGTGATGTGTCAGGTTTATTTCTCAAGGCTTCATAGCCTTTGCTTGCAAGCAGTAGTTCTGTGAAGACACTTGCCTATTTTTATAACAAGTAGGTGGATTTTTTTTTTTTTTTTTTAATAAACCGAAGCCCACAGATCTGTTTCACTCGATACTTTGACTTGCATGCCTCTTCGGGTCAGAAGCAGAGCCATCTCTCACGAGTCGTGGGGGTGTTGCACCACTGCAGTTCCCATTAGCTTTGCTGGTTTCCAGACTGGCTGGCAACCTCAGCAAAGTGTTTCACTGCAGGGGTCTTCTGAGGGGTATTTTAACTTTGCATTTGCTCCGTGAAGTAAATAGTGTCAATGTCAGTGTAGTTTTCACCCGTGTTTTGGGAGGAAACTGTCCCGATGATACCATTGCTGCTTACAAAGCATTTGCAGCAGCTGGTACCTCTGAAAGCAAGCGAAACAGAAAATCCAGTGGCAATATCTGTATTCTGACAGCTCTGAGAGAGATCAGAGACAGTTGTCCTTTGTCTTCCCTGACTGCCAAGAGGTGCCTATGTGCAATTACAGTAAATATTTTCAGGTGTGGGTCGTCTCTAACCTCCTTTTACTGTTGAAACACAGTATTGAGCATGGTGTTCTGTAGGGGAGCATCAAATGGAAGAATGCCAAAGGCTTTTTTTTTCAGTCCTGTGTTTGTATCTGTGCTGCAGACAGCTGGCTCATCCTTCTCCTTACTCTCCTTCAGCCGCGTCCATGGTGTGCCTGCCAAATGAGAGCATTCATGCTCGGAGCTGGAGCCTCTGGAGAAGAGGCAGCCCTGCCTGGCCTCTGCGCGCTTCAGCTGGAAAGGGCTGGTCCAAAGCGCTGCCTGCTCGAGGTCAGAGGGATGAATAGCTACTCGATGTATTTCTGAAACAATAACGAACCAGATTTCACCTCTTCTAAAGCAAGGTCTATACGCTCAAAGGAGGTATAAATAAATTCGTATGTGATTAATATCATCGTATTCGTGATGTACAGCATAAGAGTATGAAAAAGGTATAGCTGGGGATTTAACCCTGTTCCTTTAGAATCTGGGCAGAAAAACGTATTCTAATCAAAATTTCTTTTAAATACAGTTAAAAATGAAGTTAAGCTGCCTGCAACAAGATGACCTTGTTGTTGTTCCTACAAATTAATTGGGAGCGAGTTTAATAATGATTCTAAAAAGGTTTGAGGATAAATTTGCCAGGTTGCAAATTGAAGTATCCACCCTCCGTTGTGTCAGGGATGTAACCCTGTTGACCTTTGGGAACTGCATATAGAATAGTGTTCTACCTGAAACAACGGAATATCTTCCTGTATGAGCCTTAGTTTGACTTCTTTTTCTTTTTTCAGTTCCATAGTCAATTTTTCTTGCTTGTAGTCAAACCTGATCATTAATATTTCATCTGACATGCAATGCAATTATTTCTGGAATGTCTTTTTTTTTTTTCCCCACATTAAACTGCATATAATGGGGGGAAGTCATTTGCTGGCCTTGTTTGTGGGTGAAACACTTTTACGAGGATGAAACCTAAAAGAATATTAACAGGAGTTGAAGCTGACCACAAAAGCAAATGTTTGATGACATAAGCAAACAAAAGAGTGCTTTCTGAAGCCTGCTGGGAATACCGACCTTCCGCAGAAACACGCTCTTAGCCTGCCTTCAGCCTTATCCAGTAATTCTTGTTGTTCCTCCTGAATGTCATCTTCTGTTGGCAGAAATCAAGATTTTGCTTTTGTTCGCTATTTCAACTGCCAAAAGAATTGGACTTTCCGAAAATATCCACCCACTAATGAGCCAGGTGGAATCCCTCACGCGGAATGCTAGCTGGAAATAAAAGATGACTCACTCAGGAGAGTGAGGATGCACAGCATCTGGTACCAAAAAATGATGATTCACCAACATTTCAAAGCATTTTTCCTTTGGTTAGGGTTTGTTCTAGCTAGGTCTCATGAGGCTTTCAAAACAAATTAGACCCTCTGTGACACTTCGAAGGGAAAAGAGTTTACTCTGAAACTGTCAATGAGAGGGTTGCGGAGAATGAAATTATGGAAGAATGAGATGTAATGAGGTAGTTGTACAGGTCAGAGGAAATGCTTAACATGCCCTTTCAGCCTGTGTGCTCTTGGTGGATCTCTTTCTGAGGAGAAGACCCTGTCAATGATGCACGAAGAGGAAAAACCCTAGCCAAGAGTCTGGTTTTGACAGTTTATCTTGACAGAGAAGTAGTTGCCCTTAATTGTCTGTAGAACGATGGTGGTTGCCCCCAAAACTCACTGTCCAGAAATTTTTGGAGATCTTTTCAGAGCTGAAAACCCTGAAGATGGGTGAGGATCGATAATAATGGCCACGCAGGGGAAACTGTGGTCACAGTTCGTGTTTGGAGGGATCTCTCTTTGCTGGGAAGAATGGAGGGGTGATGGGGACTATGTCCATCAGTGCTGCGTGAGGGGGAAGAGCAACAGAACAAGCAGGCTGATAATCCAGAGTCAAACTGCACATTTTTAAAGGGTGAAATTCTGAAACTGTTCTCTAGGAAAAAAACCTTTTCTTTCTGAACAGACTGCAGACGTGCTGCTGGACAGACAGTCCCGGCCAGGGATGTTACTGCTCGCTAGTGGTGACTGTGATTTTTTTGTAGATTAATCCTGGTTGGTTACTTTTTATACATGACACATAAATATTGTTATGAAAACTATAGGATTGACAGCTACAGAAGCAGACAATTGCATATAATTTTTTTCACAAGCCATTCCCTCCAGACTGGTCTTTGCTTCGCAAAGTCAAGGAAATGTGGAGGATGACTCCCTCTGCCCCGCAGCTGTCACACGGAAACCGAGCGTTTCCGGCTCTGTTATAGACAGTTGCATTTTGTTGTTGAATCCTATTTTAACATCAGTTAATGTGTTTTCCTAAATGATTGTCTCAATCAGTTGATTGTCCTGCTACATCAAGAATGTCATCTTAGATTTATGTTGTCCATTATGGGGACACGCCAGCGTATTTAACATTGACTTTTTGGTTTGCTATAAAGGTTATTGCCTGTGTGGGGCCAATTTGAATTACTGAAACTAGTTGCCTGTAGTGCTTTATAATTTGTTACCCTTTTAACTATTTTTACCTTGTAACATGGGTTAGAATATTTAAATTATTAAAATAATGGGTATTAAAATATAATGTGTAAAGTCTTCACTCCAGTACTGAGATGCCAGCACAATGAAAAGGATAGTTGAAAATATTTATGTTCTTTACTGCATGTCTAGATCTCAGTGAAGCTCTAACAAGTGATGATAGTTATGCAATTGTACTGGCAATAGCAATTAGAGATTTACAAGTGCTTGTAAATGCTGCTATTTATAGGATGGGCACTTTATTTAACGAAACGCTAATCTTTCTCTGCAGTGGGAGAAAATGTCAGAGTGGAGTATTTCATCCTTGTGATGGGACCGGACTATAATAGCCAAAAGAACAGTACTTTGTCTTTTTGAAAGAAAACCAAAACAAAAAATAACAAACTAAAGGCTTCAAATAGGCTTGCACATGGGAATGGAGAAAGAATATTTTAAATTTTGCAGTGCTTTGGAATATTATTATTAAAGGTCTGTGGGGCTTTGCAGGTCACAAGATAGCTGTCTTGTGAGATTTGGAATATGTATTTTTAGTTCTCAACCTGTTAACTTTGATTATTGAGGAGCAGAACAAGGGCCTTGTTCTACTGATCTTCTCACTGTGAATCTGGGAAAAGGTAATTTAAATGCATTTTATTGCTTGTTCTTACTTTGCAAATAAATGTGTCCAGGAATATTATTAAAAATTAGAGCCAGTATAACAGTATTTTTTTAAATCTTTCTCTTTGAGAGACCCTGGATGTCCTCTTAAATACAACTGATGGATCCTATTTCAGTGAACGATGGTACTAATAATGTGAATCAGGCTTAAATCCAAGAATAGAAAAAGCCTTTTTTTACTGAATTAGTTGGATGATCTACGTAGTTGTGAAAGTTTCAGAAGATGTTTTTTTTCCCTGCATGTTATTTTGACTGTTCTATAGTAAGTCTTATGTTCATGGCAGTATTCACACGCACGGTTAAGTTATTCTTTTTTACATACGTGCAGAATGAGTGATTGGATTAAATAAGAATTAGCAGAGCAGATCCTATCAGCAGCTCTCCAAGTGTTGTAGGAAGCAGCAGAAGGATGATTGCTTAGGATAACTGACATGAATTGCTGTAGACTGATGCCAACAGGAAAGAAAAAAGAAAAAAGAAACTCCCTTTTTTATAAAGACTGAAACATTCAAGACAGCGGGGAAGCCTTTTGTAGAAGGAATGAAATAAATCTTGTATTGTTTTGTATTGGTGCGACAGGTCTGGTCATTGCATTTGTTTTCAGTAGCTCCTGTGGCTTGCTATTCCAGTGAAAAACCTGTGAGGCAAATTGTTTTACAGTCATTGGCAAAGCTGTGTTTTCAGAAGCTGCTGATATATGTAGTTATACAAATATCTTCCTGTATTTGCACACTAAGGGAGAAATTTTTTTATACTGGTAGCAGATTTGCTGGTAAAGTTGTGACTAAAGAAGGAAAACCTTGTGTTTATTTGGTAGTCTTCTACTGGAGTATTCTTAGTATAAACAGACATGGGTGTTCACTGGTGGAGCCGTGCTTTCTGGTTGTTTTCAGTTTTATAAACTGGATTTTTATTGTTCTGTTTGGGTTTTTTTTTGTTTGTTTTTGTTTTTTTTTTGTTTTAATAGCAGAGAGATTTTCTCTGTGGAATTTTTATGCTTTCCACCCTTACAAAAGACAGATGGACTTGTTTATCTGCTGTGAGGTTCAAGGACAGATTATAGATTATTTTGCTTTGTGTCATTTAAAACATTCTTATTTATGAGCAAGGAAGTTGGCAATAATCACGTGATTCATGGTGGAAAAATTGTCTGCAGGCTGCTGCTCCTGCTGTCCTAATAGGCTTAAAGGAATTACCACTGATGTAAATAATAATTCTGTGTGCTGCTGGTGGGCAAGGCAGGGCAGGCAAACGCTAAATATAAAGGGTGTGTTTTGGGTAAAGCCCTTCCCACATGATTTTTTGCAAAAATAACACTGTGAAGTGAATAATCCATTTTGATTCCTAATGAGTAATGTTAATAATCTTTGTAAAGATAGATTGTTTAATTAAAAATCCAAACAGCACCTCAAGGCATTAAGATTTTAAGGCTCAATTTGAGCCTGGAGCAGTTTTTTCACGTGCATCTCTGTGACACCCTGTAGTTCAGCCTGGCCCAGGAAAAATCACAGTTGCAGTTGTTTTGAAGCAGAGGAAGAAGAGCAGTGGAGGAAGAGCCAGGTCTTCATGTGCCATTCTTACCATTAAAAGCAGGAAGAATTTCAAAAGATATTTCAGTGCCTTTTATAATTTCCTATGTGCACACAGGATGCACCCCAGAACGGCTGAGGGGAGCGTGACTGAAGCTTAGGGAGCACGAAGAGAAATAGTGCCCAGAAAAGGTGACGACGTGGCTTGGGTGCTTTGCGGAACGGAGTGGGAACGCACAAAGGACAGAGTGGCAGCACAGCCAGCTCGGCGGCCACCGCAGCACGTGCGACTTGGCCAACTGGCCCTGAGCAGGAAAGGAATAACGTATTGTAGCTGACGATGAGGGATTTACAACTGTAATAGTACAATTATGGTAGTAATACTAAATATTAATAGCATCAAAAATTCTCGTGCAATTTAGTTTACAGTTGACTTTTTTAAATTACCCCAAATTTTGTACGTTGCCAACTTGACTAGTTATATTTTATTAGAGAAGCCTATCTACACCAAGTAGATAGTACACCGGTATTTCAAAACCGAGACAAAATGTCTAGTGTATGTTATACGTGGCATTGATAATATGATGCCTCTTTATCAAATGTAGAGCTTTTTGAAGTTCCAGGAGCTTTATAATTTTCAAAATTTATAATTTTCAGAATTTTTTCCCCCAAATATTTTGTTCTCCTTTTTTTTGAATACTTGTCTGGTTTTGGCCACATACCTGTTCAGTAATAACTTAAGACCTGAGAACTGACTTCGCTAGATCATGTAGAAAAAAATGGGATTCTGCAGAGCTAAAGTGTAGGGTAATAAAACTACAGAACAAATATCATCAGAATGGGTAAACTGTGGTTTAGGAATGTTGGCTGGAGCAATGAGTTGTACGCTGTTAGCAAGGATTATGTCCCGCATTGTATACTCACTGCCTTGCGTTCCGTTGAGGATCAAGTTTTATTCCATTTAAGAAGCTCTGTGCCCCCTTCTTCTTTTCCAAAGAAAAAAAACCCTTCAGAATGATAGGAGCAAACATATTCTCAAATACTGCGAGACACATGCTGGTTTGGCAGCTTAATTTTTTGCTTTGCAGTATTTCCTGTGAGTATCGCCCTTATTTCAGCAAGTGTTACTATTTTGCTTTTAGAGCATAACTGCTCTTCGCAAAAACCTTTGCATCCTTGGAATGCGAGAGCATTTTAATCGGATTTTGATGGCGTTTCTTAGAATAAGGAATGGGAGAGGGAGGAAGATTTCATTAAGATCTGTGAGATTGTGGAAGGGACAGATTGATTCTGATAAGCTGATTGGGTTAGTGACTATTTTGGAAAGGAGAGGTCGTGGACTCGAAGGGGACTAGCATAGCGTGTAAGTAGTTGAGACAGAATTTCAAGTGGATTGAGAGATGAAAGGGAACGGGCAAGGTGAACGGAGTTCATTAGCCTGCCCGAGAGAGGAAGGGACAAAAATAAATCTCTGCAGTTCATGGTGCCAGCGTGGTGTTAGTCTAGTCAAAGGAAGCTGAAGGTGAAATAACCATTTTTCCAGGCTGCAGACACAGGAAGGCAATATTCTGGTTTTTGGTTGATTTTTTTTGTTTAATATTCACATGCAGGAGGCTCCATATTCTACAGAATCTACAAATCGGCGTAATTGTAGGGTAAATACACACCAAAATAGTTTGGGCGAGAGGAGTCCAAAGACAGCCCCTTCAAAGGCTGCCCAAAAGTAGACAAAAGGGTGGCAACACAAAATTGAGCCCCTGAGTGAACGACTATAAAATCCAGTGTGAATTTCCTAAAAATTAAGAGTATGACAGCTTTTAAAGGAAAAATACAAATAATGCATCTAACCTTATATAGCCACCTGCGTCTGCTACAAAGTTGAAATATACTTTTTATTTGGAAAAATTCAGGTTACTTCTTGTTGCTGAAATTCTAATTACTGCTGGTTTTCCCTCATCTCTGCAGTAAGAATATAATTAAAGCCAAAGCTAATCTCCTGCCTTTGTTGGTGAGATACTGGGAAAACTGCTTTGTCATGGTAAAAGTCATATTTTGATTGAAAATCAGCCGTTTGAAGGTCAGCGTCTCAGGTAGCATTTCGCATACTGTTGTCACAGAAAGGAGATTTACAACAGAAAGTAAATTACAGTAATTGAGATAACAGTAATACAGAGCTCCGTGTTTAACCGGTGATTGACAACACTTGAATTTGCAAACAGTACTCATTGAAATGTGGTTTTAACTATGTTCAGATTTGGTCTGTCTACTGTGCAGACCAAGTTATTTACCCTTCACCTTTCAGTTCCACCTTTCAGGCTTTAGGTAATAATTTCTTGCTGATTCTTTAATAACTGTCTGAAAAAAAAATCCCACATTCTTTTGCTTTATACAGTTAAATCAGGTGGCTTTAGACTTCAAAATAGGAGCCAGCTTTTTTTTCCTTAAAATGCTCAGGATTTTTGTCTCGTGATGTTACCTGTGTGGATCTGGGTATGTGCCATACCTGAATCTGAACGCTCTTTGTTTATTTGCAGGAGAGGTCTGGTCGGTGTTGCTGAAGTGATCGCTTTCCCCTGTTCTTAATGTCATCTTGTTTTCACTATGAGAAGTGAATCAGGTTGTATGGGTTGGTTGCAGCAGAAAATGCAAATTATGGTAAGTGGTAGCAAAGCGTTTGGAGATTTGTAGAATATGCATTTATTTCCATTGTTTAATTGTAGGCCTTAGCTAATAGCTAACAAATCACTTTCAGTCATACCAATCTTGATATTTTTGTTAGTTTGACAGTACATACTGAATGCATCTGGCCAGCTATTTCTATTGTAAAAAGGAGTTGATGTTTGTATGTCAATGTTGAGATGCCAGCTTCAAAAAAGAAATTAATTTCTTTATTTTTAAGTATCTCAACCCTTGGAAACTTACTTGACTAATGGGAACTTGGTGCTGTGCAGATGCTCTTGTAGATTTTGTGATGTATTCTCTGGTTGTTAGGCCTAATCAATGAGTAACGGTGTTTCTTGCTGGTTTTTTTTTTTAGATGAGGAGAAACAGTATGTCTTTCATTATGTGATATACTCTGTAAACAGCACTGAAAGGCACCTTAATCTGAGTTTAGCTACCTTATGAATTTAAATTAGAATTATGCTATTTGATGTTCCTGCTGACTCTACATCAATACTGGCATTTTGTTTCATTTTTTTGCAGATTCTTTTTCCTTGTTGGAATTTTTCAGTTCTGTTGAATGTGTAATTACAACTATGGCAACAAGAGTAGAAATAAATTCTACTTTGGCGTCTTTGACGACAGTACCTGACTTAAATGAAATCCGAAATGAGGATAAAGCACAGCGTGTATATGTAAGTGTGCTTTCAGATGCAAGTAACAAGACAAAGGATGCTTCAGCATCACTAACTCTTGAAGAGAAGAACAAATTTGGGAGTACTTTGAGATCTGCAACAATGCCGTCGCTAGGATCAAGGCCAAGACTTTTCCCAAAGCCTTTTTCTAAAGAGAAATCTTCAGATACTTTTGCAAATGTAAAACCACCTATTCCGGCTTTCAGATCAAGCAGTCTTATTAGAAAGGCCACTGAGGAAACATCATCTGTTAAGGTATTAAGTGGAAGTGTTCCTCCATTAGTAGATCAGAAAGTAATTGAAAATGAAAATAAGGCTGGCAGTGAAGTTGTCACAAACATGACTTTCTACACTGGTCCCAGTGCAAATACCGTTATTCTTTTTGAGACGGCAGGCACAGAGCAATCAAAGGTAAGCCTGGCCCAAGAAAAAAGGGCTGCCGATGACCGCAGAGTATTTAGTACTATGCAAACAAAAGAGCTTCAGTGCAATGCGAAGCTGGAGAAACCATCTCGGCCATCTGAGACATCCAGGAATCCTGAAGGGTCTCTTCATAGGCAGATATCGCTTTCCTCCAGTCTTCGACCGGTCTCTTGGAACTCCCTCAAAACTGGTGAAAAAAAAGATGCTTGTGAAGTTAATCCGGGGGAGAAAAACAATGATGATGCAAATAATAACAACAGTAAAGATCTCTCTGTTGATGTGCAGCAAAGGCCAAAACCTAGACCAGTATCCGCTATTTTTTTGGAATCATTACGAGATCAAAAGCATCGCACCGTGGAAGCTTCTGAGGAAAAATCTCCTACAGAGAAATCCTGGATTAGAAAACCAAGGCCTTTGTCCATGGACCTGACAGCTAAGTTTGAACATAAAGATCTTTCTTCTTGCAAGAAGACTTGTTCATCTCACGAAAGCAAGGAAAATGTATCTCTAATTTCTTTTACTGACATGGGCTGTCATGGTCAGTCTGAAATGGGGCCAAGAACTGAAGAAACAGAATTTAATAAAGACAGTTCTTCTAAAACAAATTTGAAGTGCAGTAGTCAGGACATTGGCGTGCTAAATAATGGAAAATACATATGGGAAACGAAGCTTAAATCTAAAAGTGAACAAATTGAGACAAAACCAGAAATAACGACTAGCTTGCACAGTTTTGAAAGAAGCCATGAAACCACTAGTGAAAGCAGAACTAATAAGGGGGGGAAAAGATCGGATCAAAAGGAAACGTGTATGTTTCTAGGCTGTGAGAGTCCTGCAGCGTCCTCAGAAAAAGAGCATAGTATTGTAAGAGGTAGTGTTAAAAAACACATTAGTTTGTTCACTTCAGAAAATCCCAGTACCTCAGTGGATACAGAGCTGCTCCCATCAACTGCTGAGAAGGAAAACAGATGTGTGAGCATCCAACAGCGAATCAAAGAACTGACAACAGAAAATACTGACGTTAAGCCAGGAAATCTGCGCAGGTCACTTCTATCACGACCACTTTCTGCGGACTTAACAAAGATGTAGGTTGCAGAGAAATTCTGTTTAATCCTCTTAACTTCATCTCATTCAGTAAAACTTGCTCTCTCAGTACAGTACAATAACTGATCATTTTGGTTCCACTAAATGTAATTATTCTCTATACTATTATTCTTGAGCCCCTTTTCCACCTTTTCCTACCCTCAAAAAAGAAAATTTAATGAAATATATCCTGACAACAGCTGGAAAAAAAAAAGCTATCAATAGGGTGGCCTTTATATGTTACTGAAACTGTATATCTAGTATTAAAATTTCATGCATTTTGAAATCTTGAGGTGAGCATTGTAGACTGCAAGCTTTTATATTTGTGAGAAAGCAAAAGAATGGTTACCATATCTTTGACAGCGGTATAGAGTATCAGGTTTTCAGTCAGACAGGAATCTTATTTCGCTGTCATATTAAAGCGTAAAGATCTATGAAGTGTATTCTGCCTAAGCTATGGCAAAGAGCAGTGGTTAGAGTAATATGAGATCTGCTAAATTTTACATACCAAAACAAAAAAAAAATAATCTTGTGCAGTAAAAGAGATTTAGTCTAAGATAAAATGTATTCTTTCAGTACAAAGTTGGGTAATTGATTATTTAAAATCAAAAATTCGTTTGTGACATGAATATTTGTGTACTTTGCAATACTATCTGAGGCCGTACTGCAGGGCTTGGTACTGGTCTGGAGAGTTCATGTTCTGTATGTGATGGCAAAGGGATAAGGAAAGAAAGATGAAGTTTTTTGGTAGCGTAAAGGAAGTGTGCTTTGCAGAATGACTGCAGCAGATGTTTGGCTAACAGGACCTGCTTTATGAGCAGTGGGATGCTAGAATGTTTCAGCAAACCTTGGTCTCTTGACATTGTGGTCAAAATAATGAAAAGAAATTTAACTGAGGCATGAGAATATTAGTATCTCTTTCACTATGCCTTATTATGTATCTCTAAGTCTTATACTATATAATAAGCTGCATAACTAACCATTTTTTGGGAAACAGCAATCCTTTGGTGTAGATACAATTAAACCACCAAATACAGTTGCTAACTGTGAAATAGTGATGTTTCTCCTTTAAGAAATGTAATTTATTGGATAATTTCTACCGGCCTGCTTTGGTAGGACATGTACCTACTACCTAACTGACTGGATGTAAAGAAGTAACAGAAGTCTTTCCTCTTAGGTTTTCAAGTCCAACATCAAGCAGTGAAGCAAAGCCTGAGAAACCTGCTGAAAGTAGAGACGACTCTATCAATGAAACGCAAGAAAATCAAAAAGTAAGCAAATGGCATCAGCTGATGTGGTCTCCAGCTAGGTTTGCAATTAGAAGGCAGAGAGCACTGTCCTGTGTCCCGTGTGTCTTTATCAATCTATGACTTTACAACGGGTGTTGAGAGTATTAAGAATGACGTAATCCGAATAGGTTTACTTGTGCCAGTCTATCTTTAGGACACAGTGATAAAGTATGGGAGTTTCATGTCTGTTGAGTTTTTAAAAGTTAAATATGCATGCTGCTAAACGCGTGCAGTGGTATAGAGTGAAAAGTATTTTATATACTATTTTAAAGGGACTTTTAATGCATGAAAATCCACAGTGAATGGGCTATGGCTGTTGTGGTTTTGTGCAGTGGTTGTCCTTTATTTTCTCTAAGCGTTGCATTAGTGTAGGGCATTTCTACATCTGAGTCACAGCTCCTTATTAAATACGTGCTGTATGTTTCATTTAGTCTCCTAAATAACATTTAACTTAGCAGTTTTGACAATAAAGTATTGTACAGAAAGTTCTGATTTGCTGTAAAAGCTGTGAGGCTGTCTCTGTTTCTAAGCAACGCTTTGGTGTTGCAAAACAGAACTTCTCTGCTGACACTTCTTAGTATTGGAGATTTAATGTAGCTTTAAGGTTATTTCTTGTGAGTTCTCATGGCTGTGCTTTTTTCCTGTCTAGGGTTAAGATAGGAATATATGGTAAGGAAACTAGCAGCTAGATACAAAGTTTCTGTTGTTTAATACTACTTTTAAAAACGATCAATTTGTTTTAAAAAAGAGAATCTTCCATTAATGAAGTGCTCTTTTCAGAATCTGGTAATAAAGTAGGGTTAAAAAAATTTCTTTGAATTCCTAGAAGAACATAGGCCAGGTTTAAAAATCTTTCTTCCTAAATGTCTTTAGTGTTAATTTTCTGACATTCTTCAGCTTTTTTTTTTTTTTTTTAAGAGAAACTTAAGTCAATTCCAAGTTTTTAAATTTTAAAACTTGAACAAAAAATTGAACTCTTGTAGCTCGAGGAGTATTCTTTGATTCTATTATTTGCATGCTGTGCTTTTTCAATGAATGTTATTAAAAAATAGCAGCTGTCAGATGCTTGTTATATTTCTTGCAAGTAGATAATAGTAAAGAATTGGCAAGAGATATTAATTCCCACTCTCTCTTTTTAGTTCAGCTCATTCTTAATATTATTCTTAGCTGAGCAGCTCCAGCTGTGAAATTTACTCAGATCTTCATATTCCTTGTAATTACTGACCACGTAACTATTTCGTTAGTGAAGAGCTATGTTTGAAAAGGCAGTTTTGACGAAATACAGTATATTGGGTGTCTCTCAGGAGTTTAGACTTCCTCTGAAGATGCCTGCATCCCTGTGGTGCTGTTCTATGCTTTGCTTTTGAACTTGAATTTCTGTAGGGCTTGCAATGTAAACGTTCATAAGTGTTTCTGTGGTAGCTGGGGTTATGAACCTGCTAAAGTTTTGTACTGTTTTTGCATGTGTTGCCTTCTCTGGAGTATGATGTGGGTATAAATTCATGGGGAATTACAATGTCTTGTGAAATCTGAGCTCAGGAGCTCAGTGTCATGCATATCTCATGTATCAACACTTCAAACATTTTTCCTTTTTTGTATTAAAAGTAAAAATCAAGCTATGAGAATTCTCTTATAGTCAAGATTCAGGAGCTGGAGCTCTACGTTTGCCTTGGTCTCTGGATTCTGTGTTCAGGGAACATGGGTGTGTTTGACGTGTGCAGTTATACATCTCTCAAATAAACTTTAAATAAAATCTTAACTGTTGGAATTTCTTGTTCCAGAGTAAGGAGATCAAGCTTGTGCATGGCACAGATTTCACTGAAGCACCTGCTACTGGGAACCCTTGGAAACCCCGTCAGATTTTAAAAATAACAAATAAACTGGATCAGATAGAGAGGAAAGGAAGCTTCCTTGGAGATGGTCAGCATTTTTCTCAGCAAAGTGAAAATTCTGTCTCATTCACAAGCAACTTGGAAAAAAAATTAAAACCAACCACACCCGTGGAAAAGACCTACATTAAAACTGTCCGAGCCACCATGTTTGACCATAATGTTCAGAGGCATAACGTTGCTGCCGATCATCCTGGAACTGATTCTGCACTGAGAGTTGATAATGAGCTTGAGGCAAAGCATGATGTGGTGACTTCAGGGCACAACAGACGATCATGGATGGGAGAAGCAGAGGAAACCACTGGTATAAAGAAGGAGTATCACAAGCAATCTGATTCATTAAAACATACAGCAGATGTAGAAGAAAGTGGAAAACCAGCTTGTTCAAGTGAAGACAAGAAAATGACTCTGGGAATTCTCTTAGAAAAATCTTTGGTTGAGAAAAGTGAAAAACCCACTCCTAAAAATGCAGAAGACTCTCTAATTTACCAAAGAATAGAGCCGAGATACGAAATCTTTCAGACGTGCGGTGAAAGAGCTCTTAGTGAAGCCATTACAATGGCTCCTGAAAAAAAGGCCATGACACTCAGAACTAGAAAATCATCTGTGAAAGAGAATAAAAACGATGAGGGTGTTCTACATGCTGGTCAGCCAGCTAGGACAAATAGTAAAAGTCTCTACTTGAAAGAAGGTAACATCACTTCAGAAGCTAGAGACACAAAAGGTTTTACAAGCAGGTCTGTGTCGAGAGAAACTACTGATTTTTTCTCCAGTGAATGCACTTTACCTGAACAGAAAAAAGACTCTAATAAAACTGAAACGGAACCGATATTAATAGCTGAGAAAATACCTTATTCTACAACCAAAAGTAAATCTTGGGGAATAAATGAAAAAGTAAACAAAATACATTCTGAAATTAACAGTGATAAGAGCGAAGTCTCTTCCATGGATAAGACAGAGGTGTCTAACATGATGAAATGCTCTTCTGAGAAAAGGAGTTTCAGACCAGGTGGGACAGACAGCTATGAATTCAGAACCAACTTTGATCATGAAGTTATTTTGACAAGTGCAAATAAACATGGGGTCCAGTCCTCTTCAGTGCTTTCAAGTGGACAATTTTGTGAATCTTCCAGTAGTTACCATCCTGATACAAAAATACTAACCATTAATAAAGAGGAATCTAGGGCCTTTGGGTTAAGGAAAAGTCTAGATGTAAATTGCAAAGAACAAGACCTTAGCTTAGATAGTACAGCTCGTGAGAACAGCGAAAAAACCAGAGTAATAGATCACGAAGAAAAAATCAGGAGAACCAGAAGTAGCATTTCTGACTTGAAGATTTCTGAAAGGTGGAGAAGGAGGACCTTGCCTCAGGATTCTGTCAAGACAGAGGAAGTCCTCTGGCTCACTCCTGAAAATATCAAAAGGCTGAGTCGGACAGATTCATTGCAATTGGATGAAGGTTCAGTTAAAAAGAAGAGCAAAAAAGGGGTGGAAGGGAACGAGGCAAACCAAACTATTCTTGGCAGTCCTGATGATTACTTGAAAAATCAGAGTTCTGCCTTTGAGCCAAAGGCAACTTATTTTGCAGTGACTTACCAGATTCCTGGTAACAAAAAAGAGAAAAGCTTTGTTGGTACTCCTAGTGCTACTGAAACTAAGACAATTTCTAGCTCAAGGGAGGGAGCGACAATTAATCTGGATCCTGTTTTTCCTGAAAGGTCCAAACCTTTATTGCAGCAACCAAATAAAAATTTGACGAGTACAAATTGTAGAGAAGACTCGCGGGAAGTGCATATTAACAAGGATTGGGTCAAAGAAGATGACAAAGATGATATTTTTTCCAAAAATACTGCATTTGGTAATTTTCATGTATCTAGGAAAGATAACCAACAGTATCATGAAAGAGGCCTGGATCATTCTAAAGATAAAATTATAGATGTTGATGCTTTCCTGTTAAAACAGGATCTGGAAAATACAGCTCAAACTGATGTCAAAAGTAGCAGAAGAAGTTTTTCTTCTTACCACGAACCCAGATCCCCCTTGTGTTCCGCACAGTTCCATAAAGACAGTGAACCAGGCCCCCAGAAAAGGAGTGAAAATAATTATGAGTTCTCTGGAAGGAAGGCTGAGGATGGTTATAGATCCCAAATTCTTGATATTGATGCGCTTATGGCAGAATATAAAGAAGAATCAGCAAAGGCCAGTAATGTTCCAGACAAGCTCTCTGACGATCACAGTTCATTTAGTAGGGAGAAATCAAAGAACAAAAGAAATGTGTCGGATAGATCGACTTCTTCCTATAGCTGGAAAGAGTGGAAGGGATCAGATCACTATTCTGTTAATAACAAACAAGGTGACTGTGCAGAAGAGTACCACAGGCCAGAGAAATTAATTCTAAATGAAAAGAGCAAAGAGAAACTGGAATCCTGTAGCCCTGAATTTGATAAACAAAAATCCAAAGACAGAAAGTTCAGCCCTCCTTACTGGGGAAATCCTAGCGTTTTTTTTTCAGATAAATTTGTAAATTCACCTGTGGAGTTCACTAGGAAGAAGACTTTCATCGTTGACGAGGATGAAGAAGTGAACTTAACTTCCAGGAACCGAAGTCCAAAATTTGTAATTGATAAGGTACAGCCTGTAAATGCAGTTGGTATAGACCAAAGGTTGGAAGTTAATTTTACTTCTAAGTTGTCCATAAAGGCAGATGATGGCCTCTTACAGAAGAAGGTGGTCACAAAAGAACAGTTCTTGGAGGTATCTCCAGATAGTGACTGGAGCAAAAATGTAGCAAGGAGCTCTATAACGAGGAATAAAGATGCTGCAAATAAAACGACGTGTGAGAATGACTCTTCTAATGTGAAAACTAAAACTGATTGGAAGAACTATACATCTGGTTTAGCAAGTGCACCCCCAGATTTAAGACGATCTTATTCAGAAAAGAGCCACCAAGGAAGAGAGAATCTACTGCTGATGCAGGAAGTGAGGGGAAGGAAGGACCTGTACCGACCCAAGCAAAGCTTCCCGTTGGAAAGTGCGGGTAATGGGTGGAAACAGAAGATGACGTCTCAGTCAGAGTCGTTCTTCCATGAAGATAAAAAGGTATTACCAAATGGTATCTAAGTCTGTCCTGTAACTAAAATTGAAAGTGAGGAGAAGCTTTTATTAGTCTCTGTATACCGATTTTCAGCATTAGCTGTGACTTTGCAGCAAGTGAGCAGATACATACTTTCCAATAGAGTTCATTTCCTTTTGTGTTGTATTTTCTTGAGGAATTTGTATTGTCCTAGATGACTAGACTTTTGTTTCAAGTGTATAAATATTTATTGGTGTTTCCATGGAGAGCTTGAAAACGCTTTAAAACATGTGCATATTATTTTATTAATGCTATGAACCTAGGTTGTTAAATTGTTAAGTCTGCAATTTTATAATTATTTGAATAGTAGTAGTTTGGGTTTGTTTTCTAAATTGTCGACAGTGATCCTTTTGGAGTTCTTTTTGCGTGTGGTTTTTTTTTTTTTTTCCTGAAGGAAGCAAATGAGTATTATTATTTATTTATTTTTTACTGGGTGAATGGCCTTCCTTTGTATGTGAAACTTTGCTGCTGATACGGACTTTGAAATGCAAGTGATTCCTTTACCATAGTGACACGTTAACGCACGAAGGCATAGCCAGTTGGATGTTGATGGCTATAATGTTTTTACACTTAGTGTTTTCAGCTTTGAACTTCCTCTGTTTGTTGTTGGTTGGTTGTTTTTTTTTTTTTTTTTTTTTTTTTTCAAATAAANTTCAAAAGGGCATTTGATGTGTATGCATGTATCTCTAACAACATACATACATTTATTTTTACAGGCTTCTAGGAAGGAATGGACCAAGCAGAGTTCGGACAAACCAGACGGAATGGACTTTTCATTGGGCTCTACTCAGAGAAGCCGCCACAGTTTTTATAAGGAGAGAAGGGCAGATAACGGGACGGTATGTTATTTTGGAGGAGGTTCTTGGGCAGGGGCTAGGGGACAGATAAGGGACACGCAGCCCGGCTTACTCCATTCAGCACTGTTTTCCTTTTTGCAAATAGCCGTGAAAGAAAGTATGTGTCTTCCTAGCAGAAGGAGCAGATGCACTTTCTGTGGAGTTTTAACTGGCAAAGAACGCTTCTCCCTGGGATTCCACCACACTGGTTTATGCCAAATCTTCAAATTCAAAGTATTAACCATGCAGCTTGTTCAATTTTCTTTCTAAGCAAAGAATTTTCATCCTGAACTCTTAAGATGGGTCTAGATTGTTATGTTTTTTTGTTTGTTTCTCAGCTTAGATAATGAAAATTGCTTAGATTCTAGAAAATCTTTTTTTCTGGAAAATTGTGGAGACAAATAGAACCATGTCATAGCCTGAAAAATGATGGGCTTAATTTTCTTTCTGTAAGCAACACGCAGTGAAGAATCACAGATTACTTTTTTGGTAGTCTTATTTGTCTCTAATATGCATACTTTTGGGGTGAATTCCCACTTAGAAGTTGTTGGGTGATATTCTCCTAAGTTCCAGAAGGATTTCCTGACTTCAGTCCACAGTTGAATTTTATGTTGGGAAATAGTTAGCTCTTATGTCCAGATGTTGTTCTGAAATACAAAGCAAAAATCTGTCTCTTCCAGAAGTTAGTTAATGAAAGAAATATCAATATTTTCTGTGGAAAATAAAGGATTTGAAAACCACATCAACAGCACGGAACTCTAGCATTTTAAGAGAGACATTGCTGCTGCCACTGAAATCCTTCCCTACTGGAAGAACTTGTTTTGAACCACTGCAAGTGCTGTGTGGCTTTTGTTCTGTTTTTTAACCTTGTGCATGGAAGCAGATTTGATGCACTGGAATGATACCGTAGTCACTCCAGAGTGCACTCTTTTGTAACTCTACATGTACATATTTGTAACTTTTGAAAATCTGTATGTCCCACATCTTTTCAAAACTCTCCCACTTGTATGGAGAAGGGGTGACTGAAAGATGTTACTACACTGTCCCCCAAGGTCAAATCTCAGCTGTCCTCTTAGTCTGCTAGCACACTCGTGTGGTGACCGAATGTATTGCCAGCTGCAGAGATCCTGCTTTTGTAATTACTCATTCTATTTACAGCCCTTTAATAGAGAATAGACAAAAAGATAAAAAACGAAAGGAACTCAGTGAGATTTTTTTTTTTTTCTTCTAGTGAAGAAAAAGAAAACTCCCAAACCTATAAGGATTTTGTAAATAAGTTTCTTTATAGGAGTTTTGGAAATAAGCTCATATTGTTCCAATTCTAGTCTTAAAACCTCATGGATGGTATCCAAGGGCTGATATCCCCTTGTCTTCCCCATTTTCAGCATGGACTTCAGGTTGAATGTTCATTTTAGGGGGAGTTTGGGTTATTTATATTATCATTCAATCCCTAAAAGTTGTTGTATGCCATCAGCATATAACACATATGTAAAGAGGTCATTGACAAGGTAGAATAGGTGGGAGAAAAGTGCTGTCAGAAATAGTGCTGGGATAATTGAACTATTCAGGTAGTGTACTCAGATAAATATGACTGTTATTCTCCCAATTTCGTTGTTAAGTGTGAGGTTACGCAGAATAAACCTTTAACTTCATCAAGTGTAGCCTGAGATAGGGAAGGAAGGCTGTCAGCCCCACTAAAAGAGAAAACTCTCATGTCCAGCATCCACTGGAATTCAGTAGGATCCGAGTGCTTTACTCCTTTGTATTGCTTTGAAAAGCCTAATCATGGTGTGTTTGTTGTTCTGCAGTACCATGGTAGCAGAAAGGGCAGCCTGGTCTTCGTGCATATAAATTATGAGTGAGCAGGTGCAGAGAAGAGATTTTTACATGCATTTGGGAGGTGGAAAACTCACCCTACTTTCATGTTTTCCAAAGCCCCACATAGATATCGCAGAAGACTATGTAGAACTGAACCACTTCTTCTGTCACCAAGGTTAATACCTTTGTTTTCATTTGGAGAAAATACAAAGAATTTTGCTGTGCAGTCGTTGTTCTCATCAGTACGTTTCAATACTTCCCTCTGGTGGAGAGACACACTGGAGTTGTGTTTGAGTTCGAGGGATGCAAGAGGTCAAGATAGATCCACAGGAGAATCACAATGACGTTGCCTCTGAATTTGAATGCAACCTGTGTTTTGCTTGGTACATCTCTGAAAGAGGATTAGAAGGAAACAAAACTACCACTGTTTTGTTGGAACAGTTTCCAGTTTTTCTGTTTAGTTGTGAAATTACTTGCTTTTTCTTGTGGCATAGTGGCACACAAAAAAAGCTACAGTACATATCACTGGTCACTCAAGATAGCGCTGTCTTTCTAATGAGACTGTACTGCTCAAAGTGACAATTTGCTACCTTTATTGTAGAATAATAGATTCAGATTCATTCACATTCACTACTAGTGTAATGAACTGTCCCATATTCTTTGATATTTGACAAACCGACTTAAATTAATACGCATTTGTTGCATTATTTCCCTCTGCCTGTGATAATAAACAGCTACTTGAATGAAATTTCCCAAGGCAGCTAACGAACTAGGTTCTTATGGATGAACACAATTCTAAATGGAAGTACGGTGCAATAGTATAATTTTACTTCTCGAAGTCGTTTCTTTGTGATTATATTCTAGGGAATCTACTTCCAATGAGGTTATTTTTCAAAACATTATGTAGGACTCCTTTGAAATGAAACCATTACAATATACAATTGACGATATGGGATTGGTGGTTGAAATTGCAAAGGACAATACTCTTAAGATTTAACACTCATCTAGATTGCCTTTTTTAGCTATTCTGAGCTTGTAATCCTTAAAAACAGAATATGGCTTTTATAAAGATTCCAGCGTCACTGCTAGACTATGATCATCTGTGTTGTTACTATGGGTGGTACTTTTCTCTGTATGTATTTTACAAAGAAAATGTTCAGTGCTGTAAATACTACAAAGCTGGTACAGCATCACAGCATTCAAAGAGGTGATGTTCCCAGTGGAAAGGAAAGGTGTTCTGTGCTAGAGCAGTAGCTTCCAGACTTCACCACCTTCGATGACTGTGGTGGACTAATGACTTGAATGTATCGGACTGTGGTAAATGGATGACCGAACGTATCCTACTACCAGTGGTTTATGTGCTGGACTTGGAGGAAGAACTGGGCTACAGTGTGTCAGTGTACTTTGAAAAAAAAAAAAATCATGTGTTCTACAACCTCAAAAAATGTTTTCTCTCCCCATGAATAATAGAAATATCACAGTTTGGAACTGCCTCCTTATTTATTTGGGCTGTTCCAGAATAGAGGAGAACGAAAGCTGCATTTTAATGTGATAGTCTTTGAGACTCTGGAGGTGTCATGGTTTTAATCCATCAAACTGGGAAGATCCTTGAAGACTGGCAGATTTGCTAGCGTATGTTTTTCTCTGAGGTCAGTAGCATTACATGTCTCCTCTACTGGAGAACACGTTATGATCTGCAGAACTGTTCCTGCTCTTGTGTAGATGGTTGTTTTAGTCTTCTCTTGGCTGCCTTTTGTTGAGATGTTCAGAACATACCTTGCGCAGCCGGAGAGCCGTGTCCTTGGGATTGGGATTGGAGCTGGACTGCTGCTTGCTGGGGTGCATAAGTGACAAAGATGCAGGTTGAACAGCAAGGCAAATTCCTCTAATTTATCGTTTCTGTGTGAACATTTTGGCTTTTATTTCTATTTCTTGGAGATTAGAATAAGTTTATGATTGTAAGCTTTGTTGTTAGTATTTTTTAACAAGTGACTGACTATGTTAAAAATATTACAGCTAATTGTTATGTAGTGCTTATACATTCTATTCCAACTTAAGTTTGGTTTTTTCTTTTCCTTTTCACTCTTTGATATAGCCTGATTCTAGTAAAGAAGGAAGTAGTTTTGGATTTGAAGACATTAATCTAATAGAGAATTGAGGAAAAGAACAGAATTTATGTGAATAAATAATTTCCTGTTTGCTTTGCTAGAGCTAATAGTATCAAGAAGATGAAACTTTTCCCTGCCCATTTAAAAGTATTCACTCCTTCATGAAGTCAGATACTCTGTATGTTGTGCTTTAGCCCTGTCTGCATCACAGGTGTAAAAATAAAGTTGTTCTTATGTTTGCTCCGGACAGCTGGGACTTTAGCTGACAGAATTAGCCCCAAATCTCAGATTTTGTAGCAGGCAGAGAGCGTGTCTGCACAGCTTCATGTGTGGCTTAGACTATTGTAGGGGTCTTTTCCTTTAGATCGTGAATACAGTTTGAGGGACTGTGAGCCTCTGTTGTGATTACCTGTGAAATAAAAATGTCCTCTGTTTGTGTAGCCTGTTGTAAGACTTGGGGGTTTTATGACATTCTGTGCTCCCAGGGAAGGCACTGTCACTGCAGCGTGAGCTGGTAAACCACTTGAATTTCAAAAGATGTTCTTTCATAATTTCTTGTGATTCCATCACAGCTGACACAGGTCTTTAATTCTCTGACGTTGGGTCACAAACCTCAATTCCTGATTAAGTCATCAAGACTGATAGGAGTCTTATGAATGAAAAACTGAGGAATGTGTCACATGGCTCATCCCCAAAATAGAAGTAACTGCTCTTCCTCTGTTGGGCTGAAGGGATTGCACCCTCATCTAGAAACAGCAACTTTAATGCAACTATGGTTTATAACCACCGTTGTTGCTTTGTGTAGTTAAAACTGAGCACTCTGGTACTAGAACTGGTGTAGGCACGAATTATTTTGAAGCCTCTGATCATATATTTTATTTATTTATTTTATATTTAACTCTGGTTTTTTCCTTTGGTGAGGAAAATCTGGTGTCCGTAATGGTATCCATATAAAGATGCACTTATTTGAGACTGTGGTGTGTGGGTGGAGAAGGATTTGTTTAAGAAAATCATGAGCTGACTCTTAAAAATATTTTGGAAATTAACTGCAAGGGAGAGAAGATAAATATTTTATAAACATGCGCAGACGAATTTATAGTTTGGCTTGTCACAGTTCACCAGTTGTTTCCAGTTCTGGTCATGACAGGTCTGTCTCTGCCCATTGAAAAGCAAGTGTTCTCATATTCTGGTTGTAGAAAGCTTCTAATATTGGGGCTTCACTCCTTCCCAGATGGGAACAGACGTACTAAGAAATCATCACATGCGAATTGTTCTGTTAGCCTAAAAACTGAATCAGCCTGTGAGAAAATCAAGAGTTTGTCAGCTGTACAAGGTCTTACAGGTGGCGATTAGAAAATTGGGGGGGGATTTTTCTTAAACATCCAGAACCAAAATTTCAAGCAAAGGAGACTGTGGACTGCCGAAGGCTGTTTTGTGTCACCTCTGTGTTGTCGTCCTCCCTGGGAAAGCTGAGAGCTGAGACGGGGGAAGGCAGTCAGGGTCCTCCCTGGACTGGCTCCTGTCAATTCTCTCTACTTTTCCCATCAAAAAAAGGATGTAGGTCAGAAAAGTAGGAACAGATACAAGTGTTATGATTCTTGGTTTTGCTTTTCACAAAATACCTGTTACTGTTTGGTCATGTAGCTCTGCTTCCTATTTCTGAAAACCGCCCCGAGGAGGAGGATGACCCAGTGTTGGTTAATAACTGGGTTTGCTCAGCCTTTCTTCCTTTTTTGGTAGTATTCGTTTGCTGGGAGCATTCCAGTGCTTTATAAAAAGACACTTTGTTGTGTCTATTTCTTCTCGTTCACAAAAGACATTTTTATATTAAAAGCAGGAGCTTTTCTTCTGTGTATTTTTTTTTTCTTGTACATTACCAAAAAATAAGGTCAGCTTGTAACCTCGACAACTGCGGTGGCATTAATAGCGTTTCATAACCCAGCCTGCAAAACAGAGTGGGTTTAGAAGCTTCTCTTTCCTCCCAGATGAAGGGCTTTTTAGCGCGAAACCCAAAGTACTATTATTAATTCTAGCCTAACGCAGTCCGGATTACCGAGATGGGAGAAGTCGGAGCAGTTAGATGCTAAACAACAAGTGGTTAAGTCACATGGTGCTGTAGCTCAGCGACTGCTTATAAGTAGCCACAGCATCTGTTAAAGGCACAGAGCTCAGCGTGGTGACGTGGGGCCGGATAAACCCACACCGTACATTATTCATGTTGCTTTTAATTGCTCCGGTCTGCTTTTAACTTCTGCTGGAGGCGGGGAAGAGCGGAGAGGCTGACTCTTAACGAAGATGGTTTGGCGTTAACTTTGTGCTGTGGAAGATGGAGTATTATTACTGTCCACGTTTGCTAAAGTTGCTGCAATATTTGTGGGTAAGCGTACTCTTTAACTGTGCTTACCAAGTTGAGAATGTTCATACGTAGCAGTGGTTTTACTTTGCAGTTTCTTTCTGAATCGTAACATTAAGCTTGGTATTTATCTTGGGCGAGAAGGACTATTTTATCTTTAATACTCACTTAAACCGAGGAGACTGCAGACTACTTGAACGTGCCTTAGAAAACCCTCTTAGTAATTGGAATGTCTTCCTTGTTTATGTCTAACTAACCATAGGAGCTGTAGTTTTGCATGCTGTGTATTAGAAATATTCCTCCCCATTCGTTTAAAAGCTATCCTTGGACTCTGGAGACTGCTGCTTCCAGAAGCACCACTTCCCCTGCTGCTAGCCAGAGCTGCTGCCAGCTATTTCAGTAAAATGGCCAGTACTAATGGCTTTAGAAGTGTGGATTTTTACAATTCCTTACTTATTTTTAATTTGCCTGTTAATAGGTTTCGCTTGTCCCAGTGAGCACTTCCTCTTCGACAGTCCTTAGGGCCCTCTTCCATGAAAAGCTCTTTTTAACAGGCTGCTTTTGCTCTGCTCCTCTGACAGCTTTCGACAGTTACTTTTGCACAGTGAATGTTAGTTGTCTGGTATTTTCACATTTATAAAAGATGAATTTGATTTTTAAAGCCTTTATGAAAAGATGCTATATTACTTTGAACCTAGTTACTTAATGTTTTAATTTCTTCTGTACTAATCAAATAATCAGTTTTCGTTTGTGGTGTCTGCTTTAATCTAGCAATTTTCAGCTGTAAATTCAGTATATAATCAGCACTGACACTTCAAACCTTTTCACGTTAGCGGTTTGCTAGTGCATTTTGAAACTATAGCAAGGAGTTGGCATCCCTCATTTAAGGTTGAATTTTACAATCCTTGCCTTGTATATGCTTTGATCAGTAGTGAGATGAGTTTGTCTACTGTAAATTTTTTTGCAGCTGGGAGAGAAAATAGTACTTGAACTGGGCAGGTTCTTAAAAATCCTTTCCTGTTGGAGACTGTAGTATTGTAAAACGTGGAAGTCTTTGGAAATTTCTTAAGGTTTTTTATTTGATTAGCTATATTTTGAAGAGGCAAGCTTTCTTTAAATTGCACATTAAAAAATTAGCATGATATATCAGACTTTAGTATGAGGAGGAAGCAGATGTTCTTCGTGGTTTGCCAATGTGAGAAGTCTGAAAGAGATCTCTGAATGCTTTTGCTTTCATGTATACCTGGTTATTTTTCATATGACCAGGAAAAAAATCCCAACCTTTTTGATCAGTCCAGAAGATCAGTGGGATGCTATCTGATATTGTGCAGTCTTAGTCTGTGACAGAACAGGTACGTTATATTTTCTGTGTGTCTGTGGTCCTTTAGAGGCCTTGAAGTATTTCTTAGGCGTTTTCATTAGTATACACTCCTCTGATATGTTTCAAGAAAATATCGGAAGGATAATTCTGATGTTCATGATATTAAATATATATAACACAAAAGAAATTTTAAGGGAAAAGCACAGCTGTGCCTTTTGTCACTTTCTGTGTTAATGTTACAGCTGAAGGCTACTAAGGAGATATTTATCGGTTCTCTGTATTTATAATGAGGAGTAACCAGAGATGCTGGGGTTAGTTGTCAAGCTTTGTGTTATTTAATCTATCTTGGGGAGCTAAGATACTTTATTCATTAGGTAGACATACCTACCTGAAGAAGCTATATCTCTTAATTAAAAAATATTATAATGAAAATCCAATTTTTAAAGCTACTATTTTGAGTTATGGATAGGTTGCATCTCTTCTGCTGTGTATGTTTTACTCCTACACAGTGGTGGAGTTGTTGGACATCAGGGGACCCACTCAGTGCCAGCTGTCTGCTAATTAACTTGCTGATTCCTCTTCTGATCTTTGAATAGGATGTGTATTATTGTGATGTGTAGGAAAGTTGTTAAAGGAAATCCTTGTAGCATTTTTTGAGCACAGCATAGTTTGTGGCCTGCCCGAGTATGTGTGAAATGATGACTGTCCACCGAGAAGTCTGTGTCCTGTAGTCAGGGGTGTTGACTGACAGCTCTAAGTTTCTGAAAAGTGGTCTTTGTGTCTGGCAAAATGTTTTGTTCAGTAGGTTGTATTAGATGCAGGCAGAGTTCTGTCCTGTAATTCTACCTTGAGCTCCCTTTTCAGTTTGAGTTGTAATAACGAGGAGAAGAGCAGGCTTATCAAACCTGGATCACTTGCACTCTTAATGAGGCATGCTGCAGGACTTGGAAACACTGCAGCTCGCCCCTGGTTGGGGTTTTCTTCAGTGTAATGCATAATACTGAAACAGGTGTTACTGAGAAGCGGGTTTTTTGATAACAGAAGATGGACTAATGAGAGCTACTGAGAACTATTGCTGCGACTGTACCAACTAGCAAAAAACCAAAAACAACAACAAAAAAAAACCACAATAAAAGAGGAAAGCCAAGAGTGCTGATAGCCCCTTGCAGATCGCTACATAAGGCTTTTATTTTTATGAGTCTTTAGGATGGATGTTCAAGAATCCAGAAGTTCCTGGCTGGTGTGATAACAGTCTGGTCGTGGTGAAATTAGTTGATGTTTCTTTGACAGGGAGAAGAGCAGAACTCTTAAACACCACTCTGTTTGGTTCGCTCTCAGTAAATTGTCTCTTCATACCGTAAATGTGCTCGCTGTTGGGTGTAATTTCTCAGAAGCTTGTGGTTTTGCGACCTCAGCAATATATCAATCCATCTTTGATTCTGACCATTCAGATTGTAGATGGCGTGAGATGTTAACCTGTATGGCATACAACTGAGCTTCTGCTGGTGATAAGGAAGAAGGGTCTAGGCTGCCTCTTAGGTCTGTCTGTGGCCCTTGGTAGGACCACCGGTGGTTGGCCCTGCCTTAGCCTGGGTTTTCGCGTAGGCTGCTGGTGGTCCTCTTCTTCCTGGCGTTTTCAGGGCTGGCTGTTTACTATCCAGCTGGTATCAGCACCGATTCCTCTTGCTGCCTTTTCCATCAACCTAGAATCCAAACTTACTGAATGGCTTTCAGTTGTATTTTCAGTTTCAGACAGTATTCGTTATTTGGAGCCCTTCAGTCAAACACTCAGATGTACAGCAGAGCACTGCGCACTAATCGCCAAATGCGTTGTGGTTCTCTGTAGTTCTTCAGCTGAAATTCAGAGACTGAATCATAGGTCTCTATATTCCACGTCATCACTTCCTTCTCCGCTCTGCCGTGTACCTTCCTCCTAGCTGTGATCTTTTCATCATCTTAATTGGTTAATTATTGTAATTATGTATTAAAGTGCCAGTCTTTTCAGTGACCATGTGCTATATTTGTTATATTTTGAGTATTTTCCAGGGTACATGGGGTATTCATCATCCCATTCCCAGCTGGTGAGGAGCTTTGCTGCAGCTGATACAAGACATCTTTAGGTCCGACTTGCATAAGAAGTCCTTTTAAGTGCAGCTCAATAGTCTGTGGTCCAGCTGCTTGCATCAGTCACGCTGTTGAGCTGGTCAGCAGGCCAGGTATGCAGCCACAGTAATGAGGTTTCCTGTTCCTTTGCAATGCCCTTTCTCCAATAACCAGCTTTTTTGCCTTGTTTGTGGCCGCAGCCACTAGTGGAGTGCTCTCAGTTGGTTCTGTTCCTGTCTTGAGCCATCTAAAAGTTGTGAGCAATTCTTGCCCTGCCCCAGGGCGTTTTGTGGGGTGCTCCAATTTTGATGATGTAATTCCTTTTTTGGTGTATCTGAGGCTACTGTAGGAGCACACTGATAAACAGTGCTCTGTGTCACAAGTAGGACCAGGTAACATAAGCCAGCTCGGTGAGTGGAGGCCAGACTTCTTGCGGTGGGGGCAGACTTGGCAAGAGGTAGGAAAGCTCTGGATCTGCTCCAGAATAGATGCTGAAGGGAAAGAATAGGATCCCTGGCTGATTTTGAACAGGCACCGCAGTACTAGCAGGGAGAAGAGGGTTGGTGTCAGGACATGGACTGTGTTAGGTGCAGTTTAGTGACTTGGTCAGGAACTGGCTGCAACTTTGGTTGCTTCTGCTGAGCCACCTTCAGAATGGTCCTGGCCAATTTGATGGTGAGGGAGGGACCCGGCTCAGAGTGCTGGCTGGGCCTCCAGCTGTCCTGCTGTGGTGTTGGAGACAGCCAACAATCAAAATCCTGGGGCTTGGTGAAGATTGCCGTTCGATCCAGATAAGACAGATAAAGTGTGATGAGAGAAGACAGCCGGAAGAGCTGAGAGCAGCTACCAGTGACCCTCTTACATGAGAGAGCACTGTGATCTCTAGTGAATATGTGGTCTTTCTTCTGACAGCCGGATGTTGGCATGGTCTCATTTCTCCCACAGTGGAAAATGTGGTAGATGCATAAATCCTGATGCCTCATAAAATGGGTAGTTTCCTTAGTTTCAACTGAATGTGACAGGAAAAGCATCTGGGGCAGGTGAGTGGCTCATGGTGCCTTGAAAACATGAAAACATTGTAGGGTATGGTCTGAGAGTGGCCTTGGCTCCACTTGAACAAAGTGAAGGTCCAAAAAACGTGTGGGAGACCAGTGTCCTATTAGCAGCTGAGAATCTCTCATAAATCTTGTAGCTCTGTGTTATACATACATAATACTGTCATACGCAGTTAAAATCAAAGTGGGCTCCAAATTCATTGTTCGGTTTTGGCCTTCTGGTATGGATGTGGTGGTGAGTCTCCTGAGCATGCTAGGTACCATTCTTGACGAGTTGTTTCTTCTCAGTCTGGCACTTGTCTTTGTTCAAATAGCAAACAAATGCTACATCCTGAAAGCATGCAAAAGAAAACGGCGTGTTTTATGTAAAATGTTATCCTGCAGCACTGTTATGGTTTCAAAAGACCTTCTTATTCTTTATTCAGTCATTAAATGATAATTTCAAAATCAAAAGAAAACTGGAGTATTTTAGTAAGAAGTAAGATCTACAGTTTGATTTGACAAGATTGTAGTTGCTACCTTTTAAGACTGGTTTTGATACCTCTTTATCAAGTGACTCCAAAGGAAGTGGTGGCTGGTTAATAACCACGCTGCCGCGGCGTGTCACTGTGATAGCATTTTGATGGGTGATGGAAGGAAACGTTAATCATCGGCCTGCTGCGTGCCACGGGTAATGGTTATCCCAGCTTTGAGGGAAGGAGGGCGTTCTGTGTCGGTGTTGTGTGGCATCCCTTTATGTGCACTGCCTGGGAATTTCCTGTGCTGCTATTCTGTTACGGGGTTTACTTTTGATGATGAGACAATCGCGTTTTGGGCATATATTTTTTCCAAAGACTTAAAAATCCCTCGCATCCAGGTAGCGTCTGAGGTATATCTGCTGGGCTGGTGTCAGCAGCTAAATCTTCCTTTCAAATAATCTGAGTAAACAAAGCCCTGTTGTGGGGAAAAAATCTGTTCGGAAAGGCATCTTCCTAATTTCTGAATGCTGCTGTGGAAGAGGAATTCTAACTTTTGTGTCGCTGTTAAGAGCAAGCAGCCAAAATAAAGCCGGCGGAAGCAGCCCGTTCCCCGCGGGAACGCGAGAGAGTGCTGTTCAGCCGCGGGAGCGACGTGCTGGCCCGAGGCCACTCGTCCTTGACCAGCTTCCGAGCTCGCATAGGGGAAACGGTGCAGAATCCAAGACAGTTTGTTATAATTAGGTGTGGTACTAAGTTTAATTTACCATCAAATGCTTTTATGAAATAGCGCATTCTAGGTTGAGTTGGTGCAATAAGGTTTGTGTTCAGTAAGATATAACTCTTTGTAGACCTGGTAATTTTTTGGGTAATGACTGTGTCATCCCAGGCTCAGAGCGCCTGGAATTAGGGGACTGTCTGCCCCTGCCCTTTAACTTGAGTCTGAAGGAGAGAGTACACTCCTGATAGGAGGCTGAAGTGGATTGTTAAACCTCATTTATACATACAAAGCAGAGGTAACTTCACTGCCTCCCTACTAGTATTTTGATCTAAAGTTGTTTTGACTCAGTTCCTGCTTTCCCATGCTGTTGTCCATGTCGCTAACGCTGGGAGACAGCCAAGTTCCCACTATTGTTCCTGTTCTTTCAGCAGTCGTGAGTTGTTCATGCAGCCGGTGCGTGTTTACTGTACTGAAAGGAAACGGCATTTTCGAGAGCAACTTGAGCATGGTGACAGTAGTTCTTTGTAGTGGCCCTTCTTCAAGATACGACGGGACTTTGCACTGTAGTGCAAAGCTTCTCCTAGAAATTAACTTAAGGTAAATCTTAAGCCTGAATGAAGCTTGGAAAAAATGTATTTGGTTTAGTGATTCATGGTTGAGGCTAATCTATACTGCCTTCCTTGATGTGGCAGGTATTTATTCTTTGCTAACCACAGTACATATTTGGCAGATTTTGATTGCTGGGGTTGGCAATTGCAGATGTCGGATGAGACCGGATTTACTTCTGCATTTATTCCAGAATTCAGGAGTATTTCACAGGTTGGAGCAGGGAGTAAAGCAGATCTAGTGGAGAACGCAGAAGGAATGTCAGCAAACCAACCTTTTAGCTCCACAAAGTTCCAGACGTAGCAGGAAATAATGCACTTAATCTAAAAAAAAAAAAAAGTAAGCGAAGGCCACACCTGTACCAACGACCCTGATAAGCAATTTAAGATGTAGCCGCCTGCAGCGTTGTGGGGGTGTTCTCATACCACGCCGCTGCTCTGGGCTGCAGCAAGGTGTGATGGCTGGCTGTAGCTCGGTGCAAGCATGAGGTTGCGTGGCTTGTGGTCCCCCCACCAGTGCACCGACTGTGTCCCGGGGGACGTAGGAGCATCGGGCTGTTGTGTGGCCAGGCTGTGCAGCCACCCTCCCGTCGGTGACGTGGGGCTGATATGCTGGGCACGGGAGGAGGAGGTGGCAGTAAGAGCAAAGAGTCCAAGAAATAATGGAACTGCGTATGCACACAGTGTTACACAGCGATGGCAAATAAATGCTATTGCGTTTTTTCACAAAAATGGCACGTTGCAAGATAAAATGGATTAAGGGCGTATTGTATAAACTTCTGCCTGATATTTGTTCTACTTACTGCGATCAATAAGTGGTTGATGTAAATGAAAGACAAGTGGAATAGTGTTTTGTAGGGATAAAATAGAAAGAACAGTCAGGCGCTCGGTGCTTCCCAGCTGTGCAGTGGGAAGGTGGTTCAGACAGTTGTTAGGCAGCACGTCATTATGCTGAGAACAGCTGAAGTGATTTCAGATGCAGTTTTACCTTCCAGCTTCTCGTTACTACTCTTTGAAGAAGGAAATCCCTTGCACCAAAAAAGATGCTCTTTCTTCAGTGTGTTCTCTGAATTCTGAAAGTCTGATTTGATCCTTCAGTAGCTGGAGATTACCCGAGCACCCTCTGTGACAAAGAGAAATACTACCAAATTTCTCCAGGCAGACGGTAATAAAAAGTTCCATATTTTATCACTTTGAAAAGGATGACAGAAATGCAGTATTTAAGAAATAGTAAACTTGGCATTTGCTGACTGATTTAAAAGAGCAGTCTGCTTTGGAGCAAATCTAACTCTTCAGAGAACACATCGTTCCCCAGTACAGCACACGGTCTGTCTGTCTCTCACTTCTTGAAATTGGCCCGGCTGTGTTTGCCGTGGTTTGAATTGCCCGTGTCGACGCTCGGGAGCGCACCCAAATGGACCCTGACTTTAGGTGTGGTGTTACCAAGCTACACTAAAACTTGTGAGACTGAAGAAAGTGTTTTCTGACTGCTGGAACCTGCCTAATACATGTATGTGTGTGGGCCAAATCCTGCTTCCCTAAAAGCTCAGCTGTGCCCAAGAAAAGAGCTCTTCTCCCATAAAGGGTTACAGGGTGGGGATGACAAACCCCCTGCAGCCTCTGTACTGGGGCTGATGGCCTTGGATGAGAAGTGAGATGCTGGCTGAGCTGTAGGGTACCAAACTGCTCAGACCGCGTTTAGCGAGATGAATCAGAGCTTCATGGCAAAACTTTAAGGAGATGGAATGAAATTGCTGAATCTGGCATTATCCCTGAAGTCGGATTTTGGTGCCTTTGCAGAAGGGTAGTGGTGAGGTGGGGTTCGAATGACTGCTCCTAGGCAGGTCTGAATTGACAGTAATACTTGTATCAGTCAAAGAGAAGGAAATACTTTTAATGTCTCTTCATATCGAATTGTCCTTTGTCGTTTGCACGTTATTTGACTCACTCTTACGGGAACAAGAGATTTCCCAACCCTCCTTCTTCCTGTTACGGTTTTGAGCAGAAGCAGCATGTTTCCATGTTTATTTTCTTGTACTTCACTTACCTTTTTTTCCCCTGTGATAAAAGTTTAGCCGTTGGAGGTATTTTAGGCCGCATTCTGTCCTCAGGAAGTCTCTGTTAAAGATGTTTTGGTTACCTGTGCTTAACGTGTGAGTCCATTGGATCAAGTGATGGAGAAATGACTGTTCCCATGTTGGGCTTGATATTAGAGCCCTGGCTCTGGAACTGCTCGGTTTTGCTGGGGATCCTGCGCAGGCTGAAGCTTTCGCTCTGTGGCTGCCCCAGCATGGGGGGCGGGGGGACATTCCCCAGCTGAAGATTGGCACCCTGAGGAAAACTGGATCAGTCGCGTGTTGAGATCGTGTATTTGATCAAAACAACAGAACCGCTCCTGAGGAGGTTTGGGCACGTTTGCAGGGACCGTGTGGTGGTCAGCCTGCTTTGGATTTGTTTACGTGCTCAAATTTTCATTTCACCGTGCAGGTAACTTTCTTTTCTTAGGGATAAGTTTCACATTGTGTTTCTTGTTGACATTGGATATCTCCTCTACTGTAAGATAGCTCTTAGGTTTCCATAGCGTCTTTCTTAGGTGATATAAAAGCTAATGCTTAGCTTATTGCTAAGCTTGTAGCTAATTTGTTTGTAGCTTTCAGCCCATGTTGGAGGGAATGGCTAGTATTTTTTATGGTAATGTTTATCAACAAAAAAACTTTTTTCCCCTGGATTTTTATTTATATCAATAGAAAAAACTGTAACAATCCTTCTTTTGCTTGGCTTGATCCTTTTGACGTAAACAAATGTAAAGAAAATGTTTTTAGTACTTTTCAGAATATTTGTGCTGTAGGAATTTCCTGTTTCTGTTTTGGTTTTCAGTTTTTCCTCCTCCATTGAGATGGAAGGGAAGTGCTGAATGATTATGTACATGGGCTTTCAAACAACATAGTATATTTTTAGCTTGTTCCCTCAGCTTTAACGTTGATAGCTTTGTCTTATACTGAAACAATTCAAGGTACAAAAACTATGCATGTTCAGGATGTCTAATGGGGCCTTTCTTAAGTTCAAGAGAAACATAGTTTGGGGGACAAAAGAATTAACGTTTTCCGACAAACTGTTCTGGCACTCTAATTGTTGCAGTTACTACTGGTAATCATATTTAAACTTAAATTGTTGAAAAACTTAGATTAAAAGTAATATTTCACAATTACCTTTGTTTACAGATTTTTATTAATCTTGGAATAATTCCATGCTACTGTTAAATATGCAGAATTTTGGACAGAGAAAAGCATGGCTGAGTCTCTACTTTGATTACAAATGAAATGGGAAACTGCAGTTTTTCACTGATCCCATCAAGGATGACCATGGTAGTAGAATGGTAAAATTATTCTGGCAGGTGTGGAAAAAAAAAAAAAAAAAAAAAGGCATGTGGAGTGTTCAGTCACGAAAAATATTAATGTGTTTTCTTTTAACCCAAGTGTAGTTCTGTAAGGGAAACAAGGAATGAAAATTTAAGGGTTTTTTCTTCATACCTGGTTTCTTTAATACTGGTTAATTTGGATGAAAGTGCAGCTTTCAAGTGTGTTTGGAGCTTAATAAGACCCACTCTGTGCCTCTGCTTTCCCCTGTTCTTGCCCCTTCTGTTACCATTTTTTGATGTAAATCTGCAAGAAGTGTAAGTATCGTACTTAAACATGACTTTTCTTAAATGAGAACATAAGGCACAGAATTTTATCTTACTGAGGTGATAGTGCTGTGATTTGTTTGTTTTGTTTTATTATTGTTACACTGTACATGAGTGTTACATATCTTTTACAGAAACATAAGACAAGTCTACCCTCAAAGATTCATGATCTAAAGAATGGATGGAAGCCAGGTGCTATGAGGGGACGTGTTGGGAAGGGTAGTGGTAGTGGAGAGGGGGCTGTGGCCGAGAGCTTACAGAAGCGGGCAGAGTGCGTGGCAGCGGGGGACCAAGCGTTCCTGGTGAGAAGAGTCAGGCTGTGGGGTGGACTTCAGGCAGATTAGATGCGTTCGGTATCTGACCTTCTTTAGCAAACATTGCAAAACGTTTCTCTGTGATAAAAAGCTTCATTTCATATGCACTAACGTGCTTCTTGCGTGAGAGGGGGAAAAGATGATGTCCCAGCACCATTTCTGATCTTTTTGTTGTCATGTTTGAAGCGTGTAGATGTCTGTGTGTTTCAAATTTATTGGTCAGACTGGGTCACTCTGTTTTTTTTTTTTTTTTAAAAGATTGATGAAGAAAAGATGTTAAAAGTGGTAGCTCTTCGGATATCAAAGCAGTTTGGAACCTCGCACGCGGAAGTTTAATCAGCTGCCCACATAACACTTCAATAGCTTTTCACGATGTTATGTTGGACAATTCTCATTGTGTGCTGTGGAGAATGTTTTATTTGTCAGAAGCTGTGGGTGAGAAGGGAGTCCATGTTCAGGCATAAGCTTTACCTTTAATAAATTACCACTAATAGGTATGAGACAATTACCCCTTTAATGTTCCTGCCACCTTGTTGGGGTTATAGAGTGTCAAGGACCTCCCTTATACTTGTTTCCGAATCCTCTAATTCTCTTTAGAATTGGCCATTTTAACCTTTACTTCCTGAGCAGCTGATGCATTTTTCTGCTTGTTTTCGTGCTTCGAACTCCCAAGCCATTCTTACCGCAGATGTATGTGTACGGGGAAAGTTGGAATGCCCGCAGCCAAGACAAATGATACAAAATAGAGTGAAAAAAACTTCCTTCCCGCTCCCCAGACAGGCGATATGCTGCTTGTGGAGACCTTTAGAAACAAAACTCACATTCTGCAGTGGGGGAGAGAGGAGCTGGACTGCAGGCGAGGACGGGGGCCCCATCCAGTGTAACTCCCTTGTTCTCATCCAGCGCTCAGCCTGTGCCAAGCCTGAGGAGCTGTGTCTCTGCTCTCCCCTCGTACACTGCTCTGGGAACAGCTCATACCTGTTCCTTCTTCTGGCCAGGAACATTCCACTGATGGTGTACGGTGACCTGAGTGCTGTGGGGTTTTTTGTTTCTTCTTACGCTTTGTTTTTGGGGTTTTTTTTGTGTTTGTTTTTTTTTTTTTTTAATTCACTGCCATTTTGTCCTTCCTGCAGTCTAGCCAAATCTCTTTCTGTATGAGACCTGGAGAAAGGATATATTTTTCTTGTTTTGTTTTTCCGTGCTCTTTTTTATTGTCCTCTCTTAGCTGATATTTGAGAAGATACGTGCAGTGACTGTAAGCTGTTTGATTGTTCGTGTAACCTTGCCAGAGTATATTCGTTTCTACTGGGGAAGTGGCAAAACCTGTGCCGCAGGTCTGCAGGGAAGTTGGTAGTTTCCCCCGCCTCGAAGTCACTTTCTGTGGCAGAGAATGTTCTTGTTGCCTTTCTGCCCCTGCGTGAGGAGAATCTGTTGTGCTTGTCATAAAACATGATTATTTTTGTAATGCTATTTGTGCTTTGAGAGGATTATCAGGTTACCACACAGCAAGACAAGACAATAAAGCCTTACCCTACCCTTCTGTGCCTGGGAGCTGGGCTGCTCTGGATCGTCCTTTTCTCCTTACCCTGGACATTTCACCTGGAGTAGGCAGGATAGCGTGATGACAGCCGAGTTCAGCTCTGTTATTTATCAAATAAAAGTGGTAATACCACAGGTGAACTTCAAGAAGGCAGTTGTGGAACAAGGATGTGCAGCGTGTGCATGGTATCATTTCTGTTTTCAATGGCCAGCTGTCAAAGTGATTCAGTCTTCTCCTAGAGCCAGCACTGCCACTGTTCCGCTACGTTGCGAGGCAGGAGATGAGACCACGGTGGGTATCTGTCCTGATGTGACATGACCTGTGTGGACACTTGTGTGTACTGGGGAATCTGATGTCTTCAAAGGAACACAAATGAGCTTCTTAGCGAAGGTTGTCCTGAAGCAAATTTGACTGGATGGTAAATAAAGAATTCTTGTGTCCTCTTCCAGATCAGATGAGACTCAGGTTTCAGAGGCAAATTGCAAGGACAGTTTTATTATATAAGCCTTTTTAAAGAGCAAAATGAAATTTCTTGATACGTAAGTACCGTAACCACAATCTGGAGGAATAAATTAAAGTATTTGCAAAGCCACGGCACTGAATTTCAAAATGTAATTGTTTTTTCCATGGTTGAGATGCATTACTTCTTAAAGAAATCAGTATTACTCTGAAGTTATTAGTACCTCTGTTTAAAATAAAGATTTTAAAATTAGCCATGGACTACATTGATGGGATAGTTTATTGAAGTGTTTTAGCATCTTTTTTTAAAAGTCTCTTGTATTAATGTGTGCTTGTGTAAACTTCCCAAACATTGACCCAGGACCTGTTGCTACTGCAGTCTTTCCTTGCCCACTAGTTTGTGAGGCCTTTGTGGGCTTTTAAAATAAACTAATATGAGAAAAAAGTCTGGAAATGGAACTTCAGTCTCTTCTGTAGTTGGCAGTGTATATGCGGGGAATGCCTTTATTATCAAATTCTATGCAACTTGTCTTAAATTCTGAATAAGCATAAATTAAAACTGTATTAAAACTGAGCTTAATTTGCTTAGTTTCAGTAGGAAACGAGTAGGAGTAGAAAACAAATATTTAGTGTAAATATTGAGATACCCAGTGTTACAGGTTGCAAAAGAGTTTTCACTGTATATAGACACTGTACAAAGTCCTTCTGCGAAAACATTCCATCCATTCAGCTATTTTGGGGTGCTTTTTCTTTTTCTTCTGACCATAGACTGCTTATGGTTATTGTGGCAGGTGAAACAGTCAGGGCATCTGAATGAATTGGATTTATCGTACTGCCATGAAAAATTAAAAACAAACCGACCAACCCCCCCCAAGGAAACGAGATAAAACCACTAAGCCCTTTAATCTTTGGCTATGTTAAGTTTCATGGGGAATCTGGGATTTGAGGGATGGGAAAGCTGGGTACAGCTTTACAGGGAAAAAGGATGGAGTGAGAAGCAAACTTACCTCAATGGTTGGCTTAGAGTCCACATCATGGCAATTATGTTGTGATGTGATATGTAATACTGTGTAAAAATCAGAGAGGAAGTAAGGTTTTTGTTGTCTTCAGAGTACCTGTGCAGCGGTGTTGGTGGTGTTGAGGCCTATGTCCTAAATTTGTCCCAGTATGGCCGTACCGGGTACCTGCGTCACAGCTGGTGATGCCCAGTGTGTTGGAAGCAGATGGGGAAGGGGTGAGTCTGAAGGATATTGAGCTGTGGACAAGGTTTCCTCACCTGCAGCAGGTTGTTGTCTGGGTTCAAGATAGAGATGGATGCTGTGGTGTGAATCGCGTCATCTCTTTCTTCTCTCTCAGAACAGACCTTGATTTTTTTTTTTCTTCTATTTCCCCTAGACGATGCGTGTCACAGCAATCTTCTGCACCCATGCACCAAGCAGCTTGTTATGGTTTTGAAATTATGCTGCGTTTTGAGCTCTGTCAAGTATAAGCAGGTACAGGAGCCTGAGCAATCCCAGTCTTCTGTTCATGGACCTAAATGTAAGCCTTTTGTTGAACATAAGCTCTGTGTTAATTTTTTTTTTTTAAGCTTAAATGAAAGAGATTGCTACGTGTGATGAACAAAGATCAAAATTAAAGACCTTGTGCGGCAAGACTGTTCTATGAACAGTTGTGACAGCTCACTGACAGTAACAGAGGAAGTGTCTTTAATTCTCTACGTCTGACTTCTTGCCAATGAAGTGAGATTTAACCTGGCAGACAAACTGAGGCAGTTTTTACCCATAAATCTGATAACCTGACTGAAACTTGCGCATTTTTCAGTTTTCCCCAAATCCAGATACTCTACAAAATGTACCCAGGGGATCTATCTTTTTTTGTTTGTGTAACAGCAAGTCATTTTGAAGAGAAAGGGGGTGTGTGAGAACTGGCAAGTAGATAGGAGCATTTTAAAGAAACCAACTTGATATACAAACAGTTTTGTTCTTTGTATGTGGAAAGCAAAACACAGAGTGTATCTGCCCAGGCTCTTACCAAACTCTGTGTTTTCCCAAGTTAAGAGTGTTTTAAAGCAGTTCTGTTGGTCTTGGTTTGAAATGAAAAAAAAAAAAAAAAAAAAACCTTTGCTCCAGCTGTTGGGCTTTTGTGTCTCTGCCAGATGTGCAGGGGCAGTGGGGCGGTTGGGGGGTGGTTCGTAGGGGGAGCGGGACTGCTGCAAACTGGCAGATCATTGGGAAGCCTTGAGAATATTACTTGGCGTTTCAGATGACTGAGGACTAAAGCATTTCTTTTTTACTTCAGATGAGTATTGGAAGGTGACATGGGGAAAAACTTTCATTCTGGGATGTTAAAATGCAGCCTGTAGTTAGGAATGCTTGCTCGTCCTTCTTGGAACGTGACAATTCAGATGACAAAATAGAGAACACAGAGGCAAAAATATGGAGGATATAAAAAACATAAGTTGTTTTGTAGCGTCTGAGGAACCCAAGGAGTAATTGAGTCTGGAGCCGTGTAGCTAAGCTCGGCACAGTGCTGTGTCTTTAAATAGTCTATAATGTCAAACACAACAGGTTAAATTAAGTTCTCTTACTAATGAAACAGAAAGAGGGCCGATGTGGAATGCAAGCCCAGAACAGCCTTACAAGGGCAGGCTTTGCTCTTCTGTGGTTGCTGAAGACTGAGCGTAATTGAGATGGACAAACCAAGAGGCCCAAGATGGAATTGAAGCTGTCATGATCTTTGCAAGTACTTGATCATGATACTTATTTGCACATGGGATGATGACTTGCAGAAAACACTTAAGAAGTTCATAAATTATTAACAGTTGCTAACTGAAGTGGAGCGATGGGGCGTGAGGCAGGTGAGCGTCAGGAAAATGGGTTTGTGATTGAGGGTCCCACAAGGGAAAAGCAGAGACTTTGCTTTCGCAGTTAGTTTGAACTGATGTTTCCCATCCTTCTCTGTCACACTTCCTTTGCTGACAAAGGATCATTCAGGGATCCAGTCTGGGGGAGAAGTAATCCCCAATATCCTTTTGATAGGTCTTCAGCTGGATTGCCTTCCCAGTTCCATGCATCCTAGTGGTGGGTGGTGATGGGGGGACCCAGCCTTTGCTCGAGACCCCGTGGACTTGACCGGCTCACGCTCCTCATGAGGCTGTGCTGCAAGTTCCACCTCCCTCTCCTGGTGTGTGCGTTATGTGCTGTGCTACATAGGCCTGTTTTTCATCTGACCTTCCAATCCCATCTAGTCATTAGCATAATTATATGTATTTGAGAACAGGTAAAGCTGAAAGAAGCTTTTGGAAAATATAATGTAACCATAGAATTTTGTTTTCTACTGTATAAGGGGAAAATAAGGTTTGTTACTTCTTTCTGCAGGATTGTATTTTTGAGTTGTAGGTGGAATAGATGTTAATAATAAAAGTATCCAGCAATGTTTGAATAACGAGGTCCCATTTGCCACTGTGGTAATTAGTCATGCAGTACTGGTTAGCAGTGTGTGCTTTCTGTTTTCTGAAGCTGCAGACCCTTGACAGATCCGGGGTGGCTGCAGCATGAGATAATCACTAGTGTTTTTCAAGGGCAGAAGATCGGCTTGTGCTGTTCTTGTTCAGAAACAAACCATTGCTCAGCTAGAAAGACTGCCGAACTGAAGTGGCAGGGAGACAATTATAGAACATCTGTATGGTTTGAGCTATGTTCTGTAGGCTGAGAGTTAGAAAAAGATAGGTGAACTCACCAGAGAAGAAGTAAATAGAGCCTGTGCATAACCCACATGCTGTCGTTTAATTAAACTACAGTTGTGAGCTTTTGCCAGCTGGGAGGTTTGTGCGGAGTCCTACAGAGCATCATAGTCCGGGGAGCCTTAGAAAAGAAATAAAGAGAACAAGTTGGTGTGCTCCGCGGGGAGCCCGGGCTTTCTGGGTCCGTTGTGTGTGCGCCCACAGGCAGGAGATCGTGTACGTGGCAGCGTGTTCTTTGAAATTGGTACTCTTCTGTGTCTAATACAGTCCTTAATCTATTGTGAGGTTGATTTGTGTCTTTTAAAATTATTTTTAGTGGCGGCTTGTTTTTTCATACAGGTGAAATCTCACTTGAATCAGAAAGCCCAAAACATAATTTGCTACTCAGCTTCTTACAGCTTTTGAAAACTCCGTCCTTTAGACTTTTCAAGTGTCTCCAGCTTTGGTTGGCTGATGTAATGGGGTCCTCTGAGGTTTCGGTGGATTGTTTTACTTACCAGAATAGAAGGGATAGAAGCAGTCTGTTTTAATAAAGTAGAATAACCCTCCTCGCGCACACAGACTGCACAGATCAAGGCAGAGGTCAGCATGTTACGCTTTTGCTGGGGAGCGGTGAAAATAAACAAAATGTGTTGCGAAATAATCTATCCAGTGAGAGGTATTTCTGAGGCCATTTCTTCTGTGTAATTGATATACAGATGCATTTTAAGAAAGGAATATTCCTACAAATTTTCTTAAAACTTAACCCATTTTTTCAGACCTCAGTTATTTTTAGATAGATTTTCTAAGGACACTAAGTTTGACCGCGTAGTCTGTGAGTCCCCTGGCAGCTGCTGAACTCGGCCAGCTTTGGTATGGAGTTCAAGCAGGAGAATATGCCGTCACTCACTGCATTTCAGATGAAAGCATGGAAAAATCTTCAACCATTTGAATTTGATGGTGAAGGTGCATCTGATTATCTTCTAAAATGTTTTGCCATGATGTTATTTGAAGTGTAAATCTAAGCAACAATTTAGATGCCGAGTATACTTAAATACCTAGCAATATGTTCATGTGATAGCCAGAAGATGCTAAATTTAGTGTTGCGGATAGACTCAAATCAGCAGTTTTACAGTCTTCTAAGGATGAAAATTGGGCATAATACCTCTCTTTTAAGGGGAGGTCTGATAAAAAAGCAAAATACATTCTCTAGTGAATTTTCAGATTCTTTAAGTCACATGCATGCATGAGAAGTTCTTGCAGCAAGCTGTGAGAAAGCTGCCTTCTGTGGATGTTGGGTTGAATCTGGTTGCGCGTCTCCTCCCACTTTCACAGGTGATATACCAGAAGTTTGGTTAAATTCCATTTCTGCTGTGCCCGTCCTGTTCAGGTGAAGGGACTGATGAGTAACTTGCATGGCAGCTACAGTGCAGAGCTCTCTGATCGCTATTTTGAGGGGCTACCGAATCGGACAGAGCCTGAAACCATCTAAAATAGCAAAGTGCCTCGTGAAGAATCCCTGCACTGCAGCAAGCACAGAGCTGCACTTGCAAATGCGCAGATATTTGAAATAGAGAGCTTAGATTAAACAGCATAAAACTTTAAGTAAGTCTTAAATTTCAACGTGAGATGCAGGATCTCCATCGCCCATGAAGCATTACCCATAACTGTGTCAGAACAAATTTAAAACTTTTTTCTGTTTCTTTAAAAATACAAGAAACACCCAGCTCTTGGGGCGTCTGATCAAAAGTATCTCTTTCCATTTCCATACAAAACCAATTCAGAAGCTCTTTAAAAGAGCAGCTATGTGAGGGGAAAAGGATTTTTCTCTATTGCTTGGATTCCCTTTTAACACTGAGAGTTTTTGTTGGACTCCTAATTTGAGAATGTTCAAAACAAATATAATATATTCAGAAATGAAGAGTAAGATACGGGATGCTGCATTTTGTTACCGAAGCTTTTCTTGGAGATCAGTTACAGGTTGGTGGAGTTCAACTCTTACAAACAATGCTTGAAAGGCAAGACATCCCATTTCCTTAGAGCATCTTATGCCTGTGTGCGTGTTTGTAAGGAGAATTTCTGATACAATAAAACTTTACACAAGAGCCATTTCATAATATATTGCCTAGAAATTTTTCATTCCATTAAATCTCTTCCTGAAAGGTTTAGGGGAGGAGAGGATGATGCAAGACCATGGTACTTTGTATGGCAAATTAAGCAATAGCAACAAAAAACCCCTTGAATAAACAAGAAAGTGAGCAGCTTTCAACATGCCTTTCTTACCTTCGTTCCTGTATCTCTCTTTCACCTCAGTTCTAAACTAGTCACGTCTTGACTTTGGGCACCTACTCATGGTTATTGATTTAAAACCTTAGCTTTTATTTCTGCTGCCCTCCCAAAGGGGCTGTTTCCAGAAATTCCGTGGCTGGTGACATCTGACTGCTGAGTGTTACCTGCTTTTATCCCAGGGGTCCTCTCCTCACCACTCACCCCCCACNCTTTGCATTGGTGGTACCCCGTGGTGTCCCAGCTGCCGGGGAGGGAGCAGCATTGGGGAGTGACAGCAAAAGTTGTTAACAGTGTGTGAAAGTGGGGGAGGAAAAAAAAAAAAAGCTTTAAATTGTCAGACCTGTTCAGCTTAGTTTTGAGCTTCTGGCTTAATCATTATCTTGCACTGATACTGTAGTTGCTAACTTGAAAGTACCTTGTTTGAGTTTATAACTGTTTTATTATGCTATTTATAAGTGATGTTGCTACCCATGTACCCCATCAAACAATGGCAACGGGGGTAGGCTTTGTCCCAACAGGAAACCTTTTGGTGTCGGTGTAAAACATTCCCTGGCAGAGATGTTGCTCTCCTTTTCCCAAGGAAGGGTTAAAATCAGTTAAGTACACGTGACATATGCAAACTATGAATCATTCCAATAGATCTGTGCAACTCCTGCCTGCTTAGGCAGCAAGCAGATGCTGTTCCCTTGGTTGCCATGGTAACCCTGCCTGTACTGTAATAAAGCCCAGCCCAGATCCTTCCTTAGGCAGATCTCTGCGGTGCTTTCACCTCGCTCATTGTTTCCTCTCCGGAGCAGAGGCGAGGCAGGGACGGAGAGGAGGGAGTAGGACACCAGAGGCAGCAGCAGCTTTCGCCGGCGCGTCACCTCTTGCGCCTTGTTCAGGGAGCGTTGGGGGCACGGCAGACCTTCCTCCTGAGGCTGTGATACCCGGCAGCTTCTTCCCAGCGCGTCTCCAGATTGTATAAGGAGAGGAGCAGGCGTGCGCAGCGGCTTTAACAGGCGTGGGGAAAAGTCTCTGCGCTGGCTACTGGTTTCCCAGTGTTTTCCCATTCCCAGCTACATTCCTCTGTCATGAAGCCCCCCTTGAAGCAGAGGAGCTGATCTTTTGGCAGGCTCTGAGCAGCCACAAGTCCAGTCTTGAAGGCAGCGGCTTGACGCGGTTCCTCTTCAGCTTCACTGTGCCTCGGAGCTTGTGATCTGCATTTCTGGAAATGAGAATCTTGTAGGATGGTGCTGAAGATGGGGAGACCGGTGAGGAGGGGATTCTGCCCACGCTGATACCTTCCTGCAGAGTTCTTTGGGAAGAAAATAATTTGGATTTATTGTTCAGAGGATCTAATCGTCTTGCTGCTAAATGGATTGTATAGAAGCATCAGAACTTTGTTTAATGTACTGTTACCTGAAAAGCTGCCGAGCCAGAAGAATATGATTTTTTTTTTATCCTTCTGATATTTACAGCAAAACAAAAACTTGGGCTTAAAAAGGGAGTTGCTTTTCCGCCTCTGAAATGAGACAGTGAGAGACTAATTCTGTGCTTGTAAGTGAACTAATTTCAAGTGACTGTGTCAGGATTTAAACCTTGATTTCTCTCTTTAACATGGCTGAATTAAACATATTTTGATGGAACTCTGGAAATCTGATTGTAAGTAGGAAAAGTCTTTTCTTTTTTCCTACTTGACAAATACCAATCTCCAACCTCACATATCTTTTGTTATTTAAATATAGAAATATGCTGATGGTTATAGTGTAGTACTATTTACATTAGCTGGAAATACTTCATAAGCGGAGTCTTTTTTGCAAATTAAAATCAGGGTTGTTAAGGAGGATATATTTTACAGTAATTGCTGCTGAATATTGATTTCTCATCTCTGCTGGAAAAAGAAAAAATGGATTACCTTGGAGACAAACTGACAGTGGCACAAACTCACATGACCCAGTGGATGGGTACAGTGCGGAGATCCTTACAGGAAGCACTAAATTTAGTCACTACTGCGGTTGCTCATGAACGGACTAGCGGGGAAGGTGGCAGCAGGACTCCCTTCAAGCGCACCTCCTCCTTCAGGCACTTTGCATCCCGGAGCAGAGAGTCCTTCCGAAGGTTTTCAGTGCGGAGTCAGCAGAGGTTTTCCTCTTTGAGGAAGAGGCAGCCCAGTTCAGAGCCACCTGAGCTTGTAAGCTATACACCTTTTTGAGACTCTCGAGGTAGATAATACAATGCAAAAAAACTTGCTTTTCTTGCAGCGTTTTATCTAATAACAACACCTATATCATGTCTGCTTTGCAATTTAAAAATAGCCCCCGAAACACTTCCAGGTAGTGGTGTCTTGTCTGTCTGCTCCCAGCTGGTTTCTTTCTGCAGCGCAGGTGGATATTTTCATTTGCCAGGGAAAGCAGTTAATCAAGGTTTTGGGAATGGGGAAGAATGTTGTTAATCTTTGTTAAAGCAACACAGTAAGGTAGGACAAATATTTGTGTGAAATTAGAAAAAGAAAGTTGGTCTGAAACTGCACTTGTGTCGGTCGTTTCAAACACCACAGGTCAGTGTGACTTTTAAATGCTCATCGGTATTTGTAATTTTTCAGTAAAAAAAAATGCCTGAAGCTTTATTTGTAAAAAGACTTTAAGTGCTTTCACTCTGTGGTCAATGGTAAATTATCATTATTCTCTCCTTTTATTGAAAAGGAGGTGTTTTATCTCAGTATAATCGACACTTTGTCATGAAACAGAAGTTAGGGGACCCGCTTGACTTGTGAGGGCTGTAGTGGGGTGGAGGTGGGGTGTAATTTCATGGGACCAAGGGAAAGGTGAAGAGCTTTCGGTTCACTGCGACTGTGCGCCACGCAGAGCCCCCTCCCTTTTTCATGGAACGCCTTTCCTAGTCTCTAGGTTATTTTCGGAAAGGACAGTCTGTATTAAAAGGCATGGCAAAGTGTGGAGAGAAGCCCTTTCCTGAGTGGCTCTTCCAGCTGGGCTGGGCTCTGCCACGCTCCTTGCGGGCATTATTCGACACCCCTTCTTTCTAGTTCCAGCAAATGCCGCAGAGCAGCAATGTTTTTAGGTTATTACATGTGAAAGGTAAACGAAACCGGTTTATTCTGTTTTATTTCATGGAGAGCAGCCTAAACTAGTGATCTGAGTTGTATTCGAAACTGATGGTTTAAGACTGGCCCTTGAACTGTGGGAAGTGGGTTGAGTGGAGTGGGGACCAAAGCCTTGGTACCACTGTGTGGGTAAATCCTGAACAGCTTGTTCTCTGAAGTGGCCAAAATGTTTTGGGTTTTGTTGTGTTTTCTTGGGTTTAGTTTCTTTTTTTTTTAAAAAAAAAAAAAAAA
>VYZM01006149.1:201929-221478 GCA_013398915.1 Dromas ardeola
CTGTAAGTATAAATACATAAATTTCTGCTGTGGCCTCACGGAGGTTTGTTCACTGAATGACTGAAGGTAAAGTTACATTCCTTGGGCAGGTGTGGCCTTTGTGTACAGGCTATTTCCAGTGCTTTTTATCAGTTATGGTTATGGCATTTTTGTCCTAGCTTGCTGTTCCGCTCCTGTTTGGCTGTACTGGAAAAGAAAATATTGTCAAGTGAGCACAAAAGAATGAAGAGGAAAATATTTGGTAACCACTGTTACAGTGTTGCATGGGGAAGTTCTGTTGGTTGTGGTTTTTTTTTAAGTGGATATTTCAGATTTATTAGAATCATCTGAATAAAAAACTTGTTTAAGGGAAGTGAAGACTGAAAAAATGGAAATGTGGGACCTGCAGAGGGCAACTGCACTACTGTCCTTACACTGCACTGCTTACGGAGCAGAAATCGTGAGACGCAGGGTGACCTTTCCGCTTACTTCACAGGTGACAGCCCCTGGAGCTGCTGTTCCTCTGCTGCAGCAGTAATTCTGCATGTGCTTGGCTTTACGTGTGAATTTGTTTAACCTGTGCTCAAACTTAAGGTCTTGGCACTTGTGAAAGTTCGTAGTTTGTGTGATTGCGTCTTCCACAGGGCAACTTCTGAACACAGACCTTGAGCTATTGTTGTTTTTATCTGGCTGGAACAGGGTCCTGGTTTTACCTAGTCCTTGGAGCTACTAACATTTTTCTACAAAATAACTATGGAATAAGTGTAAAGCCCATAACTCATCATAAACTGACTTCTTTGTTGCTTTAGGGATGTAGAGTAGTCACTTGGTGCTGATACTTCAGCGATGCAGTTTTTAAGCAAGGAGCCGCCAGGCTCGCAGGCTTGGGAGCCAACCGCTGCTGCTTGCTTTTAGATGGTGGCCTTCAGCTCCTTCTCCGCTGGCTGCGAACTTAACACTGTATAAGACCAAGAAATGTGACAAAACTCAAGTCAAGCAGCACAATTTAAGATAATGTGAGTAAACTTGCTGCTGAGGTTGAAGATAGTGGAGGTGTGAGAGTGCATTCCGCTGCATCGACATAGCTGCCTCTCCCCTCTCATGACTCTGATGGACTTTCAGATTAAATACCACGGGAAATAATAGGTTAGAGTTTGTGTGGATCTCCTGTCACTGCTTCAGATGTCTTCTAGAGGAATTAAAAGTATTGTATTTAAAGTATTCGCCCATTTATTTGGATATCTGTGACTTTTAAAAATGCTTAGGCTCAAAAATGGTCTTGTTTTCTGTTTAATTCTGTACTTAAGTTGCCATCCTACGTTTGTAGCAGCTTTCAGGGCAACAGGCTGATGCTGCCTGCTGGATCCTGCAAATCGGGAAACCTCGGGGCTGTTCCATAGGTCTGACACAGGTGCAGTTCCCAATCTTTTTAAACGTGGGGAAACTGGCAGGTCAGCACCTTATTAATAACATACTGCCACATATTTTAGTTGCTAACTACTGCAAGCCATGTAGCTGGGAAAGGTCCCATGGATATCACATTTTTTTTCTGGGCTGTAAGAGATTTTTATCCACTATAGAGGAGCTTTGGGATTGGAGTGAAAGCGATTTGATGTAACTGGTTATTTCCTTGCTGGAGGTCATAAAAGTAAGCATCAGGCTGCAAGAGAGAAGAAATAATTTTCTTTCCAAACACTTCTCTCTAACAGCTCGGGGATTACGTAGTCACTTTGTTATTCTGTCCATACCTTGTCATATTTTCCTATTGGATGTCTGGCAGGGCTGATTTCCTGACCCAGCTCCGTCTCTGCAGCGCCACAGAGAGGGGGTTCTGCAGCAGATGCCTGAGGAAGGGTGGCTGGGTGGATATACTGTACTTAACATGTGATCCTCTAGCTTTTTTATGGGACCCACACTTTATACTGTTTGCCTTAAATTACACCTAGATAAATAAATGTCTAATACAGGGCAGTCTGATTCCGAATCTAGTGAAGGTACAGCCATGTTTTTAAGAATTCATAGAATCAGAATAGTTTGGGTTGGAAGGGACCTTTAAAGGTCAACTAATCCAACTCCCCTGCGATGAGCAGGGACATCTTCAACTGGAGCAGGTTGCTCAGAGCCCCGTCCAGCTTGGCCTGGGATGTTTCCGGGGATGGGGCATCTCCCACCTCTCTGGGCAGCTTGTTCCAGTGTCTCACCACCCTCATAATAAAAAAATTTCGTCCTAATATCTAGTCTTAAATCTACCCTCTTTTGATTTAAAACCATTACCGCTTGTCCTATCGCTACAGGCCCTGCTAAAAAGACTGTCCCCATCTTTCTTATAAGCCCCCTTTAGGGACTGGAAGGGGCTCTAAGGTCTCCCCGGAGCCTTCTCTTCCCCAGGCTGACCCCCCCCAGCTCTCTCAGCCTGTCCTCACACCAGAGGGGCTCCAGCCCTCCCAGCATCTCTGGGGCCTCCTCTGGCCCTGATCCGACAGGTCCATGTCCTCCTTGTTTTTGGAGCCCCAGAGCTGGAGGCAGCACTGCAGGGGGGTCTCCCCCGAGCGGAGCAGAGGGGCAGAACCCTCCCGTCGCCCTGCTGCCCACGCTGCTGGGGATGCAGCCCAGGGTAATTGCTGAAAAGCTAGGACAATCAAGGGATAAAATGAGCTTGGGAGCTAAAACCAATTTATGTTGGGGTTCTCAAACCAATGGTTGATCAGTCAGAATTTAATAATTACAAATCTGCGAATCACAAACAGGAGTGCAAGAATAATTTTTATTTTAAATAGCCTCTCTGGTATATTCAACAGCGGACTGTTTGGAAAAAGATCATTTTTTATTATTATTTTTTCCCTGTAGTACTCCTATTAATTTCTTCATTTAAACAGAATACTCTGTCATTTTCCTGCCTTCATTCATAGCCCAAACCCCTGAGCACGCTGTTTTTCTTACCAATTGCTGTTTCCCAGCAAGCCTTTCCTTCCCCTCCTTGCCTTGTGGTTGTCTGTTCATGTAGCCGTAACTTCAAAGTCATCTCTTCTTTCCGTTTCCACTGAAACAGGATTGAATTGGTCTGAGATTATTTTCTACAACTAGATGTAATACAGTGTTCTCATACTTAATTTAAGGAAAAAAGGTGTCACCATGGACAGAAGAAACTTTCTGGCTGCTGCACCCAGGAATGCCTGGGCCCTGCTGTTGTGGGTCTCGGCTACTGAGAACTGGCGGCACGTAATGACACGGGACCGATTTTAATTGCATCATTATTCTGGCATATTAATATTAGATCTGTGAATCTGTAGCTGAGCTTGCAGAAGTTTTTGCTTTACAGTGAATCCTTTTAAATGGAAGTTAATTTTTCTCCCAGCCATTTTTATTGAGGTTTTTTGCATTTTTCGTCTCATGTCACCAGCTCGGGGCCTTTGTTGTATTAGGAGCAGAGATTCTTTCATTAAACGTTGCCTCTGTTTTAATCATGGTAATATCAGTCATGTTTCTATTATAGGTATGATATCTGGTTTCACGGCCAGCACCATTAGTTCTGGATCTCGTAAGTTTGTTGCCATACAATAAAAACAGGGTAGTTGTTTAATACCCTCAGCTCCTCAGAGATCCCCTTCCGCTGCTAAAAAAGCCTGGCAAGTTGTTTCTTTGTAAGAAGTTTAACTACTTTTGGACTGCCAGTGTGAACAACAAAGCTGTGGAAAACCTCAGAGGTGTTCCAGGTTCTTTGGGAGACAATTTGGAAATAGAAGAGAAACGATTAATTATGTGGGTGCTTGGGCTGCGAGTAATCCCCGTGTTTTATGTGAGTTGTTCTGCTTGGTGTCAAAAATCACACCAAAGCGCATTTAATTGTGTTTTGTTTTCTGTCGTCCTTGTCAGTTGATGAAAATGGTCTTTTCATTCAAGCTTGACCTGACAGCATCAGGTTTTTTTGTTGGGATTCGGTTTTAATGTTGTTCCAAACTAAAGATGGAAATCGAGTGTTTTGTTTGACTGCAGGAGTCCCAGACGTGCTGGGAGGCTGTTTAGTCCAGAGGGGTTTTGTTGCATCCTACAGCCCTTTCACCATCATCCTCTCTACTAGAGGCTGAAATTCCCATCTTGGTGTGTGGGGGGGCGTTTTTGGGGGGTGTTTTTTTTTTATTTGTTTGGTTTTTAAATCTTTAGAGATGTTTCTTTCTAAGCCAATATAAGCTCTCACTTTTTCCATTCGTGTCCCATCCCTCTCTGGTGATGAAAATCAGGTGAGGGACCAAGAGGAGCGTTGATAAAACCTGGTTTGAATGATACACGTGCCATCCACCTGCGCATCGCCTGGCATTGGATCTCTGCTTGTAACAGAGCATTGATCTCTACTATCTGGTTTGATTTTACCCAAGGTCGGTCTGCAAATATTTGTCCTTTATGGTGAGCATCCTTCAACAAACTGTTTGTAAAAAGAAATTAATACAAGTTGGCTTTTTTCTTTCCTTTCCTGAGCTTGGCTATTTTGATACAACAAATAGTTGCTGAACTATTTTGTCCTAATATTCACCGAAAGCCCAATGAGTTGCTCTCAAAAATATCAATGAATATCAGCACCATCAGTGAATGGAATTTCAGCTTTAAATTTCTGGAGAGCTGTTATGGTAGCGTGAAGCAAGTTTGCAGAAAGCACGCTTTTAAAAGTGGGTTGTTTGTCTTGTTTCAGGATTGGGAGGGGGAGGAGTAAAGCTGTTCAGTTTAATTAATGAAGATACAAGGGCCAATACTGAAACGGTTCATGCTTTTTCATTCTTAATAACTTTTCTTTGGTTTAACAGGCCATGACCATAGCTGGCAGCGTAAATCTGGGCCATAAAACTGTAGCGATGGGTATTTAGTAGACTGTCTTTGTTGTTCCCTTGTTATTTTGACAGGAATAATCACTTAGACCACTCCACTCTGTGATTTTTATTTAGGCTGGCTGCAAGGAGTTGATTTTTACCGTGTTCTTAGAGCATAAGAAAAAACCATAAATATATTTAGAGCTCATTTTGTACTCGTTCACCTTGCCTTTTTTTTTTAAAGCACAAAGTGACAGCAGTTACCTTTCAGAGGGAAATAAATGGCATTAAACAAAAACATCCCTGAACACAACTCAATATTAGCAATCCATTTTTATTGAAATTTTGTAACATTGTGATAGTTTCAGGAAATAGTAGTGGCATTTCATTGACCTGTGTGCATTTTGACTGCTCTCCTCTAAAACATCTTCTGAATTGTCTGAGATTTTTGTTTAAACGAGCAGTGCACGGTTTCCAAAGTCTGTGTGTTTGTTAGTCACTTGTTGTCAAGAAATCCTATCACTTTCTGTACATCTTTAAGTCTAGACTTTAAACTAAAAAGCCCTTTTCCCCAGGAATGTTTGTTTGAAGTTTAACTTGTGTCTTATGTGGAGAAACGTTAACTGTGCAGAAGAGCTGTGAAATAAAGTATTTCAAGTAGGAGGTGTTGATTCCAAGCGTGTAGCTTTTCAAAAAAAGCAAATCTATTCACTTCCTAGCATAACAGTACAAAATTGGCGTGTTCTGGCTTGTGGCTCTTGCATTGTTGAAGATGAGGGATCCTGTTCAACTCCTAGTGCCAACTTTTATTAATGCTGATGAGAGCTGCCTGTGCCCTCTGGGAGAGAGGGAATTCCTCAGGCTCTGAGGGTAGGACAGCACTTTTCTGCTCAAACTCTTCCTGATGGACAGGCTGGCGTGTGTCTCTGGCTCCCATCCTCCAGGGTTTGGTTTCTTGGGGCTTAATTTCTTTCTTTTTAGCTTGTCTGCCTAAGGCTGGAAAGAAAATTTAATATGTTGACATAGGAGGGATTTTAAAGATGTTCCGAACTATTGCTCTGTTTTGGTTTTCTACTTTCCCACCTCTCAGAGGAAGAGCTGTCATGGCTCGCTCAGCCCTAGCAAGGTATATATTTAGAATTTGGTTCTTGTCTGCTTTTTTGCACATCAAGTCAACCTCTGCTCTGTCTTCAGCCTTGCGCTGAAACCGCATGATACGTGCGTGGTGAGTGTTCGCAGCAAGTCATAGCAGCTCTATTTTCAGGGTATAAAAAAAAATGACAAACTCTAAAATGTCTTTGAAATCCTGAATGGAGTGAGGAGGGTAACTTCACGGAGAGTCACCGCAAAAGCAGAGAGTAGATTTCATTGCACGATTGTAACCAGATTCCTGGCAAAACTAACAATTTGGATTAATTTGGCCACATTCTGCTGTGGCCAGAGTCAGCTCAGGGTAGACTTTGGGTCTCTCTTTGGTGCTGCGGCCTTTGAAATCATGAGTCTCTCAGCTGGACCTGGCTCCCGAGAGGCACGGCGTAGCTGGGGTTAAGAGTGAAAGGCCCGTTAGCGGAGGAGAAGCAATTAGCTAAAGACCAGCAAACAGGGCAAGTAATTTTGTATGTTCAGAAAGTGTGGAAAATGGTGGAGTTTGGGGAGCTGTGGTAGCTGGTTGGTGAGCCACCTGGGCGTTCGAGTTTAGGCTGGAAAGGTATTGCTGGGAACATGCTGTTTGAACTTGAGTAAATCATTGAACTTGCTGGCGATTATTTCCTCTGGCTCCTTTTTTGCTGTTTACAGTGAATGTTTTGTGCTGGTGTGGCCAGGAGGATCCCTGTCAGCTCTGCGTTAACGACTTGTCAAATCATCTGTAGGTTTTTAGGTCTGTTGTGCAGTTCGGGTGTTTTGATTAAGGTAAAAATATTTTTTTTTTCTTTTTTTCCCCTTAGCATAAGGCATGTACGTATTTCAAAGGGATATATGTTGAATCAAAACAAAACTAACCCCATTGTATTTAATTCAAATATAGAATCACACAGTGTGTTGGGTTGGAAGGGACCTTTAAAGGTCATCCAGTCCAACACCCCTGCAGGAAGCAGGGACATCTTTAGATCAGAAGTATTGAAGCAAAGAGTTTTGCTTCTGAGATTAAGGCTGGCTTTCCCATCAGCAAGGCCGTAGGACTAGTGATAAGGTCTGTCGTGGGTGTAGCATGAAGCTTTTTAAAGGCGAGCAGCTGAGCTAAGAGCGTACACGGGATACAGCAGCCTGGGATGTTCTCCGCCTGCTCCATCCCGTTCCTCTCGGGTACCGGCTGTTCACAGCTCACTCTTGGCATTTTCTCCCTCGGGTTAGGGGCTGGAAGGGACACTTGCCTTTCCCTTTATTTCTGCCTTTCTGCATTTTTTGCCATGCTTTTCCAGGGGGAAGGGGTTGGGATTCAGGCCCGTGCATCAAGCTGGGAAGCTGTGAAAAGGTGGAGAATTAAACCGGTCACCCTTCTTAAAACAACTCGTGTTTCGTAAGGTAAACATTGTCAGCTTTTAACATTAGGAATATAATTGGTTGTTGCTTATCATATCCCGGTGGAAGAGGTAGAGAAAACACATATGGCTGAGACAGCCCCAGGTTGCATAGCAACAGCGAGGATGTAGTGGCTGATATCATTTATGGGAACATTTTATACCGTGGGATTTGGTACGTACTCCACTGCGCATGGAAAAATTAAACATTTATGATTTAAAGGTTTTTTGAGTTGAGTGGTGTAGATCCTTAGGATGTAACGGTGCTAAATCTGCTGTGTGAGTGCTTTCGGACGCAGGCTGGGGCAGTTGGGGCTTGCTTGTGTTTCCCCATGTGTGTGCAGTTTGCCATGTTAAACTGGCTTGTCCTCTCCAGCCCAGGAGGGCACTGGGGCCGGCGGGATGGTCCTTTTGAGCAGACACCAAGGCTGCTCACTGCTGTCTCCTTACCTGCTGGTGGCAGTGGAGGTGGCCTGTGCAATAATGAAAAGACCTTGAGGCTATGAGACTGAGTAGGCTTGGTCTCCAGGGTTTGTGAAGTCCTTCCTCAGTGTGAAGGTATTGTGCTGAATTGGGTATTGGACAGGGCTGAGGAATTCATCCTCCTCCTCGCGTCTCCATGCCTGTGGGTGGAGCCTGCACTGGAGGTCTCTTAACTTTCCTCATCAGTGAGGTCAGAAAGAAAATGTACAATTCCTGGAACTGTTTATCTGTCTCTGCAGTATGGAGGGTGGGGTGGGAGGCAGAAGGTGCTGCTTTCTGCCTGGGACGTTACACTAAGCCAGTTACTCCTTCCAACAATTTATTTAAACTCCGAGTTGGTAAATCTTCTGGCCTGGTTGCTAGGAAGGAACTGGAGCGTTGGTCTTGAGCCATGACTTACTCCTTGTGGGCAGCACTAATTCGCCGGATAGTAAGTACATATGGAAATTGTAGGATGCTGATTCTACAAAGTTAGACTTTCCACTTGCTGTATTGGCATTTAGATACTTACAGAGAAAAAATAATACGGGTTGTGAAATGTTTTATAGCTTCTAAAGCCCTCTTTTCGTGGAGGTTTTTGTTGGTTGGTTGGTTTTGATATGGTCTTATGTTCTTGGTAATTCTGTTAGTGCTCCAAAATACACAGTTTACCTTTGAGGAGTAATCCTTAGAATCATTAGAATAATTGTAGAAGAATTCAGGTTAGGAAGGACCTCTGGAGGTCATCTAGCCCAGCATCCTGTTCAAAGCAGAATCAACTATGAAATAATAGAATAAAATTTTAATAGAATAAGGTGTATTGCCAGCTTCCTGGCATATTGCAGGGGAACAATTGGGACAGTTTCCTGCATTTGTAATGACTTGTAAACTCTCCTTAAATGCAGTGTGACACTTAAGGGACAGGGGAGTTCTGAGTCTGGGCAGTTTGACCAAACTTCTGACCTTTTTTTTTTTTTTTAAATAAAAAAAGGAGAGAGAAAAAGAAAAAAAAAATGCTTTTCCAAGAAATCAGCAAAAATTTTTCTCTTTGAGTTTTGTATTAACAAGGCATATGGTCAAAACTTCATTCCATTGTGCAATTACCTATTCATATTCAATTTATGCCAGTAGATTTTAACTTTAAATTTTTGCACTTCAAGCCGTGGGGTGTCATTTTGGCTGTCTGATGTCTGGGTCTCTTTTGCAAACAAAGATATTTTTGAAACTGTCTGTGCAGGTTCTGACTCATGAGATCTCTTTCAACCGGTATTCCTCGTGTGCCAGGTCTTTTTTCACATCAGTGCAAAAGAGGTTTTCACATAAATGTATGAATTCATTCTTAGTTACGGTTAATTTTTTGCGCTGGTAGGACCAATATTGTGTGTGCATCATTTTCAGGAACTGGAAATTGCAGGAGTAATCAGTCCTGGACTATCGCCAAACCCAGTTTAATTCCAAGGGAGCACTGAAAGAGGCATAATCATAATGTCTCATTCTAGAAGAAGAACTAGAGGCAAATCAGTATACAACTTCGCTGGTTTATTTCATGTGAAAATTAAGTTGATTTTTTTTTTTTATCCTGGCTACTGTTGTAAGAATTATGAAGTTAAAGATCAAAGCGTGGAGAATTACAGCATTTGAATACTGGATCGAGAGTAGTATTTATTTGATTGGCGAGATTTTTCTGTGATTATAAATAAGAAAATTCCTAATTTGGGTTTGTCTTGTGTGCCAAGAAGAGACCAGACTTCTCTTTTTACCGCCCTTTCCTTTGAAATGTCTGGTTTTACTGTATCATGAATATTCTGTTTATCGAGGCAATGGCTGTATTTGGCCTAGCTCCATGTCTTGTACGTCTCTTCTTTCAACTTTGGTTTCTTCTTCCAAGGGATGAATAAAGAAAGAGAATGGATCACACACATAGCGCAAGGTTGTTCAGTTAATAGTAATGGGTAGTTGTCTCTTACAGGAAAAAAGGTTTCTGTTCAGAGCAGATCTGTTCTTAAGAGCAACAAAAGTCAGAGCCAGATGTGTCAGTTCTTTGTCTTGCAGGATCTCTTGTCCTGTGGAGCTTACACATTTAAAAAAAAGAAAAGAAAGGATCTGTCTGAAGAAGTGAGCTTTAAGTTAGGATTTAGGCTAGGGAACAAAGTATGAAGCAGAAACTGGTCGTGTTTGGGAGCAGTACATATCAGAAAGTATTTCTTCTTCCAATACTTGGGTAAAAACTGGCTTTAGTGTGTCTTACTGTGTCACTGGATGTGTTGCAAGCGCTACAAGGCAATAGGTGGGGTGCTTCTGTCTCTCTTCTATGGGTTTCTGTAAATTAATGGGATATAATGGCTTGTGACAGACCTGAAAATTGTCGTTCTAGTATATTCAGTAAGTCTTACATTATTTTCCTCTTCTGTCATATGTTTTCAAGCTTTGGATTTGTAATCCCAGTTTGTTCTTCATTCACGCTTTTTGTCTGTAACACCAAGTTGTTCCAAAGAAAATGTTCCTGCCAGAAAATGCAAATGTATCTGTATGATCTAATTGGAGTTGCTTGTGTCTAAAAGCATCTCAGCCATAAAAAACAGTGGTACATATGTATAGTTCTCAGAGTATTTGTGTAATTTTGACTGGTATTTAAAAACCCAAAAGTTTTCTTGTTTTTTTTCTGTATAGCAACTATTAACTGCTATCCAGAGAGTATGAAAGCTGAAAGAGGATAGAAGTAGAGAATATCATCCTTTTTTTTTTTTAAACTAGCCTCTACTGTGTTTTTAAAAGTAAGGTTATAGTTACTGAGAGTAAACATTTGGAAAACAAAGGGAATGGATTTTTCCCAGGCACCTCCAAGGTCCCAAGGCCCAGTGCTTCTGTACTGCCAGGTTGCCTTGAGTCTTTCTGGAGTGCGGTAAAGATGATACAAGAGAGATCTTGAAAAGAAAAGCTAAACCTCATCATTTTTGCGCTTGCTAATAATCACATACTGGAAAGAATAATTTTTCAGGTTTGTCGCTTCCTTCTTCAACACATGCCATCTCCTCCAAACTGCAGGGGCTATAAATTGCTGTTCTGCATCACCCTCGGTCCCCCCAGCTGCCGCCTCCTCCACAAGCCAGGGAGAGAATCGGCTCCTCGTACCTCTCCCCATTTGGGTTGTAGTTGGTACCTTTCTTCTCTCAGCTCGCTGGCCAGGTTATCGTATCTCGTTAAATTCTCTGCTGTTCTCGTCTGGTAGAAACCAGAGTCTTTAAATAGTATAGGAGGAGTGATTTGTAGACTTGAAAGAATGTTTATTTTTTCCAGCTAATCATTTGGCTTATTAAAAAGTACGGGAAAGATGCACAGTCGTCTTCTGAAATAAGAAGCTTCCTCCGGAAGCAAAATGCAGTAACATTACTTGATATAACAAAGTAATCTCTTCCGTTTTGGAGTGTCTTGTTCCTTAAGTTTAGACTTTTCAGTTTGTTTTATTGAATTTAAGTTCACAAGGTCTACGGAAGGAGTAATGTTATTTCTTTTTCAGGCTTGTTTTGGTTTTAGGGTAGAGAATTGCTACCTGAGGGCTGATTGTGTCATTTTGGTTCTAAAACCGCATCTCAAAGTTCAAATATATATGACATCAGTAAAATGTTGCTCAAAACTGAGGCGTATGTGCCGATCAGTTTGTCTGCAATGTAAAGTTTTATTAAGAACTGCTGAGCCTTCACATAAGTGATATATTTACATCTAAATTTCTTTCCCATTGCTACCAAAATGGTATTATCTGGGTTGTGCATGTTTTCTCCTTACAACCATTGCATTCATGATAAAACTGCATGTTTTATAAACGAGGTCTCCTAAATGCGATACACAAAGTTGCTTTTCTGCGGCTCCCATTCCTGTTTCTGAGCTTTTGGGACTCTATTGTCTAGTTAGAAACAACAGGAATAATTGCAAGTATACCATGCCTGGAGATAATGTGCTTCAGTTGTAGCTGATGGAAAATACTGCCTCCCAACAAAGAGGATAACGTGCTCATGTCTGTTGGGTCGTCTCTTTGTGGCAGCAAGTGTTTCCCGCGGGTGTCAGGCTGGGGGGTGACTGCGCTGCCACCAGCACTGCCAGATGCTGCAGATACAAGGCCTTAATAGAGATGCAGCTTGTTCTGTGCAGAAAGCGTCAAAAGTTGATAAATACATATAATACATAAATACATATTGATTACAAGAACGTGGTAGCTTGTAATAAGAGATTGGGATTGCAAAAATTCATAGCAGGCATCAAGTTGAAAATAAACCAAACAACCCTGAAGTAGCATGTATAGTAGGGAGGAAATTGAGAATAACGATTTGCATTTGTTAGTGGCTTTCCTCGAAGTGAATCAACTTGCCAAAGGTTACGTGGCCACCAAATGACAGCAGAAGGCTGAGCCCGGGAGTGTTAGTTTAGCCCCTGGTGCAAAGCATGACATTATGAAGCTGCAGAGGGAATTTGTGGAAACCCAAACATATGCCCGAGCCAAGTAGGAGGAAATGCCCTGTGGTTTCTAAGAAATACAAGATTATTTCCCCTGCACTAACCTACCTGTTATAAGTGTTTGCCTTGCTCGTGGTTGAAAGCTTTTACTTGGAATGGACTGAAAAATGTAAGAATTTAACTTACCTCTGGACATACATGTATATATCTATATATAAAATGTAAGAGTTACGACCAGTGAATTATTAGGCTGTGGGAACATCTGGAAGATGAAGAGCAGGAAACTTCTGTTTCTTGTAACGCACAAACTGAGCCCCCTGTTTTCCTTGAGTATTGCAAAGGGAGAATTTTACTTTGTCTAGTAATGGTGCATTGCAATTGTTGGAATAAATGATGGACCCTTTTGTTATTTATTTTACTCAGCGTTAAAATAGTCCAGTTTGTCAGCAGCGAGGAGTATGATAGAGCTAGAGAATGGCAATGGCTGATAGTACGGCTGGGGAAATAAGCAACTGGTCACAAAAGATGCAAGGATTGTAGGACAACTTCAGTAGCCGAGTATCAGTATTGGTGAGTTATCCTTAACGGCAATATTCTTATAATCTTAAGGCAGCATACTTTAGATTTACAAAATTAAGGACATAAGAAAACATGCGATCCCTTTTTTTCCCCCAATAATACTAAGGAATCCCATTTCATTGAATATGGTTGTTTCTTTGTGCGAAACAGATGTGTTGGTAGCTTCCTGCAGCAGGTTCTGCCAGGGGGTTTTGAGCGGGTGGGTGGGTGGTGTTTATCTTTTGTCCCCTTTTTTAAAAAAAGAGAAGCAGCTCAGGACGGGTGGAAACCAGTGTAATCTGCTGTCAGATGAGATCTTCATAAGCAAAATTGATATGGCACTGAAAACCATACTTGTATTTGTTCGGGATAATGAATGCGAAAGGAGCCAACATTTAATTATCTAGGCACAATGTATTATTTCAGTAAGTATCTAACTTCAGTGCGTAACTCAATACAACTGCAAAACAAAAGCTGCGACAGTGCTATATTCTGGAGCATATTAACATTGTTCTGCTGCGAATCTAGGGTGCCAGCAGCAGCTGACCCACTTCTCTCCCCAAAGGGGAAGGGTCCTTAGATGCACTACTTCCTTCTTGTGAAAGTAGTAGATCAAGGAAATAAAAATAGTTACTTAGAAAATGAAAGGTCGGAGTAGAACACAGAAAAAACACCGTGGTCTGTCCTTCTACGTTGTGCATTGTGTTTGAACTTTACATTAGCACACATCAATTTGTCAAAGGCTTTCTAGTGTCTGGCACTAGACTTATTTATTTATTTATGCTTTTTATTTTGAACGTCTTCCAAAGGAAGAGGTTTAAATTAAAAAAAAAAAAAAAAGTCCTTTTATTAAATCCAAGAAAAGAGCAGTAGAGTTGATGTTTCTTCCCTTGTATGCTTGGGGAGTTTGTATGTAGTCCCCAGCAGAATTCTTTCTGTTTGTATAGATGCTTTCTAAAACCTTTGTGCAGTCTGAGATAAGAATAAAGTTAAAGCAATATGGAGTTACTAAAACCAGGGAGCCAGTTCCTCACTGTATGACTGCTTATTTGCCCAGGAAAACAGTGCTCGTTTTATGGAGAATCATTCATAGCCAGTTCCATATTTAAGTTTATTCCTGGTTTTATGTTGACCAAGTTTAATTGGTAGTTTCAAAACCACTATAGCAAATAAAATCTGCTAATGATTTAGCCAACGGATAAAGGAATGATGAAATATTTCAACTGTTTCCTTGCAGGACCAGCTGAAGCAGTGCTTCTCCAGGCAGCCCCCGGGAGCGAAGGACACAGACACGCTCGTGCAGGAGCCCGACAGCCAGTACGGCACCTGGAATGAGCAGCGGCACAGTGGGGACAGGTACGGCCAGCAAGGTCCCCTCTGCCACCCTGCAGGCTTGTCCTTAGCTGCGTCACCACAAGAAACTGTTGGTTTGTGTATGTGTGCGTACATGTGCACGTGTATGGGGTTTTTTTTTAAAGTTGCACGCTCCTTTTCAGTGGCTACACAGTTTCGTTAGTCTATAAGTGAAGAAATATTTCTTTAATATCTGCAAATTGCAATAAGGTTTGAAACTTAAACTCCATCCTCCAGTGAGAATGAAGCATCACCACTTTTATAAGCAATGACAAAATGAGCTCGCACTGGAATAGATTTAGCAAGTCCACTAGTACATGAAACACAAGTTAGATCTTATTTTTTAGCGCTAAAACAATACAAAGAAGATATGAGAAAAAAAATTTTTCTCAATAAATTTACTACACCAAATGGCTTTGACTGGATTAACATAGCTAGTAAAAGTGGTTTTTAGTGCTTAGCATTTATGTGTTTGTGATTACAATTAGAAATGTACATTTTCACATTTGGAAAGTGGTTACCTGCTTGTGTGCTGTGTCTCTCTGATGGGTAGAACTAGGGTTGTAGGAAGATGCTGCTAAAATTGCCTGATTTCTTCCCTCTCAGGTAGGTAAGAAAGTATCTGATTATGGTTAGACAGGGTGCGCTAACAGTTTTGGGGTTTGTTTTATTTTTTTTTTTTTTTTTGGTAAATTTGGTCTCTCCAATACCAAATAATGTTGCCTTAAAAGGACCTGCTCCGACAGCGGGATGAGTGCGGTCACCTCTTTGTGTGTCCTGATAAACCGCGGGGTACGATCTCCACGTCTCACTAACGCCGAAGCTTTTAGCGTGGTGAAGTGGAGGATGAAATGGAATACCAGTTGAATGAAAGATAATATTACTGAAGCTTTTCTGTTACTAAAACGATTTAATGAAATAAACCTAGAGCATGAAAGTGTGAGGTTTTATATAATTTACACCTGTTGTGTCAATTATAGCTTGATCTACACCTACAATATCCTATCTGCTCAGTCTAGTGTGAAAATAGCATTTTATCTGGTGGTTTTAATGCTATACTTGTTGAGATCTTATAGCAGACATTAATGTCAGTTATGTTTGGTGTGTTCTACGCTTGAGAACTGTGTGTTATAAATAATTTATTGCTTATAAAATCAGGGTAGCTTTCAGCTTGAGGTTCAATGAGCTAAGTGACAAGCCAACAGTGACATCCGAGTCTTCTGTAAAATTAACTTTGCTTTCAGTCTGTTACAGACATTTTCTGAAATCAGTTTCCTAACAAAGGTGCTTGTCTCAGCTCCAACACAGGCAGCATTTGGATGCAATTTCAAACCTGGAGGATTCTTCCTGGTTAGAAAAGCTCCACCAAAAATTCTGGTTTACTGAAGTATTGAGCTTAATCCCCATGTCCTGTAATTTTGTTTCCACTGTAAGAAATGTTTATTTTTTTCTTTTTTTACAGTGTAATGATGACAGTATAGAGACTTTTCAGCATTTTGCCACCCTCTTGCTCTGATATAGCTTGACTTCTGGTTCATTGCAGGAGAATTGCTGGTGTATTAATTCAAGCACTTGGAGAGCAATGAGAGTCACATACTTTTAAATATTAAATTTATAATGGAAATCTTCCTGGAATATACTGAAACTGCGTTTTGTTTGCAGTTTATTTTTTACGAGGTGGAATTCAGGCCAAGTGCAGGCACTCTGCTTCTCCTGCCGTGGCTGATCCGAGCACATCTCTGCGTTTGGCCGCTGCCGAGGCCGCCGTCGTCTCCTCTGCTGGGCCCGGAGGCAGGAACTTACGGGAGACTCTGATAATTCAGCTTTCCTGTTTTGCCTGGCTCGCTTCCCTTACACTCTGTATCTCGCTGGCTCCACAGCCCGTGGGCTTACATTCCTGCCGCCCCCCAGACACCCTCCTGCCTGGCCTGGGGCCATAAGCTGAACCCACAGAGCGGGGGGCAAGAGGCACCCCAACTCCTTACCTGCGTCCTGGGGGGGCACCCGGGAGCCAACGGGGAACACCGTGACGGGGGGGACACAACAACATCCCCGGCTACTGCTGCTGTGTGGGAGGAACTTCCAGTTTCTGGTATTTTCCAGTATTTGAGTCATGAAGCGATTATTTTAGCCCCTTTAGGAACGTTTCATTAATGCATCTGTGAATGAACTCATTTTCGTTGAGAGAGGAAGAGAATTTTAAAATAAAAAGCCAGGACTACGTGGCAGTAGGACAAACGTGGTCCTTTTGCTAGATAAGCTTCTAGGAAGGTGGAGGAAGGATTGTTTTCAACTCGAAGTTAGTCACCGCTGGAATAAGTGTAAGGGGCTGCTCTTGGCTGGTTGCAGTGGGCTTTGGCAAATAACTTCTTAGAATGGAAGGAGGTAGTTTAATTTGGAGGCGTTAATTGGATTTTTCTTAGCTTATCTGAAAGATTTTATTTTTATTTTTTCTCAAGTGCTTTAGTATGCTTTTCCATGTTGACGTCATAGAAAATTCTTACTTTTTATATCTGAACAGTCTTTATAAGGAAAAATTATTCGCTTTTACGGAACAGGAACTGTGTTTTCAGGTGCTCGGATCTATACAGCGCTGACTTCGTAAGATTTTAGCTGTTTGTTTCTTAAAAGCCTTGAAGCTTGGCTACAACAAAGCTTTAGAAAAGAAAACCCACTGTAGGGTATTGTCTACCTGTAACAGGTGGGAATCTGCAGTTACAGAATATAAAAGGGCATTTTTAAATGGACTTTATTTCTTGTGTGATGGCCCAGGTAGTCAGAGTAGTGGTGAGAACTGCCGTTTGATTCCAGCTCTTCAGCAGCATAAAAAGCGGGATTCCTTTAATTTTTTACTCCTAATTTGCCATGGCAAAACATTCTTTATGGCCTCTTAGCACTGTCTTGCTAAAATGACTGAAATTTAATTGCAATTGAAAGTGAAGATTGCGTATTTGTGATAACCATTCTGCTGGTATTTGTGTGCAGTACATGAAGGATAATTTTCAGAGAAGCGAGTATCTGTAGACGCCAGCTGTTGAACAGTGTTGGTAGCTTACGGATATGCTCATAAAACTTGAAATCTTAATGAAATAATAGAAAAAGATGCATAACACGTTTCAGCAATGAGAAGCGAAAACATGTTTTAAATTCCAATATTTGACCACTACTCTGAAGGGAATTTTCCCCCTAATTTGCTGTTCAGATGGAAAGAATCCACTGTGCATAACGAAGTGTTTGTACTCAAGTTATCCTTGCTGTGTTTGGTGGTTAACTGTGCCACCGTGTTTAGCGTGTAATGATGCTGTAATTGTGCAAGAACTCGGAAGGAGAATCCATTAGAAAGGTTTGTGTATTAGAAACCACCGGTCAGTGTAAATTCATCTGTATTTCCAGCATTGCTTACTCCCAAATATTTCAGTTTGAGAAACTACACTGGGTTGTATTAGCTGAAGCCCTAGGATGTAGAAGGGAAGAGGCTTCCTGGACATATGCAAATCAGACAGGATCCTTTTAATATACATTTTAATTTCCATGAAAGGTGATAAGTCAGCAGATTGTCTTTCGTCTCGACATTCTTCCATATTCTAGTGGATCTAAAGCCTAACGCTGCAGATACCATGTATCATTTGAACCAAAAATATTAGACAAAAACTTCCCCCTGGAGCTCATTAGTACTGTTTCTTAATTATCCTGGGGCCCAGTGCTGGAGGAGGGAAGGGGCATTTGCTCTCCTCGTGTGCTGGAAACCCTCTGTGCAGTGTTGGCTCTGCCAGGCTGGAAATGATATCCTGTACTGCGGCTTGATAGAAAACTGCTTTTCAGCAGTAGGCTCCTGAGCGTTTTCCTCCCAGGATTGCTAGCGCTGGGGGCTGTACCAAATACTGAGGTCTATTGTTCAAAAAATGTGCATATATTCATACATAAATGTTGTAGAACAGTTTTCCTAGATATTTGCTCAAGAAAAGGTGCTTAGTAACAAAAGACTCTTGTTAAGCAGGGAAAAAAAAAAAAATCCCTGAACTCTTTAAATACTTTAGGTTTTGTTTTTTAAACTAAAACCTCCTGAAATTAGAAGCAGGACAGCCCTATTTTTACTGACAGTAGAGTCTTGCTGTGTTTCCTACCATCTCCTATGTGACAAAGGGGGATGCGTAACTGCAGCTTTCAGTCCTGACACTACAACTCGTTTCTGTTAGTTTAGGCAAAGGGAGGAGATTTCTAGGGATACGCTGGGAGCATCGCAGCACTGGGGTGCAGGTGTCCCCCAGCACCCCAGAAAGCCTGTGCTGTAGAGCCCTGCCTTAGGGTGCCACCTGCTGCCCACCTCTGCCTTCAGCTCCTCCTCGCGGCCTTGAAAGAAAAATACCTCTGGAAGGATGGATGGATGGGCAGCTCTCTCCAAAATATATCCTGAGGTAAAAGAGAAGCTCTTAAGGAAGTGAGGGGTTCAGAGAAGCAGTTCCACAGTTGCGTGGGCATCTCTTGGGTTAGTTTCCATGGGACAAATGAGCGTGGTGGGGGAGCAGAGGGCGTTTGTCCCTGCCGCCGTCCCCAGTCCAGAGACACTAGCTCAGCCTCTCCCCTGCAGAGCTTTCTGCAGTGATTTCCAGCCCTCCTCTTGCCCCTTTCCATCCTCTTTCCTGCCACTTCACTCTTTGCCTGTTTTCAAGTCACCTACTGGGAAGCCAGCAGACCTCCTGCCTGGCAAGAGTGAATCCATGAGCCTGTAGAGCTTCTGTGTGATCGTGTTTCAGTTTAAGCACTGCTGAACTTCCCAATAGCATCTGACCCACCTAAACTAGCCGTGTCCTCTCTCCTTTTTCACATCTCGGCAATTATAGTTCACTGGGTTACTGCTGCTTATGTTCTTTGTCACTTAAGGACCAAAACTAGAGGCAATAAAAGAAACAAAATGTAATACAGCTCTAGCAGAGGAGCTGCTGATCTCGGGATAGCGTCAACAGAGACACTTCTTTCTGTCAGGATGTAAGGGATGCCACTTTTTTAAATATAATGTCTGTTAGCATCTAAAAATCACATCCCAAAATGTTTAAATCCTCTGCGCTGCTGAAGATGCTTCAGTTTCGCTGGAGTCGTGTGAAATGGAACTTACACCTGCTGTTTGCTATGCACGGAGCACAGACTGTGTCGCAGGAGCTGCCGTGGTGACTACAGCCATTCCCAATACACTCCCATTTCCTTCAGGTCCAGACGTGAATACACAGCCGTGTTGTGATTTCAGAAAAAGTGCGCAAACAATTTTTGTATCTACTATATATATATAAAAAAAATACAAATACATAATAATATATTAATTGTAGGCAACTATAAATTGAATTAAATGTAATATAAATATACATTATAAATGTAAATACATATTGTCGTGGTTTTGGCCGGATTGGCCAATCAGAACGACAGATGGCCCCCCCC
>VYZM01006149.1:223733-237612 GCA_013398915.1 Dromas ardeola
TTTTTTTTTTTTTTTTTTTTTATTATATCTGATGGCAGATATATTGGTAAGTGCAAAATTCCCAACTTAAATGGCTGGTGCAGCTGCCAGGAAAGTCTCAGATATACTGCCTCGCCTGTCGAAGTGCCATAAGGCCTTCTGAATGGAGGAGTAGATGGCTCCGTAAGAGGTGGGAAGGGTGCAGGCAGGTTTGTGCTGGAGACAGTGTGGTTGGTCTGGTGCAGCAGAATCGACTGTTAAAATCCCAGCTGCTTCCTGTGTAGGCTGTTGGAAAGTGCCTCCAGCCAGCTCCGTGCTCCGTTGGCGTTGCCATCCATGGGGAACTGCAGACACCTGTGTTTCACCAAAGTAGATGCCGCTCTCGTCTTCCAGCCCACTCCAAAACAGAGGCCACGTTTGGTGGTCCGTTGTTTTGAGATCCCTAACTGCGTGTGCCTTGGCGGGGGTGTCAGTTGTGAATCCTTTGGCAGGATATCCCAAGTGCACTTTTTGCTCTCTGAAGGAAGCGTTAGTAGCCCATAACAGCACGGATGGCACTGTCTCTCTGTCCGTCAGTGCTTCTGCAGGTAGTGGAGATGGTCCTGTGTTGTGCTGTTCCCTGGCTAAACAGGTGTCTCTTTAAAACATCAGTAGTTTCAAGTACAGCTGGCAATATGTTCTTTTAATAAGTAGTTTATTCCTGACCTGAAATCTCTTGAAAAGAAACAAACCCACATCTTCCAAAGAAAGGGAGGCTCAGTGATGTTTGCTGATTACAGGCAAGTCTCTAACAACAAATTGCTTTAAATAAATAAATAAATTACAGCTCCTTCTTTTGCTCTGTAAATGTTACTGCCTTACCATCATGCACAGACGAAATGACTGATCACAGAAATTTTCTGAATGCTGTGACACTTAATTTGCAGTTCCCTTGTTGCTGGTGAGCGGTTTGACATTTCAGTGGATGGCAACCCGGCAATGAAATTGCAGCACTCTACTACAAGAGAATTTTGTGTAGTTGCTCTTTTTAGATACCAATCTTCTTATTGGCCTTCAGGTGTTACTAGTTAGTAAGGCCTGTACTCTTAAAACAATCTAGGAATGAAAAATCCTATTTAGTGCAGTTATTTTTTTTTTTTTATTAATTTAGTGAAAATAATTCACGCAGACCAGACATCCACAGCCAAGAGAGATCAAAGAACCAGCATTGCGCCCAGTTAGCCACAATGTTGCATATCCTCATCATAAATTCTCTTTAATATAGTTTTAAGTAACTACAAGAATAATATTCGGGCAAATATATATAGTTTAATTAAACTGAATGGGTTAATGTGTTAAAAGTAGGCTGGGAAATCATTATGGAGGAGCTGACTTTTATTTTCAGGCTGGTTGAAAGTAAAGGCTTTGTTTCTTTTTATAGCAAACCACTATTCTGGACTCCAGTGCGCTGAAAACTCGGGTACAGCTCAGCAAAAAGAGACGCCGTCGGGCTCCTATTTCCCACTCTCTTAGAAGAAGCAGAGGGCTGGAGTTTGAAAACAGATTTTCTTTGACGGAAGAACCAGATAATACCTGGATGTTCAAAGATTCCACAGGTATCCCTCGATTATCTGAAATAATTAGTGGTAATCAACTTGGTTGTAAGGGCAGGAATTGCTAAATGGTGTGACATACCTGAAGCTGCATCAAGGTTTAACAGCAGCTTCCTTTTCCCACCTCTGGATCATCCTTGAAATCAGGTTTTCCCCTCCATTCCTTGCAGCCCTTGGAGTGAGGGAAGCCGCAGTAGCCAGACCTACAGAAGAGAGAGCTTCGATGCGACTTCCTTTAGCTTCTGGCTGCTGCTTTAAGAGAATTTTGTTTGCTGATAAAATACTGAGCTTAGAAACTGCTAGGGTTGGATGTGTTCTCTGGCACATTCTTTATATCTGAGCCTGTGTGTTATTGATAAGAGCAACTGTAAGCGTTCATGCTCTATAGGTGTTCATAAATACTCTTTTCTTTCTAGCATCTGTAAGTACTACAGGACTACAGAGGCCTAGTTAAGGATAAATCAACTCCTTCAAATCCCTTCTATTAAAAATGTCCCCCTCCTGGTCTGTCCTACTCCTTAGGATGCCATAAAGAAATGCGTTGGGCATTGATAGTCCTTGCTCATGGAAGAGAATGAATGGCTTAATGCTCGCACTCACGGATCCATGATTTAGTACCTGCAGCACTTTGGTGCTATGGTGATACAGGCTGGGGATACCCTTTTGATATTCCCTGAGCAGGGAATTACTGGTGTTGCCCCTTGTTCTTTAGAGAGGCTCACGATGTTTTTGTAACTGAGGGGCCCTATTAAAAAAGTCACTCTTGTGACCTGCCATTTCTTTTTTCCCTTAAAGCCTGTGAATGCAGGGAAGAACGTGTGGTCAAACTGATCTCTTCTGTAGCCTCCTAATCAATGGAAAGATTGTTATCTGTGGGGTGATAGTTTTGGTGTCGGTCTAACAGATGTAAGATATTTTGAAGACTTACCTTGGTAAGAAATGCTGTACTGGAAGCTGGAGTGTAATTATGAACTGAGGACCCAGGGCACGAGAAGGCAGCCACAGCATCGCGTCTGCCCTGTAGCATGCAGACTTCTGCTGCTCAGCCGCTTTGTATCAAAGCCCTGCTTTGAGCGGGGGGTGGACCAGATAACTTTCAGATGTCTCTTCCAATCTAAATTAATCTCATGCTCTGTGATCGACTGAGGTGTTTAGAAGCATCAGAAGCAGGAACGTTCATTAAATAATTAGGAGTACCTTCTGCTGCCTCCTCTCTGTCGGCAAGACATCTTTCTGTTGCTGAGTACCTAGTGTGTTTGTTGGTTTGATCTCTTTTGAAGCATTGAACTCAGTCCTGTGGTGTGTTAATGTTACTCTTAATACGTTTTAGAGTGGAAGGAGAGATCTAGAACAAGGTATAGATGAAAAGTGTGCTGACAAATGTTTTTTTTCCACTCTTTTTTTTTTTTTATTAATTAATTAGAGGAGAAGACAACTATGCAACAGGAAGATTCTGATGAGGAAGAAAAGATACAGCATACTACCAGATCGTCTTCTGTACACGCTCAGAGACTTCCCGTGTTTCCAGGAATGGACCACTCTGTTCTCAAGGTGAGCAGAGGCAGAAGACAGCAGATGAGAGCTGGATGGGTTCTGCAGCTGCTCTCTAGGAACACAGCTAGGAAACTGTGCCGGAGATGACAATGTTGTTTGTGGGACGTGGGTGTGATGTGCAGAATTACCTTGCAGTTATCTTCCTCACTTTTAACTGTTGGCTAGAAATACGAGCAGCCTGGTCTAGTGGGAGGTGTCCCTGCCCATGGCAGGGGGGTTGGAACTAGATGATCTTTAAGGTCCCTTCTAACCCAAACCATTCTATGAAGTGATTTGGAAAAAAAATTAGCTTTGCAATAGCAAACATGCTTTCAAAACTGCATGTAAGTAATCCCTTCACTGATTTCAGGCATGGATTTTTTTTTTTGTTTTTCTAAATCTGAGTGATTTGTTTTGCACTCCGAAAAAAAAAGTCTGAATGCTGGCTTAAAAAGGAGTCATTTTCTTTATTTTTATATCCAGGCCCAACTGCGGAAAAGACAAGAGTCTGAGAGTGCTGGTGAAGTAAGTTCTGCTCAGCTCTTCAAATCCCCTAAACCGCAGCTCGGAACTCCTGGTGGCAGAGTGCTGCCCTCCAGTGCCGAGAAGGAGGACAGGTGAGAGATTTCAGATGCTAATACTCGTTTTGGTGGAAGAAAAAAATAATACGAATAGGCTTCCCAAGGCTGTAGGGGAAATTGTATATTTCTTTTTTTTTTTTGTTTCCGTAACGATTTTTCCTAATTAAAGAATAAACAGGTTTTTTTATATATATATATATATCTATCTTAGGTCAGAAGAAAAGTCTCCTCAGTGGCTGAAGGAGCTGAAATCAAAGAAGAGACAGAGCCATTATGAGAATCAGGTTTGAAAAGGTACCTTTCGACAAAGAGGGGCTTTGATGGGTGACAGCGTGCAGTGATAAAAACACACATGGAAAGGGTCTCCTTAATGTGTCAGTATAACAACTCTGTGAGCATAAACATTAAAGCAGACCTACCGTGACATGTGCACCCAGGAATGTAAAGTAATTCTGTGTTGAGGCAGAGCAGTTTTCGTAGAAGTGACTTTTTCCTTCACAGGTGATACGGTTTCACTGATTCCCTGCAGATAATTTTATTTTAACAGCACTCTGTGCTGCGATTTCATAGTGCTTCCGTCAGGCAAGAATGAGTGTCACTGCGGGTTGCGCACATTTTTGAAAAACCTTGGTGTATTCTGCAGTATTCGGGGCAGCTCTTGAGCATTTAGCACATTAAATAGGATGAGACCAAGCTGACGCTACAACAGTAACGTGCATTTGTGGGAGCTTTCCTCCAACACGGAGAGGGGTCTGGCTGCTTTCTTGACTGTATCATATCATTACTTCAGTTCCTTCTGTTTTTTCTTTCCAGATAGCGATCCTAACTAGAAGAAGATAAAGAAGTTTAACAGAAGCCTTAACTCATCTGAACCTAAAATTCACATGTCATGTTGCTGCTGTTTGCTTCCTGCCTCAACTGCTATGTGCATGGTGCCTTCCTGTTTTGTGGAGAAAGCTGCTTAATATTCATAGTCAAATACAAAGCTGTATCTTTTCAGATATGGGAGGATCGTCGCTCTAGACCTGCCTGGAAGAAAAACCGGTGGTTCGTAATTAGCACTTCAGAAAGTCTTGCAAGATTGTAATATTTGATCCAGGAGTGCTGTGCACCGGAAGGGCCCCCTGGCCGTTGAACAAAGACGACGTTTCTACATCGGGGTTCAGCAACTCAAAAGTCTGACTTTTCGTAGAGACGTCAGGTGTAAGGCTGGGCTTTGTCTTTGGTTATGAAAATAACAATTTTAATCAAATTTAACTTCTTTTGTGAAAAAAAAAAAAAAATAGTAAGCTCCTGTTTAGAATGAAGTTTGTGGAAGGTGAGAGTGAAAGAACAAATTACGTTTACTGCCATATTGAAAAAGGAAACTTGATTATTTTTTGTAAAATGTATTTTTGATTGGCTTATATTTACATGTGATCTGCTGACCTAGCAGATGAATATAATTTTTAGATGAACAAAATGTTAACTTTTGTCACTCTTGAAATGGTATATTCTGTGTTTTGTCAGCATGTGGAATAATTGCTTCATTGGAATGTCTTTCCTAAAAAGGATCAAGCAATAATGTCAACCAGTTCTCTTTAAAAAAAAAAAATAAATAAATAAATGTAAATACTGTTTTTATAACAAAAAAGGAAGGGAAGAGGGAGGATGTTACACTCATATCAGGGTTCCAGTTAATTGTTGAATGTCACTTTAATAGCAGTTTGGATAGTCCCACTTCATATTTTTATTCGTTAATTTGTAAATACCAGGTTTAAGTTTTTATTTTTATGCTGATTTTGTGGGATAGCCTAAATGTGATCTTTAGTTTCTCAGATGATTTACTTTTCTTCTTTTGGTAAGACCGATGTTATAATAGCGGTATAGATATCTCATGCGTAACACGGGTGTTATGAATATCACTAATATCTCAAATACGTTAATATCTTTGAATACAGATTCTGAAATATCAACCACGATGTCCACTTAAGACATACTTTATTCTTTACCCAATTAAGTGCTCTTTTCAGTAACCCTTTACAAATGTAGCCCAACGAGAGAGGTTATTCTGTCGTGTCAGTATCCTCTCGACTTGACTAAGAAAGCGGCGATGTGGAAAACCGAAGCGCAACCGGAGCCCGCTCTGCCCTGGTGCCCTCCGGTGGCGCAGGGCTGGGAGAGGACGGCGTGGCAGCGGTGACATCCTGCTTCCTTGCGTTGCACTTCCCGTGTCCTGCTGATGGGCTTTTCTAGGTATTAAAGATAAAGCACCAGCACTTGAACTCATTTTCCTTTTTTTTTTTATATATATTTTTTTTTTATTTTATGATCAGCGTTTCGGAAAGCTTGATTTCCGTGGGGTTACCACAGTGGTGCATCCGCTAGCCAGAGTGGCATGCCTGCTCTGCTGTCTATCAAGCTTGTAGCTGCCAAAACCGTGTGCCAATTCTTCTCGTGGAGGAGTCACAGCTGAGGTGATTTTTAGTCCCAGTCTGCTCGTAGGAAATAACAGCAGTATGTCAGGAGACAAGTCCCATATGTGTGTCTCTCTCTCCCATACTTAGTTCCGATAGCAGCTCCCGGTGCTCAATGGAGATGAAATGTAAAAAAATCCTCACTTGCTGCTTTGCCCTATTTCACATCAGAGCTGTTGCCACCATTACCATTTTACAGCCTCTTCTGCTACCAATTAAGAAATGATCACCCAAGAGTTCTGCCCAGCGTTTCACCCTGTGGGGCTTTTAACCCTGGGCGACGGGAGCTGGAATTCCATTTGAACGCAGTCGACCAGGCTGTTAAAGAGCTACTCTTACCGAATTGAAAAATGCTGCACATATTTTTCTTCTTCCCCTTTCTTTAGATGGTGGTGGAAAAGGCGACTCTTTAAGATAAGCTTTTGCATATGTGTCTTTCGGGATATATATTTTTTTTAAATGGCAGCACTCGAGGGTACCATCGGTTGTATCCCATGTGTGACACACGCGCACGGGGTCAGCGCTGAGCAGCAGCGTTCGCAGGTGTGAGGGAAGGATGAGGATGGCTTTTCTGACTCGGATGAAGTGGGGCTTACTTTAAACAGTATCTAGAAATCAGGTAAATTCAATTCCCCCTGCTTACGAGAATATTTACACAGGCTTTGATTTTTTTCGAATTCAGCGGGTTGACAGTGTTGCGTTACCGATAGTTGGAGGATTTACTGGCTCTTGGTCTAATAAATGAAGGCCAGAAATTCTGTAACTGCAGTGTTTGCTCTGTGTTTGAGGAAACTGAGGGGATTAATACTAGGTTTCCACAAAGCCCTTTGAATGTGTATGCATTTCCACATCTGCTTGGACAATGCACTGAAACTTACTGTATTTAGTAGTTTAACCTACTACTGAGAAATGTTTAATGCTTAAATGTCTAATTAAAAAGCATCTTTAGAATGTTGTTGAATGGGGAAGTGTTTTTTTTTCTGCTCTATCACTTCTTTATATTGTACATGGGTTAAATATCTACTCCCTTCTCTTCAGGTTATCGCTATGTAATAAAAGATACATAAATATGTTATTACTTCTTAAATGATAGAACATGCTGTAATACACTTTATATAATTCTATTTTAATTCTGAATAATGCTTGTTTGAATTTTTTTTACGCTTTTGGTGCCACATACTTTTTTTTTTTTTTGCTGTTAATACGAGATGGGAGAGAGCTCTTACTTTCAGCACTTTCTTCAGGTGTTTTCATTAATTACTGGCCCCTGCCTTGGAGCAGGTTTTGACTCTTGTCCGAAGAGTGTCTGAGTAATAAGGCAGGCGCTGGAGATGCTGGCACTGCCCGGGGAGTGCGGTGCCCTCGTCCCTTCCCGTACCGCTGCCCAGCTTTTTGTGCTTGCTTAAAAAGCCGCATCAGTAGAGGAATGGTTTTTAAAAGTGAAAGGACACGGTTGGTGGAATTTAGAATTACTTATTTTCTGATTGCACTTCTCATTATTACCAGGAATCCTCCGGTTTAGTTCGTCACTTGGGGATTTACTCAGGCATTCTGTTTCGTTTTATTGGAATCCCCAGTCGTGGATTTCTTCCTTTCTATTTCTGTGTTGGCAAGTTCACCTTTTTAAGGTCGGTGTAGCTTTAATCCGAGTCCTTCGCTGCTCAGAGTCTCGCTGCTTTGGTTTTACTTCCTGCAGAGGAAGAGGCAACGCTGCTGTTCTTCGGCCTTTGAAGTCTGAAACCTTCTCGTAAAGTGGTCCCAGAGGAATTAATCCCCCACCTTTTTGTTTGCACAAAAGTTTGCTTCATCCTATTACTTGTTTGCAAACAATTATTGGCAAACTTAAATGCACCGTGTGTCAGATCTATAAATGCAAACTCTCAATCGTCCATTTCTCTGGCACAGCAGCATCAGGTAGTTCATAACCTTTAGCACTTGTGCAAACACTGACATACGGCTCCTGTCGTAGGTATTAAACTCAGGATGTGGTTTGATGTCAAGGTGTTAAATGGAGAGCTGATTTGCCAAAATAGCTTAGTGGGGATCAGGGCAGTTCTAAGACAAATACCATATAAATAGTTTTAAATACAGTGCTCTCAAAGTCTGCGCCCCACTAAAAGGCATTTCTGTCTCTATGCCTTTTTTCTCTTACTATGAAAAAACCCCGGTGCTGATGCTGCAGTGTTATTGCCCTTAGTGTTACTGCAGGTAGGAAGCGAGAGCGCCTTTTCCAGACGTTTAACTTGATCCTGCGGAGCCGGAGGAGCTGCGTATCCAGAACTACGCTCTGTGTGTGTGGTACCCTGCCTGCGGGGGGAGTGAGGGCAGGGAGGAGAGCGGGATCGCCAGCCTGGACTGGGCTGCGTCTGGTTTGTGGCAAATTGTAAAGTCAGTTGAGTGTGGGATTTCGGGAGGTGGCGGTGTGTTCCACGCATGGTGTGGTGGAAGGGCTTTGCTGACCATCTCACCTCCAACAGTAGAGCCACGCTTTCTCCTGGTATAGCTTGTTTTGTTGGGAGAGGGGGAGTTTTGGGGTGCTGCCACGTTGTTTGGCTCTTCCCCAGGAGATGCATCCAGGTTCGGGAGCTCCTGGAGCCGTTTTCGGCATCAGTGCTGCTGTTGCCCAGCCAGCCCCATGAAAACAAAAAAAAAAGCGCAGTGTCGTGGCCATAACTGTGCTCGCGTGAAGAAGACACTGTCGGCCAGAGGTGGCTGTCTTGGCCTTCCTGAAGGACACCTGTGCAAGCCCATGGTGTGGACGCAGCAAAGCAGCCTGCAGCCCGCCCCGGGCCCCAGGGGGCGAAGGATGCGTTGGATAAATCTCCCCAGCGGCTGCCTCCGGGGGCAGTGCCGGGGGTGGAGGTGTCACTGTCCCCAGGCAGAAATGGTGTGAAGGAAACGTTGGTTTTCTTATCGACTTGAGCTCTGCACTCATGAGAGCTATCAGCTGTTTTTCCTACATCCTCACATGAATGTAAGGGATAAAGGTGGGCTTTTAAGGAGGACGGGGCTTTTGGGGCAGAACCCAGCCTCTGTGGAGCTTTAATGTGGATTTGGGGGTAGGGTTTTCTGAGGTCTTTCACCTGGGACTGCAGCGTCCAGGAGCCTCTGGTCCAACCTAGTTGTGGCTGCACTGGTAGGAGTGGAGGGGGTGAACGGTGGGCGTCCTTTTTGAGGGGGGGTGAGAAACAGGTCCCTGCGCACACCCAACCGCCCTGTCCCCCTCCCGCGGCCATCCTCTTTGCTCAAAGTATTCTCACAAAAATACCATCTGAAATAACTTGATTCATCTGGTGGGATCGGAGAAGGAGGAGGTCTAACGGCTTACGGATTTTTCCTCGTATCACGCCTGTTTTTAAAGGAGCTATTGTATAGTTTAAAATTTTATATCATTCCACATAGTCTTACAGAATATATACATATGGATCACACTAAATGCTTTGTGCTATAGAAAATATTTTGTACTACATGGTTTCTGAAGTAATAAAGATATTCTGGCTGTCGTGTAACGTACTGTACGATTACAATTCAAGTCGAGCTTTACCCGATATTAAGAAAAGGAAAGATACCTATTTTCTAACACTGTGCTGTCAGCATTTCTCCAAGGGATTTAAGAGGCTGACAGTTAAAGGAAACTGAGTTCTGTCAGGAAGACAGATCAATGAGTTCTAGTGCCCTTTCTGTCGTGTTTTCGCAATTGCCTTAGCAATGTGCAGGCTCCCCGGGTCTGGGAGAGGAATATTCACGGGAACTGCAGCCGCTGCTGAGCGAAGTGCAAGGAATGGGCTGGTAAGAAAAATTCTGCATTTCTAATCTGTTGAAAACAGCCGCTATTGTGTTTGGGAAGAGAGACAAATTAATCCGTTCCACGCTCTCCTTTGAGTCCTTTTATATTTTCCAGCCAAGCGGTTTAGTATTCCAAGAAAAGATGAAAACGTGAAAAGGAGCTGCAAAAAGAACGGACTGTATCAAACCACTGTCCGTGCTGGGCTCTTTGGTCCGTACAAATGTCACTTGAATAATGACAATAAATGAGCTCGTACTGAGCTGCGCTGCCAGCGGCACTTCATGGTCAGCTTTACCTGGCGAAGACCCTGATCCCACCCCACCTCCACTCCCGTTCCTGGGAGCCGTGCAGCATCCCAGGGGTGGGCTCCGATAGGGAAAAACACATCTCCTTTGGAGGACTGGGCTCGGGGCATCCCCCCGCGGCCCCCCCCAGGAACATCGGTGCCGGGCTGGGGGTGAAGAACCTCCCCATAAACAGCTCTAACATGCGGTACCATACGGCGAACTGCAGCAGAGCGCTCCGTCTGGCGCTGCTGCGGACGGCGCGGGTTTCTGGCCATCTGCCAATCCGCCAAACTTCCAGTTTTGTCCAGCCCGGCCCAGTGGAGTCGCTTTTTGGCAATTTTGGCAAATGTTTCACGTCTGGTTCTCGGTTTCAAGCTGAGGCGCGCTCAGAGCGGGTGGAAAACCCTACGAGAGCCATACTGGATGGAGATGTGGGTAGGCTGAATGTAGCTTAGCATCCCCTGAGGAAGAGGGAATCGAGCCCACTACCAGCAAATTAAAGTGCTCTCAGATGGCATCTGGCGTGGCACGACTGCGCTCTCCCCCCTGTTAGATCATGCTTTGCCTGTAACGATGGATGAACCCCTGTACAAGGCACGTGGCTCCCAAAAGACCCTGTCAGTCCCCTTGATCCCAGGGGATCCGCGCAGGCGTGTTCCCGGCCAGCTGAGGTGCAAAGAAGGAAGAGGGGCTCGATGGAGATAATGTTCCTGACAAGGGTCAAAGCTGAGGCGAGAACCCAAATCTTGAGTGCTGGTCTCGCCCTCTTGCCGTGGTACCATCTGCCCGCCGTGCTCCCGGCAGAGCCCCCAGGAGCTGACACCGACCCCGCGTTTCGTCTTGCCTCGGAGCCCAAACAAGCTGTAAATATNAAATATTTTGCTTCCCCCCCCCGCCCCCACACACCCCCCCCCGCTTTGTGCCGTACTTGATTTCTAGGCTAAACCCTCCCGTTAACTGCTGATGGGAGAGTTTTCCAGAGAACCTGGCAAGAAGCGGCGTGAACGTGCTGATGCGAATTTCGACGTTAATCTTCTGTAAATCGAGTGGCACATTTTTAAGGGCCAGCCGGGAGAAATCTGAATAACGTTCCCATCGCACGCTGCGAGCCCCCGCTATTGAGATGAAATCTCATGGATGGAATTCAGTAGACGCAGCTGCTGTATCAGCGTCCAAATAATGTGCTGTTCTGTTCAGAAGCAACCCATAAATAGCCGGGCCGCCCGCGCCGGCCGGCAGAGCGGAACCACGCCGGGAGAGGTAGCGGCGGCGCTGCTTGGACTGGAAGGGGCTTTAAAAAAGAATTAACATGTCTGAGTCGAGGTCTCGCTGCAGCGAATGTTTTGCTAATGCTTGGCGAGAAGTGGTGCTGCGGGGCTTTGGTTAAGGACGCTTGGTCAAACAGGGTGGTTTTTTTTTTTTATTCGCCTCCTATGAACCTCTCGGCAACCCCTTGCGTTAGCGCGGGGAGAGCAGGGGGGGGAGGCGTGTTCGGATGGGGTTTCCTTGTGGAGTCGGAACTTTGTGAGATGTTCCTGGAAAGCAAGGAGGGGGCTCTCGGTGCCCACCCGCCAGCCAACGCGGTGGCATCGGCTCCAGCGGCTGGGGTCCCATGTCCTCGGGGACGCTGGGCGGCGGGAGCAAGGGAGAGCCGTCAGGTTTACGTTAGCAGGGAAAGATGTCAGCAGCTGGAAGCTGAAACCTGGCAAATTCCTGCTGGAAACAGAGGGACGGGCTTTTAGACATGAGTTTAATGAGCACCCGAGCGAGCTGCCCAGGGTCAGAGAGGGACCCGTGTCACTCGGTTCGGTCCCGGGCTCCCCGGCCCCGCGGTGATGGCGGGGTGAGGATGCAGGGCCGTGGGCGGGAGGGAGAGGAGGATGGGGAACCGAGTGCTTCCTTCTAGCCTGGACATCCCTGGGGATCTACAGCTGCTGCGCTCGCGGGAACAGTGTTGATTTTGGCTACCTGTTCCCATGCCTGCTTCATCTTTTGTATTTTATTAAGTATTTTATAATTTAAAGGCTGATACCTCATGTTAAGGCGATGCTGTGTTAACCTCCTACAATTTGGGTTTTCCAGGCACCATGACTGAGCAGCAAAGTCCCCCCGAGCAGATGGCGACTGGGGAGGGTGCTGGCGAGCGAGTTGGCAATTACAAGGTATACTGGGGGCAACTGGTTACGGACGGACTTTGGGTGATGCTGCAGGTCACCGAGCGATGCAGGGTGCACGCACCGGGCTGGTACCAGTCTGAAAGCGCTGCGGGTTGTACTGGGGAAGCAAGCAGCCTCCGGCTCTCCTAACGCAGCAGCTCGTTAGCGTTGCCGCGCTGATAAATCTGCTTCTCACCCCCCCGAGCCGAGCCGTGTGGGGCTGTGGACCGGGGAGAGATGCTTCGTCCGGGGAATTTGCTGCTGCCTGGCAGGAGGAGACGCTGCTCGCTGCGTTTGCGGCGGCCAACTACGTTTGCCCGCCCGTCTGCTGTGCAGCTGCGCGGCGTTTTAATCCAGGAGATAAAGCATCCCATCACGGCGGGGCTCAGCTGTAGGTTTGAGCAGGGAAACTCCCTGGGTAGGTTTTTTTATTTTAGGTTTTCATTCCTACGCTCGTGGCTTGGTTCGAGGTAAATCAGCTGCGGGTGTTGCAATGGCTGCTGCCTTCCCCGCAGCTCGGGAAGCTGGGAAAAGGCGCTCCCGGCTGGGGAAGGCTGGACGTGGGAGTAATTTGTATCCTGCAAATGGGGTAAAGAGGTGCCGGGAGCTTGGGCTGTTTGTTGCTTTGGGGTGGAAAGACGTTCCTGAGGACCGTGGGTGTCGCCTCTGTCCCTCGATGCCTCTCCCATCACGCGGTGTCTGCAGGAGGCTCTGCCGGGTTTCAGCTGGGACCCCGTTAGGGCCGGGCCGGGGGGTGCTCCGCTGACCCTCCTGGTCCCCACATTGTGCCGGGCACCCTGGGCCCTGCTCCCCGCCGTGCTGCGGCCGCTGGCTCCGACTCCTGCTGCAGCTCAGGCCAAAGCTCTGCCCCGGGAGGTGGTGTGGTGTCTGCACCTGGGAAGGTTTAGGCGAAAACACTGAAAAATGAGTTTGTTCCAGGACAGGGGAAAGAGTGGATCTGGAGGGAGCAGTGAGAAGGAAAGGATGGGCCATAGCCGGGCTGGGGGCAGGAGACCGCAGCCTGCGTCCCTGGGGGTCTCTGAGCACAAACCCTCTGCGTTTTCGATGCTGTGTTTGAGCTGGTCAACTTGTTTTCACCTGTCACGGGTGAAATATCAGCTTGTGTTTTGCCAAGCAAACATCTTTGGCCCATACGCGGCTGTGGAGCGAAGCCCTGGGATGGTGGGATCCGGCTCTGCCGCAGGAGAGGAGCGACATCGGCGCAGGGCGGCAGGGATGGAGGGGACGTGGCCGGATCACTTTCCTCTACTGCTGCCTGTCTTTGCCAAGGGGGGTCCTGCAGTGGCTGCGGCGGCGGCTGATGGCACCTCTCCCCGCCTTAGATCACGATCTACGAGCTGGAGAATTTCCAGGGGAAAAAGTGCGAGCTGACGGAGGAGCTCCCCAGCATCACCGAGAAAGAGCTGGAGAAGGTGGGCTCCATCCAGGTGGAGTCTGGCCCGTAAGTCCGGGCTGTGGAGAACGGACAAACCCCAGGTTGGGGGGGG
>VYZM01006149.1:257227-268276 GCA_013398915.1 Dromas ardeola
CGCTGGGTGCTCTGGGTGCTCTGTGTGCGCTGGGTGCTCTGGATGTACTGGGTGCTCTGGGTGCTCTGGGTGCACTGGGTGCTCTGGATGTACTGGGCACAAGCTGGCAGCAGGACGGCGGCAGGGAGGGAGAGGACGGCTGGATGACATGGGGGGGAGTGTCTGTCCTGGCTCACTCCGAGGTTTCCGGATGATAAGCAATTAAGGGAGAGAGATTTACAGAAGATTAAGTCAGAAGGCAAAGTCCATTATCTGCCCAGATGAGCTCTGAAGGAAGAGGCTGTGCTGAACGGGGACGTAGGGCCTTTTAACTGTTGAAGTCCCTTTTGACACGGATCTGGTATCTGAAGGACAGTGGCATCTCCTGGCTGATGCAAGGATGCCGGCACAAGGACCACAACAGGTCCACACGCTGCTTTTCCCTTGCCCCTGCAATGGCATTTTGGTACCTGAATTAGCCCCGATTCTCTTACCACGGCCTGGCTGCACGAGAAACGTGAGCATACGTGACTGCAGTGCTTGGTTTAAGCGCTCCGTACCTGTTGAGCACAATGCGCCTGCTGCGCTGTCGCTCTCACGCAGCAAAAGCAGCATGAAAGGTGTTATTTGCCGAGTTTGCGATGCATGCGCCTACACAACAACTCTAATTAATAGCTCGCATTTTTCCTGAGTGTGGTTTAGAGGCATTTAGTCCTTCTCTGCCCAACCCAAGCAGAAAGGAGCTCGTTGCTTTTAGCGTTTAATTGAAGCAAGTGTCTTTTCTACATCCCATGGTGGTTTGGTTTGCTCTTCGCGCAGTGCACGGTAATGACTGCGTCTTTCAGAGGACAAACTAAATTGTCCTGTAGGAGAGCTGCTTTCTACCAGTGCCATGGGCTAAGCTGAGCTAAAGACGCTAAATCCACAGGAATGCATTTTAGCAGAAAGACGCTTTTGAGGTCACTGACAGTTTATTCACTGCGCTTTTTTGACATGCAAATCTCTCTGTGAAATGTCCCTTTTTCCCCGGGCAGGCTGTTTTTGGGATGCTGCAGTTATCTGCCTGGATGTCCTGATGGTCCCCACCCACGGACAGTCCCACCGCTGGCTCCTGTGCGCCCCTGGGCAAGGTGGCCTCGGTGGAACCATGTTTCCTCAGCTGTGAAATGAAGATAATTTGCTGGTGTGCTTTACAAGGGCATGGAGAGGGCAGAGTAATTGTTTGGCATATGGGGACGGCAGATAGGATGGGTTATGATCCTGCAAATCCTTCTGCACCGTTGTTACGCACAGTGCAGCAGGAACCAGCTTCGCTCCGCAGCCATCGTGGACCTTGCCTGCAGCGTCGCTCCCGACCCGGTGGCTGCAGACTTGGGTGCCAGCACAGGGGCAGAACCAGCGTCCTGGGCCAGCAGGGCTGGTGGCTCTGGTGGCCTCACGCCTGGCACGCAAAGGGCAACCTGGTCTCCAGCACCCATGCATGGGGTGATGGTGCAGCCATCGCTGCCTGCTGGAGGCACCGGCTGCCACACGTACCTTTGGTGTCTGGGTTAAACCTGGGACCTAGAGCCTGAAAATCTGCTTAGGGGAAAGCTGACACAATTCTCTGTGTTGCCAGGACGTGCGCTGCAGAGCGGGGGCAGATCCCTCCCTCCTCTCCTGCTAATCCCAGGCAGGTGTCCGTGGACGGTGCTTTACCCACAGCTGATATAGCGGGACGCCCCTTTGCGCCATCCCACAGCCGACGAGAGAAAAATCCTCTTATAGGATGATGGCAGGTGCCTGCAAATGCACAGTGGATGTCCCCAAAACGGCCAGCGTGCCCGCAGCCCCTGGTCCTTTCCCGCAGCAGGGATGTCCCCAGTCGCTTCACCCCGTTAGTCCCTGGGTTGCAGGACCGGAGCCACACCGCAGTCTTGCTCCCTGCTGGCTCCTTCCCAGTACGGATGATTTCCCGAGCATCCCCTTGCCCTGCCGCCGGCACCAGTGCCTCGCCATCCCTGTGCGGAGCTGTGCCCCCACCTTTGCCGGCCCCTCAGCTTGCTGGGGTGCTCCTTCCCCTCGCTCCGGGCCAGTCCTGGGGACATTTGCTGCAGAATCAGGAAGTTCTGGGGGAAGGCAGCACACTTGCCCGTGCTGGTGGCTCTCGGGGCACAGCAGGACTGTGCAGCTCCTCCGGGACCTGGGCGCTACTGACACCCAAGTAAGTTGTCACTGTCATCTCCTACCAACCTGGAGAAGGCAGTAATTAAGGCTGCTGAGCACACGCTTCTTCCAAAATTACCTCATTTATTCAGAGAATCAGATGCCGCAGTCTTTCATGGTTTCTTGCAAGGCTTGGATCTTGTGGGATGCGAGGGCTATTAATAGGAACCAATCTTTCCCCTTCTCCTCCAGGCTAAAGGGAAAAGAATTCAAACAAGGGCCCCTTTGATGTGATGGAAGTGCAAACAAACCCCATGCCATTTTGTTCCCAAGCTGGCAGTGCATTCCTGCCCCTTCACCCTGAGTTTTTGGTGGGGTTTGCCTGCGTGAGGGCTCGATCTGCAGCACCTGGGATGCCCTGGAGCCGGGCGGCTGAGGTGGAGGAGCAGCCCATGGCATCGCCGCGCTGTCATGGGGCACGGGAAGAACCAGGTTGGTTCTGTTTTGCAAAGAGAATTGTTTTCTCTCCCTGAAATAGAGCACGATGCAGCCAAGTAGAAAAATTAACAGTGTAATGGCTGGCTCAGGCAGAACAGCGTGATTTCCCTTCCTTTCCTGAGCAGCCTCGCAGGAAGGACTTTTCCCATGTAGGTTTTAAACACAACGCCCAGGTAAGAGGAAAGGAGGGCTGGAGCACAGGCAGTGAGGAGGAGGAGGCTGGGGCAGCCTGGCTTTCCCCCATGTCTTGCTTCCTCCATCCGCAGCTGATGGAGATGAGCCTCCTTTCATGCCTCTTTAATTTGTGGGCATGATGGCCAGCGCTGCAGGCAGAAGGCATCCCTTTCCGCTGGCCAGGAGGCTCCTGCCTCCAGCAAGACGTCAGTAGATGAGCAGCAAGGGCAGAAGCTGAGCAGGGCCAAGCAGCAGGGAGATGCTGAGCCCCATGCCTCGGCTCCGCTCTGCCCAGACCAAACCCGAACTGCCAGGCTGGGGGAAAGGGGACATCCCGACTGCCGCGCACGTGTGCTGGCACCGCAGCTCCACACCCCGGTCCCCGGGCGAGACGCTGCCGCCTGGATCTCGGTGCCACGCAGCTTCTGGTGTCACAGCCTGGCAGAGCCCCCCAGCACCGGGGGATGCGCCGGCACGGGGGTGGCTTGCCCACAGGGAACCGCGACGTCGGCTTCTGCCACCGCGCACCTTCCAGCCGACACCGCTGTCGTCCGCGGTGACATCAGGTGCCCAGGGGCAGCTTGGAGACCGGATGCGTAATATTGGATTCGGGTGAATGATCAGCCAAGGCAGCAAATGCCAATTTGTGTGCAAATAGACTCTGGGTACAAAAAGCCAGGGAAGAGAAATAACTAGAAAGCATTTCCCACATAACTAGAATTGTTTCCAAGGAGCATATTTCAAAGGTTTTCTAGCAGGATGGCTTGGCTGGCTCATTGCAGGCAGCCTCGCTGGCACTCCGGGGGAATTTCGGGAACCAGCCCCGCACCCTCTGGCTCCCAACCTGCTCCCGCCGCGCTGCTGCGTTCGGCATCGCCCCGGGGCTACCGTTGGCCCCAGCGAGCCCCGTGCCCTCCCACCGCCTGCCGGAGGTAACGGTGTCCTTCTGATAGATTCCGGCAGCAAAACCGCCCTGGAGATGAGGGCTTTTTTTTTTATTTTCAGCACGACACCATTTACCTTCCACAAGATGTTGTGACAGAATCCGAATTACCTCGTGCCATTTCAATATCCGCGTCGTTGTCGGTTTTCCTCCTTCCATCCCTCAAAATTTATAGCTATATTAGTCAATTATTGATTATTTTTTTGTGTGCTTTCCTTTATCAAGTTACATTCAAGCCAGACCGTGGAACAGCGAATGCTCAATGGTTCCCTCTTGACATCTGTTTGTCTAATCAGTCTGTACAGGGAAAATGCTTCTTTAATGCCAGCTGATATTAGCTCTCCCGCAGAGTGCTGAAGGGGGACTCTTTTGGGGGCTTTAAGACATTTGCTGTTGCCATCCTCGTTGGGTTTATTTGCTTTAAAGTGTAACAACCTGCTCTGTTGTTTTTTAAATCGGGGAGTTCTTGAAGAGGGGTCAGTTCTGAGCTGGGCAAAGGACGGCAGGAGTGGAGGAACCCAAGGGGGGGTTCTCTGCAACCCCAGGATAAGGGGGGGTCTGTGGAGGTCACTGCCCCACCTCTAACCCCAGGGACAGGGCTGCAAGGCGCCTCCCCAGCAAAACCTGAGCGAGATGCTCTTGCAGAGGAGCACAGGGTGGGTGCGAGCGGCGCCAGGTGATGCTGCTTAAGGAGCAGAAATCAGGGCTGGGGATTAATCGAGATGCCTGGGTCAGCCTTCCTCCCGATGCAGGAGGTTCAGTACCACCAGTGTCATTCCTGTGCCTCGGCTGGTTACCCCGGGCTGGGCTGGTTTCAGCAGCTCTGCATGGGGGAGGCTGCTCCCGAGATTTTTAAGCTTGCACTGGCCAGGTCAGGGGCTTGCTGGTTTTTTTTTTTTAAGACATGGGCATGGTGGGGAAGAAAGTCTCTTCGTGAGTTGGAACTGCTTAAATTCAACCACTTTGTATTCAGCCATTTTTCAAAATATCTTAATAATGCAGGAATTCCCCCATGTGACAATTTATTTATGCTTTATAGAAAGTTCATTTCTAAATCACTGTGCACAGTAAAAGAGGGCTGAAAACTCAACTCGTGTCTCTTAGCTCCCACCAGCCCTGAGTTGCCCACCAGCTGACAGTGGGATTGGAATATTTCTATTATCCAAAATGAAGAAACCGCTCATGTACATAACTTTAGACCTGCAGATTAACTTTGTGAAATTAATTGTTTAAGGTTTCAATGGTTAACACTTGAGCTGTAAAGGTGTAGGTGATTCGGTCCAATTGCCTGCTCAGCCAAATATCCAGAGGAAGAGCTCAACAGGCAATAATCCGGAAGAGAAATGTCATCTGTATGAGCAGGGCTGAAAACACCATTTCTGTGAGTAAATCCCAAAGTAAAATTCTTCCTTTGGCCAGCCACCCCCAAACCAACAGGCCAAGGTGCCCCTCAGGGGCTTCCAGCTCCTAATAGCTCCTGCGAAGAGCCTGCAGGATTTCAGCTGGCTTCCATTAAACTGGGAGAGAGGGTGGAACCGACTGGGATGCCTCTTGTTTTTGGGTTGCTTTGTGACTTTGTCTGAGATCCATAGTGTGTTAAAAGATTTGTTGGGCTCCAGGTACATGATGAGCCTCCCCAGCTTGCGATACAGGCTGGCACATAAACCATCAGTGCAGCAGCTCCTCTGCAGTGGGGTGCTTGGACTCAGTCAGAAAACAGATGTTTACTATCGCTATTAATGACCATTAATGGCTATTAAAGAGAGCAAAACTGCCAAAGTGTCAGCTCAGCTGATGGGTAAAGGCACCAGCTCACTGAGACCGGGCAGGCTGGGAATTCAGAAGACAAATGTGCTACAAATGCACCACCAGCAAAAAAGCGCCCGGGGCTGTGGTGGGTTGCACGCCAGCAGGATCCCAATTGCGGCATTTTGCAGTTGTCCTATTCTGGTTCAAAAGCCAGGATCCCCATTTATGACAGATGTAGACTGGAATATTGTCTTGCAGCCCAGACGGTGCATGACATTAGTAGCTGTTCGCCTGCTACAGAAGAGGATTATTACTAGAATTAGTGCTGATGTACATGGACCATTCTTCTGGGGAGGGAAAAAAAAAAAAAAGGAATTTGCAGAGGATCGTTTCTGGCTTCTTTTAATTCCCCACTGAACGGGCAGAACAACAAATCAGAGTGGTTGTCACTGGTGTCCAGCTGTGCCCTGGGGTAAGGGCGCTCCCGAACCCCCCGGGGATACGTGCCGTGCTGGATGCTCGGAGGGGTGCGTTCTGCTTGGCAGCACCAGAGACGGGCGCTGCCGTTTCGGAAGATACTTTTTCCTTCCTGCAGCCTCACTTCATAATTTGGGCAAGCACAACGTGTTTGTTTTTCCAGTCCAGTGTTGCCCAGAAGCCACTTGCAAGAACTGAAAGCCCCCTGGGGGGGAGCGTGGGCAGGATGGGTGCCTGCGTTGCTCATTGAACACGCGGGCTGATGGCAATCCCATGAAAATCAGGCTGGAGGCTCCCACAGGTGCTGAGATGAGTTGGATCAAGCCAGTAAATCCATGAGTTGGATCAAGCCAGTAAATCCATCATAAGTCATCAGCTCCTGAACCAGGGTGCTCTTCGCCTTTGAGGAGCGAGCCCGGTTAAACCAGAGTAGCAGGAGGTCCAGGTATCTGGGGTGCCATCAGTATTGGCCCCACCAAAGCCAATGTAGCCACATAAATCAACATCTGCCCAGGATTCGGGCCCCAGTTTTTATGAGATGATCTGTACTGGAGAATGTCCTGCGTGGCTGGCAATCGAATTAGCGAGGGGCCAGAAGAATGCATTCTCATGTTGCCATCGTCTGAATTAGATTCGCCTATTTCTTCACAATTTATTTTGATAAAAAAAGATACGGCTGAAATAATTTCAGTCAATTTCAAAGGGACACATATTTCCTCCTGGAGGATTAAGCCAAGCCAGGAGTCCAGCCAGGCACTGCCGCCGCACGGAGCAGAGAGGAGGAGATTTCCTGCCGTCCTCGGTTCAGCCTCTGCGACCCACTGCCCTCACGACAGACCACAAGACTCTTTGAAATTGCCCCCGCGGGACCGAGTTTAAAAAATCGCAGGAGACTCCGTCAGCACACCTGGGGCACATCTGCCCGGCTCTCGGGCAGCCGTGGAGAAAATAGCAGCCTCGGACAAGGAACCGGCAGCCTGGCAAGGTATGGGCTGAGGAAGGAGAGAGACAGCAAACAGGACGTTTTTATGAGGCATGTCAGTTTAAGCAAATGTGGAAAGGAAAATGTCTGAAAAATATTTTTATTATAGTGGTGAGAGAAATGGTGTGAAGCAATTGCAAACGGAAGGACTCGCACCTCTCGTGCCTGTGTTTTCTCACGCAAGACTTAAGACGTTGCATGACTTCCAACTCTGCTCTTATCTCTGTCCCCAGAGGACATTATTATTACTAGTCAGACTGTTCAAATACAAACGTTTGATGGCGAATAATATTTTTGAGAATTTAATTGCCGTTTGTTTCCTAATTAAAACTTAGCCTCATCGTGTCAGCTAGTTCCAAAAAGGAACGTATGATAAACTACATTGAGCGCTTTACCTATCAGAGGTGGTCGAAGTACCTTCGTTAAGAGGATCCAGGAGAAAGCTGGATGAATTTGTGGAGCAGCAGAGGAGCCACTGTGTTTCTCCAGGAGGCCAGATCTGCAGCGCGCGTTCCCTTCCTGAGATCCAGGGTGCCTAATGCAACGGCACTGCGAAGGCAGAGGCTGTCTTCTGCAAAAATTGCCCCTTCTGGAATAGTCAGTGAATAAAAGCAGCAGCAGAAATGGCCATTAATTACTCTATTTGTTTTCCACGTTGCCTCTCGCTGCTCGTTAGCGTAGCATTAAGGAGATGGGATGCGACTTCAGTCCCGGTGCGGGCGCTGCAGAGGAATGCCCGTGTGCGGGGTCTGGATGTGCCTCCTGCCCCGCTCCGCTCCCTGCGGGTGGGCAGAGGGGACAAAGCCACCCCGCGCATCCCAGGAGCCCAACAGCCTGTTTCCTTGGGACTAAAAACATCCTTCTCCACCGTGTCCCGCATGGCCGAGCAGGGGAGCGGTGACGCTGCACCTTCTTGCCTCTGCTGCAGGGCAAGATTGGGAAAACGCAGCAGACTGCCTAATTTTTACTAAGAATAGTTTGCATTTATTTATCTCTTGCTCTCCTCCGGGCGCTTTACCGTTGCTTCCTAATGAATCCTCACACAACCTCATGAAGCAGCAGCCGCTGCTCCTGTGCTTTACCTCCAGGTAACCCTGCGGTCGGAAGCTGATTTCAAACACTTTGGCGCTCGGTGGAGGCGGCGTGGGGAAGGGATTTCTGCCCTCTCCCTTTAGCCAAGCGCGCGGTCGCACCCCAGGTAATACTGCCAGAAGTCAGGGAAGCTGCAAAATTAACCTCTTTGCTTGGCTATTACACAAACAAGCCACAGAGAGTCGGATCCCATCGGGATCCATCACCAATAAATATATTATCCTCTCCCAGCGCTGCTGAGGAGGAGCGAGGAATGCAGCAGTTTTTTGGCTCTTGGGCTTGATTTCTCTGTGGACAGCAGCATCCCGTGGCGGGAACTGAGGTAAACACTGCTTAACGCTCATAATCTCAAACCATGTGCATTTCTGGTAATATATTAGAAATATTAAAAAAAAAAAAAGCATTTAATAATCTTCTATGTGAACATTCCCCTCAAGAGGTATATTGCTAGCGTTTAGCCATGCATAGCAGCAGAGATCTTATTTGTTGTCAGATAACAAATAAATTTGTTATCAAATAACCTGCCAAAGGTTCGAGGGCAGCAGGACGAATATGCCTCTGTCCTGGTGTGCCCTTTTGCACCATTATTTTTGCACTACAATTTTTGCACCATTTGATGGGATGGCGTTAGTATAGGGCGCACACCAATAAATCTACTCCAGACTCGCTGCTCTCTGGAGTATCATCTGTCATCCCGCGAAGCAGAGCGGTGCAAAATTAAACATTTAAATCTCACACAGATGGTAGGAGAAACTCGCTCCTCGGAAGGAAGGAGCAGCAAGAGAGGAGGCAGGGTTTCTTGGCGCTGCGATGGATGCAGGCAAAACCCTGCGCTCCAGCCCAGACAGGCTTCGAGACACGTTTAAATTGATTGAACAGTATCAGTCAGCATCCACTGAAATGTCAGGAGATACTTAAATGCATTCAGAGCGTGCGTGAGTGGATCATATTCTGACCTCTGCTAACCCCGGCATCGATTTATTCAGGGGTTTCTTTACCTAGGGGAATACACACACACAGAGCACTGTTTATAAACACCCGCAAACACTACACACAAACACTGAAACCAACACATAATGCATAAATCAACACACACACACACAAAAAAAAGCAAACCCCACCTGGAATACACACAAACACTGCACCCGGGATACAGCCAAATGGTAAGAAAAGCTGCAGACCTGCACTCGGGGAATGGAACTTTTATGCAAGGGATGCCCGGGGGCAGCTGCGGGGTCGTGCCACCACCTCCCGCTGCGCCGCAAATACGCTTTTTTAAATAAATGGTGAAGAGAACACCTTTTGTTATAACCCACCGCTGTTTTGGCTCCAGCTGCTGGCGCCAGATCAGCCAGCACCAATGGCAACGCAAGGGCAGAAAGAGGAGAAGTTTCTTAACTGGGTTTTTCTATTAGCCATCACCTAGAAATTGCCACCAAGAATGCCTCTGAAGCGTACATTACAATAACATCCAGATAATAATGGAAAAAACGGGGCATGGGAATAAGGAGGAGAGCATTATGACTCCTGAGTGGCATTTTTGTGGCTGTTATTGCTATCATCATCACTGTGAAGTGATTTTAGGAAACGAAAGGGCCTTCTTCGGCGAGGCAGCGCTCGGGGGCCAGCCCTGGGTTTCTCTGTGCTTTCTCCTCCCCGCGGTGCGGGGGCATCGTGATGGTGGTGCTCAGCGGCACTATCAGGTCAGTGCCAACAACCTCCCTGCGGCGCCGTTCCTTCTTTTTTGCACCTTCACATTCCGGGAAACGAAACCCCGTTCTCTCCACGGAAATACCTGTGAGTGGTGAGGGACGGCGGGGCTGCGGGAGCCACAGCTCGGCCGTCACCTCGGAGGAGCCAGCAAAACGCACGTGTCTGCTCACGCAACCAGGCCAAGGACGCGGCCAGGCTGACCAATGTTTACTCCCGGTTAAACAAATTAGAATATCCCTTTTAAGAGTGGGGCCAAGCAGTTTTGGGCCCGTCACGAAGCAACGCCAGCCTTTCTCATCAAAACTCAAACATTTTGAAACTCCAAGATGAGGCGCAGACCATGGGTTTTGCCTCAGTTGGTAAATTAGCGTGCTACAGCACAGGGCATCGTGTATACTTACGTATTTACAACTAATTAGGCAATAATTCTGCAAGCGTTGGTGAGGGTGCACGGCCGCATGTGCCGGCTCGGCTCCACAGACAGCAACGGGCGTTGGTTTCAATTAACATTTTCAAGAAAAAGCGGGTTCTCAGATGGTTCATAATGAGCCGCACGGTGAAATCCTCCCAGCTGTATACTCTACCTACCTTTAATCAGATCATTAACTTTCACAAAGATGTAGGAAGGAGGAGTGGCGGCGCTTGAAAAGAGCTCAAAACAAGCTGAGCTTTAAACTTCAGACTTGTCATTGACTTAGCCTTTCATTGAGCCAATTATTTATGACATATTTGACGAAATTCAGGGAAGAGAGGAGCTGAAATCTGCATATCTGCTTGGCTGCGGCAGAGCTACTACTACAGCGATACCGGGGGACGGGAGCGAGGGGCTCTGCCGGGACCCCCCGCACCCGGGGACCCCAGGCGTTGGGCGCCAGCGCCCGGACTCATCTTGCGCCACGATTCGCCAGCAGAAGAGTTTCAACGACGGCGTTTCACACAGGCGCGTTTATTTGCATCCAGTTTTTCTTATGCGTTTCGATAAACGACGAGGAAATTAATTGTAAAGACACGCGTTCGGGCCGCTGGTCCCCTCATGCCGGCGGGGCTGAGGCGAGGGGGTCCCGGGGGAGCCCCCACGGCGTGTCTTGAGGCGAATAAAGGCAGCTCCCCCCTCCACGCTTACTTAAGATACATAAGCCCACCCTGGCGGGGGCTTTGCTCCCCGGTAGCAGCACCGGGAGCCGGCCCCGTCCTCCCTGCTTCCCCCGGGTGTGGGCGAGGGGCAGCGGGCCCTCACCTGCGGCGGGCCGGGCGATGCGGGGCCCAGCGGGCCGCGATCCCCCTCCCCGGGATCCCC
>VYZM01006149.1:269519-329801 GCA_013398915.1 Dromas ardeola
TTTTTTTTTTTTTTTGGGTGATGCTTCGTGAGGTTTGACAGCGGTGCGGGGAGGGAGGACGGGCTCGGGAGGGAGGTTTTTCTCGTAGCGAGCAGCTCCCGGAGCAGAGGTGCTGTACAGCGATGAACCGGTGCAGGTCTCGGTCCAGCGGCCGGCTCCGTCGCCCTGGGCTTCCACGGCTCTGGCCGGCTGAGCGGACGGGTGCCTGGACACCCCTGAGGTTCCTTTTCTTGGGGTTCGGTGGGAAAAAGCAGCTTTTCTTCCGAACGACAGTCCCTGGTTACGCACACGTTATAAAAGCACCTGAGTGTCGCTTACTTGTTTATTGCTGAAATTAAAAGTAAGCTTTCCCTCCCTTTCATGGCTCCGTGTGTATATATATGTTTTTATGTGCATATATATATATATATATAAAAAAAGAAGATTTGTCCAGCAAACAAAATATTGCAACAGAAAAAAAAGATCTAAACCAAAATTGACCGTAAAATGTGTCGGCAGTTTGCGAGCCTGCTGGTGGCCTAGCCAGGCTGTCTGCCGTGAACGAGAGAGCACCGAAGCCCTCTTCTCACTTGTTCACTCGGGGTTTTTTCTGCCTTTATGCTTGAATTCTGGGTAGTGCAGGGAGGCAGCAGAGCAGGGGGCAGGTGGGGGGCACGGGGGTGCCCAGCCCACCTTCACCCCCCTTGCGGAGGCGGTGAAACCTCCGATGGAGAAGTTTGGCCGTTGTTTTTAAGGTCTGGTTGAGGATGGCTTGCTGGACAGATGAAGGTGCCTGTTTTTCTCCTGGTACATGTAAATGCTTGTAAAAATAATCAATAGCTATAAAATTGAGTGTATGCTGTTAGCTTGAGGTACAGTATGCTTTACTGGGAGTGCTGGTAGCTTTACGTTTATCAGTGCTTTGGTTATTTCTGTTGGTGTCCTTAGTCTCGGGAATGTGCCATGGTGCTCCCCGTTTGCAACAGGGACACGAGCCCTCTGGGGAGGCGGAAGGTGGGGATGCGGAGAGGGTGCAGAGGAGGAGTCCTTCCAGCACCATGAGAAATACCAGCACCCTCACCATGAGCCATACCAGCACCCTTGGCGCTTGTGGGGAGGCTGGAAATCTGCTGCCAGGACGGATGCCCCTTGTGCAAAGCGTGGCGGAAGCTTCGCGGCACGGCAGGAGGCCTGAAGAACCTGCGGCGTTCTGCTCTCCTGCTCCAGGATTTGCGTGGTGTCGGTGTTTGGTGGTTTCCCTGGCTGGGAGAGGTGGTGTTCCCCCGCGTGGGGCTCCGCAGGGTGGGAAACAGCAGCCGGGTGCAGGAGGAAGTTCGGAAGAGGAGGAGGAAAGGTGAAGGGTTAGGTGGCTGAAATGCCTCCTCGCTCCCAGAGCTGCATGTGGAAGAACCTGTTTGCAGATTGCGTGAAATATTAAAGGAAAAAGCTTGTTTGCCATCCCCCCCCAGACCGTTGTGCTCTGAAGAAGGTGAGAAGCCTTAAGGGAGGGAGAGGTTTGCAGCTGTAAGCGATGCCAGGGTGCCGTGGGATGGGGGACGTCTAAGACAGCTCAGCAGATGAATGAGAGGAAACGTGGACATAAATGAGAACAGAGACTTACCTAAGCCTGGGACCACAAACGGCTCTAGGTCGCTTGAAATGACTGAACTTCTCAGCTTCTAACTGAAACCAGGGATTTCCTCATGCAGTAGGAAATTGTGACCGTTATTCTGGTGTCAGATGTCTTCATGCTGGTTTCTGGTTGGGTTTTTTTTGATCCCTCTCATTAAAGCAGACATGGTGTGTTGGGTATACTTAAATATTCTGCATCACTGGCAAAGTGATTCATTTAAAATTACATAAATCGGTAGCTTAAATGCGGGTTGATATAGTAACAGTAAAAAAAATACAACACACAAAGTCCTCTCTTGCATGATTTTGAAATCAAACAATTTTTCCAAATAATTTTTTTATTTCTCTGCGAGCGGCTCCACGGAGGGGCGTGAGCACAGCTCTGTAACGCTGGGCGTCCTCGCGTCCGGCTCCTGGCTGTCACTGGGACAGATAGCGGGAAGGTCACTGGAATATCACATCCACGCTTGAAAATAAGTATCTCGGCCTTATTGCAGCGCTCTTCCCGCAGGAACGTGTTTGGTGTCGGTTTATCTCCGGACAACCACTGCGTCCTGTGCTGCTGGCGTTATCTCCTCAAGAAATATTACGAAGGTTTTACCCCGCTATTGGAAGTTGTCTCTGCCGGAGCCTGGTACACCTGTCGGCACCGTTTTATCTTTCTGAGATAAGGCTGGCACTAAATGAAGTAAATGAGTTTACTGTAATGCAAATTTGAGGGGGCTTCCTGTTTACAAGGAAATAGCTGTAGTGCAGGCAGAATAAATTCCAAGGCTGCAGGCCAAGGTTTAGCAGCAAATAAACTACGAGGGTGAAGAGTTTATTGGCCGTGGGGCTGATTATTGCTGAGTTTACGTGAAGCATCCTCAGACTGTCTTTGTACCCAAATCGTTAAATATCACAGGTTGGGAAGAAAGAGGAAAGAAAACGCTAATGAGACCAGACTGCTTAAGGAAGAAGCTTAGTGTGTTTTTGTTTTGTTAAAACACCAAAACAAAACAACCCTTTTTCCGTCCTCTGTCATCTGCCTTTCCTTCCCTTCTGCGTTTCCTCCTTTCGTTCCGAAGAACCTTGCCAAGAACTGGGAAAGCTGCGATATCTTTCACTCTTGCGTTGCTTCTTAAAAGCCTGTTTTGCGGGTGGATTTGCATGGGTGGACAGAAGGGCTGTCAAAGGCAGAGTGACCTGCAGAAACAGGACCTAAAATGGGAAAGAAGACATTTGTATTGAAATATGAGCAAATCTGAAACCTTAATTTTTTTCTACAGAATTGTTTTAAGTTTGGGGGGAACGGAGTAAATGAACCACACTCTGAATTTTTTAGGTTATTCAGCAGACTTCTGAAGTTTTTTTTTCCTTTTCCATGTCAACTTTAGGTTTCCCTTATTTTGGTCAAAGGGAGTGGAAGAACACTATCTAACAGCTGTTTTTATTTGCCAACAGCTCCTTGTGTTTTGAGTAAAGGATTTGCATAATGTGAAGTTGAGGAAAAAATGGTCCAGGAAATCAGATAACTGGAATCAAAGAGGGTGCAGGGCTTGCATACGGCACTGCTGTCTGTCCTCACGCTGCCTGCGGTCGGCCTCGCCAGGAAAGTTAACATTAAAGCTTCCTTGCTATAAACATCACGTAAGCTTAGGGTGCTTTCGGTGTACAGATACCAAGGGCATGGTAACAAAACATAGCATGCATCTGCCCAGGCGTCTCTCCCGCTTCTCTTGCTGCGGTTGTAGATGTTTCTCATCTCACCTTACCTTTTCTAACCCGCTTATTTCAGTAATTCCTTCGCTTTCAAGTTAATTCGTATTTTTCTCTCAAGCTTTTTCTTTGGTCTCCTACCTTCCTCTGAATTTTATCCCTTTGGGGGCGAAAAAGCATGTTTCAGTCCCTTTTTTCTTAAAAATCACACTTTTAACATGACATTTTTTCTCAGTTATCATCCCAGCTTCACTTTACCTCTAGAAGTGAAGACCAACGCGCTGGTGCCCCAGGTGCTTCTCGCTGGGGTGGTTTAGTCTGTGACGTGCCCTTTCCTTTTTTACCTAGTATTCAAACTAACTTGTTTGCAACTCTAATTGAGGTTCATGGAATGCGTGGAGGTTGCTTTTTTCTTTTCCAGTTCCATCCTGAGCTATTTGTGATTCGCTTTCTTCCTGTTACAGCACTGAATATTGGCGAAACCCAAGCGATGTGTCCCTCTAGGAGTTAAGCATCAGTACTCTCTCCTCTATTGCTTTTTCAATTTTGTTCTCTTGGCATTCTTGTCCTCTTTCTCTGAATTTCAGTTGTTTCTTTGATGTGTCCTTCAGCGTGTTCTTGTACCTCCTGAAACTTCTGTAACGTCTCTAAGTTACAGGCTGAAACTCCTCTGTCTCTGCTGTCAGTCTCGGTTACTTTGACGGTATTTTCTCTGGCTTTATTTAACGCCTTCTTGTTGTGCTTACTCATTTAGAGTGCTGTCTCTAAGAAAATTTTCCTGACAATTGTTCGTGTAATTTTCATATTTGTTGCTATTCCGCTCATGTCATCGCTTTGTGTGTTTCTAGGTGCTTCTTTGTCTCCGTTGCTTCATGCATGCTGTTCAGTGCTGGGCTTCTGCAGGCGGCACTTAGCTTGCTGAGCAGCTCTTCGATGAACATCTCAGTGTCACGGTATTGAAAACTGCCGGTGCTGCCTGCTCCCGGCGTCCCCTCTATGAGCCGAGAGGCACTGCCTGCTTTGCTCCGTGCTGTTCCTTGCCATCAGGTCCACAAAACGCCTCCCCTGAATCCCTCATTAAAATGCTCTTTCGTTGTGACGCTTATGAAGTTTGACTGTGATTAATTTGCCAGGGCTTGCAGTGTTGATGGAACGTTTGCCGTGTTTACCGGTGGTGTTTCCTGTCTGCCTCCCTCCGTCCATTTGGGTAACGGTTTTAAACTGGAAGAGGGCAGATTTAGATGAGATCTCAGGAAGAAATTCTTTCCCGTGAGGATGGTGAGCCCCTGGCCCAGGTTGCCCAGAGAAGCTGTGGCTGCCCCATCCCTGGAGGGGTTCAAGGCCAGGTGGGACGGGGCTTGGAGCAACCTGGGCTGGTGGGAGGTGTCCCTGCCCAGGGCAGGGGGTGGCACTGGGTGGTTTTTAAGTTCCCTTCCAGCCAAAACCATGGATTCCTATGATTCTCTTCTGTGATTCTATGATTCCCTTGTCTCCGGTGGCAAGTGTGGGATCTGGAATGCCTTTTCATGGTGTTGGTCCCTGGCACGGCACAGCAGGGTCTAACAGGGTCTCATCAGTGATGCTGATACCCCAAATTCCTCCTTTATATGAGGGTCATTTAGAGAATGTCGTAGCTCCGGGAAAATGTGTGTTATATTATGCTTCTTCCTCACTATCTGAATGCAAATGGTAGAAATCTTTAAAAGTGCTGTTTTCCCGTTTCCAGAAAAAAGTAGGCCCAGGTTTTGCAGAGGCTTATGCTTTTACTGGGCTTTGCACAGAAATGGTGCCAATGAATGCAGAATTAAATAGGAGATGATGTGGAGGATTAAGGATCTAACAGTTAATTCAGACAAATTTGTGTCACGGTAACTTTAGCTCCGTAAGGTGGTGGTACTTTATTGAAGCTTATTCCATCTGCTTGTAGCAATAATGACTGTAAATCATTTTAGTAGAACTTCTTAAGCTTGACTGTCTAAAATTTCAAAACAGTTTAGGTTTTTGTTTGACATTTACGATTTTTTTTTTAGTGTCAAGCAAGGTTGTTTCTTGGTATTTTTATACTGTTTCCAGTACTTACTAAAAACTGATTTGAAAAAATTTGAAGTAAGAACTTAAAACCAGCCTGCAGGACACTCAAACTGTACGAAGTGGTTTCATCGACCTGTAATTTGTGAAGCTGCAGAAGGAAAAAGGATTCTGAATGAAATGGTTTTATAAACTGATTTATTATTTTGCAGCTATGCTCTGTCCCGCTGTTTGAGTTGAATGTTTGAGCAAAGAGTAAAGGAAGTAAAGGTTGGTGAGAGCTAAAGATGGCTGAGTGTGGTGTACACCAGGCAAGTGTTCTGAGAAACAGGTTCTGGAGGTGAACCTGATGTAGGTGAGCATCGGAGGCAAGCGCTGTGGATCTGTACTTCTCAAAGGTCAGAGTGTCCCCGTGAAATGGAGCGTCTCATGGCTCCCCGGGCACTTTCTTGAAGTGGGTACTAAACGATTTGGATGGGGTTGTTCCATGCTACTGTACTCCCTAAAGCATCGCCATCTAGTCGGTGCAGCTGCTGCTTCTGAGGTGGTGAATGTCTTCTCATGTCAGTTAGTCCTGCTCGGGGTGAGTGGAGGTGGCAGAGTAGTTAAAAACTCACTTTTGTTTAGAAATTCAGCCTCCTAACTTTGCTGTCAGTAGGTGTTCGGTGAGAAAGTAGTAAAAAGATGGCCTTCTCAACATGGTTTAGTATACATAGGGAAAGCTAGGGCTGCTAACAAAGCATACTTGCTTTTTATCTCATTAGCTTTGTACTACAGTACTTTCTTAGCAGGAGAAATACATGTTTTAGGGATGGAGATGGACCGTCACAGTGTAGGAGCCTGCGTAGGAGGGCTCTTGCTTGCTGCGGATGCCGCTCTCCGCATGGGTTGGGTGCTGTCTCCCTTGGGAATTCTGGTCGTTACTTGTTGTAACTGCAGTGTCTGACACCTTAATAAAAGATGGGCCTGTGCAGAAGCGCATGGGGAGATGAAGGTCCTGTTGCAAAGCCCTTGCAGCTTTAACAGATGAGAAATGAGAGTTTGGAAGAAGGGCACTGTTGTTACCTACATTGTACAGATCAGAAGCCAAGTAGAAAATAAGTGATGTACCTTTGCTCACGCGTAGGAACGTTTGGCAGATGCAGGGTTTGAAGTTGGATTTTCAGAGCTTCAGATAAGCGGTGGGGGCCCGAGACTGTCCCAGCTCCTGGGCATACGGTACTTGGAGTGTCTCGGGGCACAGGAAAGAAATTCTTTGCTGTGAGGGGGGTGAGCCCCTGGCCCAGGTTGCCCAGAGAAGCTGTGGCTGCCCCATCCCTGGAGGGGTTCAAGGCCAGGCTGGACGGGGCTTGGAGCAACCTGGGCTGGTGGGAGGTGTCCCTGCCCAGGGCAGGGGGTGGCACTGGGTGGGCTTTGAGGTCCCTTCCAACCCAAACCATTCTGTGATTCTATGAAAGAGAGATCTGGCCTTAAGAGAGATGTTCCAATTAGTTCTCCTGTGGGGATGCTGTAAGGCTGAAGCTTATGTTTTGAAACACAGACTTTCCCTCGGGCGTCATTACCTTAATTAAGAAGAAAGGTAAATGAGGGTGATCTGGGAAGAGATCAGCGTGCAGACTCCTGTGCAAAAAACAGGGGGATGTTTCTAGGGACACTTTTGGGGAAAGCTTCCGTAATGCGATGTTGCGTTCTAGGTATAACGCATCCGTGTGATCCCATGCGGAGCCGGTGCCTGGTGCGGACGGGCTGTGGGTGCCGATGCCGGGACCTGCCTGGAGCCGCGGCTGGAGCATCCTCTGGAGAGAGCTCAGTGGAGCTGCGGCACGCGGAGCATGCTTGGTGTCTCTGGGGGGAGATGCCTACAGACGGGTTTGTCTTCCCAGTAAAATTAATAAACTTTATAGCTTTTACTCCTTTTATAGGTAGGACGGCTTTTCAGTGCCTGGACCTTCTCCTCTGGAATGTTTTCAGCAAAACGCTGGAACTGTAACATCAGGAGGTGAATGTATGCAGCTCTTAGTTTGTGTTCTGGTGAAATCATGTGGAATGGCCTGGTTTAATCTTCTTATCAATAGTAGCATTTTTTTGGGGTAATTAATAAAATTAGAAAAAAACCTATCAGGAGCCGTCAGGTCCAGGTGCATAAACCAATTCATATAATTTAATTGAACTAAATTGAGGTAAAAGCAGCAGTTTCTAGCTTTAGAAAATACAGCTGTTTTCCACATAAAGAGCTTCACCCCATGCTTACTACTTTCTCCAAGAAAATCATTCTGATACTGAATAAACACCTATATAAACATGCCTTGCGTAAATAAATACAATTTTTGAGAGTGTTAGGAGAAATCGCTCCCATATAGAACCCCCCCCAGTCCCCTTCCAGTGCTCCAGGAATTTGTCCCGTCAGCATGTGTCATGTCCTATTGAGAGGGGAACTGGGGAAGGGGCAGATTTCTCAGGATCTGGTAGAGCTGTGCGAATCAAAGCCCTTCATTAAAGGCCAAGAGGAATTCAGGCCAGCTGCGGCGGTGGGTTTGGGATACACCTGACAAGCGCCGGCTGCACCCCGACCTCCCAGCACTTCCCTGCAGCCTGGGGACACGGTGGGGATGCGGGATGGGGCTGGGAACGGATGGGTGCACCTCACCCAGGAGGAGCTGCTACATTTGCGTGGGGTGTAGATGAGAAAAGAGCTCCCAGTAGCTTCCGCACCCTCCCAGAATATTGAAATCATGGGGGAACCCAATAAATTCTTCAGACCTGGGAGGAAGAGCCTTTCTCCCAAGGGCAGGGTGCGGAATGCAGCCTCCATGTCCCAGCTCTGGCTGCTGTTCTGTTTATTACATTTCTGTCTTAATTTCAGCAGGGAAAGCAAGCTTGGCAAAATACAAGTCTCGGTTAAACTGAACTTTAAATGAAAAGAAGACAAAACTTGGGTAGGCATTTTATTCTTGAGGCCTCACGTGTCTGGTAGGATAATCCTGGCTGTGCCATGAGCAGAGAGGATCCGGAGGGAGTTGGGTTGGATGGCGTTTTGCCGGCTGCCCTGGAGTGTTTTGGCTTTCCTGGCTTGGATTCCCATCATCGGCGAGCTGTAAGGACAGCCCAGGCAGTACCTCGCAGGTGACATTCCTTCCTGAATCTTCTTGTCATTTGCTATTTTTCTGAAGCATGGCATCCCTCTGTCTTCCCCATCGCATTCTGTGCATTGGCACATTTAAGCAATTCCATGTCTCTGTGCATCACTCCTCTGAGGTTTTTATTTTTTTAATTATTTTTTTTTTTAACCCCATGTATTCCCAGCCTTCTTTCCAAATTAATCTAATGATTACGGTTACTTTCTTCACAGCTCCGTCTTACTTCTGGGACCTTAAAATAACTGCCAGGTTAAAACACATGATGAAAAGTTAAAAAAAAAAAAGAAAAAAAATCAATGAAGGTGATTTTACGCTTCTGTTTTTGTTTTGCTTTAGGAGAGGTGCTGCTGCGGTGCTTGGGATGCAGGCTCTGGGGGATGGTCACCTCTTCAAAGGCGGGTGTTTTATCCCAGGCGGGGAAGGGAAATACGGGAAGTATTTTTTAGTTTTAACTTGTTGTTTGAAAGAGTTCTGAGAAGATCTAGGAATCTAGAATCTAGGAATCTAGGTCTAAGAATCTAAGAGATTCTTCGGCCCGGTATTTCCTAACAGTTTTCACTTTTGATCAGTCTTGCATTGCTAAACCTTTTAAATGCGCTCTTATAAAGGGCAAAAAAAATAAATTATCTTGGCTGTAACGGCTGTGTGCTGTTCTGCCACTGCTCTGAATTGTACTTGTTGACCCCGTCATGCTTTGAGTTCAAAGGCCTTTGGGGCAGGATCTTTGGTCCAATTTTAGCAACTTTTTGATGGATTTGGATAGTGCAAATAAACATTTAAGTCTCTGCAAAAGTGCATCCTGAGACTACAAATGAATAAATAAATCGCGGGCGAATGTAGTGTGTTTCAGTCAACGTTGGCTGTAGTTCTTGGTAGCTCAGTTAATGTTTATACTTGCATGCTACTTTTAAAGAAGGCTCTAAACATTTTGGAGATACGGAAAGATTAAAAAAACCTGGCACATCTTTGGTAATTTTTTATTTGTTAAAAAAAAAAATTATGATTGACAAATTACTTAATTGCAGTAGGAACGAGAAGATGTGATTTTGCTCCGATTTCTCTGTCTTGCTCTGTCAGTAGCAGCATTCCGGTGGAAGGGCAAGTCCTTGACATTACAATTCAGTGTAATTATTCCTGAAAAATTCATGTACTTAGAAGCTTTTATATTAGTTTCAGATTTCAGCAATGATAATGCAAATGATCCTCAAGGAACATGAGGCTAAGTGCGTATTTTGAAATTGTAGCTGCAGAGCTGTTGCTTTTGGCTGCCTCGTTGTAAACTTTCGCCATTAATATAATTTGCATAAGTGAAGCTGCTTTGTCTCCTGGGTGAGATGCACACAACTGGGGGTTGTGTGGGGAAGTGTTGCTGAGCATTAATCCCTTCCATCGCAAACAGGGTTCTTGGGTGCAATACGCTATTAATCATCCTTGACAATTATAAGAGCGTTAGTTCGGTGTAGTGAAATGACTTGGCAGTGGGTTTAGCGTACACTTTAGAGACGGAAAATGGGATAGAAATGGGTGAGTTTGGGACAGAAGGTGGCAGAGCCCCATTCTTGCCTGGTGGGACACCCAGCACGAGGATGACCGGGGTGGGTTGGTGGTGTTGTGTGTGTCGGTGTGTGCCCCCCCTTGGGGGCACGCTCCTGGGTGGGCTGGGCTACTGGATTTGTCAGCTGGTGAGACTAATATTAGAACAAGCATGTGCACTAATTAGCATAACACCAACGGTCACTTTTATTTCTCTATTAAATAATGAAACCAATTGGATATTGCATTGCTGTCGGGGGTGTTCCAGTAATATTACAGGATGCTCGAAAGTAAAAGAATAACAGGAACATATTTTTTTCCATGCTGTTTCATTGTTGTCCAAAAATGTTTTTTCACAGTCTTCTAGTGATTTGTTTCCTCTTCAACAGTGGAATTTTACAAGGCATAGACAAATACATGAGATTAGGTGGTCTTAACGGCCCTTTCTGGCTTTATATGCTGGGAATTTACTTTGCCCCATTAGTTGCTTGAGCGAAAGTTGCAGGGTGTAAAGTGCCTTTTACAGCGTCTGATAACAAAATCGTTTGGAGAAGTATTGACTTCTGCTGCACTTTGAACTGGGTACAAGCCTGAGAGGAAGCAAAAATAAATGGATTGAATGGTTTGTGATATGTTTGCTATTTTTTTACCTTTCATCTGGGAGGGAAGCTAATTCTTTTTCACTGGTTGCATCAAGTGTCTACCCTTCGCTTTCCCCCCAAAAGTGGTGTGTTAAGCTGACCTGGGGGCTGTGATCTGGTATTGCAGTTCCCAGTCTCGTTCCAGGGGAGTTTTCTGTTCAGCTGGAGCGGCACTTCATGCCAGTGGTGAACATATTACAAGAAAATAATAGCATCATTAGTAATCAGTCACACAGATTCACTCTTTGAGGTGTTTCTTTCCTTCTCCCTGTTGTCTTCTGTTGTGTGACTTTTTTTTTTTTCCTCCTACTCTGCAAAACCTCAGTAAAAATACTTCTAAGGAGAAACTGTATTACTAATGACGCATTGGTAGTATTATGCTTCAGACTTTTTCAGACTTTCTTCTCGTTTGAAATTGGGTCTAAGCGGGCTTAGTTATTTTCTGACTGCGGGCGAGCTCAGGTCTTTGTTGGCTTTGTGAGGCTTCGGCGTGCGCGGGCTGGGGCCGTTGTGCAGAATAAGAAAGCGGAGATGAAAGCTGGATGGGATGAGGGGACGTGATAAATACGGTGCGGAAAGCAAGGTGAGAACAGGTTGAGAGAGAGATTTGAAAAGGGGAAATAAGGAGTGATAACAAGAAGGAAGAGGACAAAGCAGACAAGAATAAATGGAAGGTCCAGTGTGGGAGCGGGATGCTCGAAGCGCAGAGAGCGGGGCAGTGCAAGAGGTTGGCAGTCAAAGGCAGCGGTAATTCAGTTGCTGAATATCTAGCATTTTCTTGAAATAATTACTAGCATTTGAGTAGTTTTTGGATGTGCCAAGAGCCATCAGGAGCTTAGTGTGCTGGGTCCAGGCACATGGCATAAGGATGATACCTGCCCTGATGACAAAGAGGAGGAAAAAAAGAAATACAGCTCGATTTTACAGACTGGGGATCTGAGGCAGATAATGTTTATGACTTGCCCAACATGATACAGGAAATGTTGGTAGGGTTAAATACTGAACTCTGCTCCCCTCAGGCCAGCCTCCGTGAAGCTGCCGTTTCATTCTTGTTTTGTTTTTCTGTTCTCCTTTTTCTGTTTCAGCTTATAGGTGAATATATTAGTGAGTGTAACTGCGCATTCTTAATGTAGGTATGATTCTTTAGTGCTTGCGATAAGGCCAAATATATCTTTTTTTCAGCTGTGGTGTGCATGTGTGCATCTGTACGATAGATAATATCCCACAAATCTGAACTCTTATTGATTTATAAGAGAAAATAATATGCTTTTATGATAAATAATTAAAAGTTCCTTTAAGATACAGTAGTAAGAAGGCCAATAGTAAGTAGCTTCTTGATCCAGTTCCAATAGTAAGAGTGTATATACGGATACATGTCGTTGCATCTTTCTTTATACCCTTCCCATTTCTTAGGTGCGAGATGCTTTCTAAAGAACTCCTGCATAATTGAGTATAACAAACCCGCAGGGACGAAATCCGTGCATTTTGGAAATGAATAGCAGAACTTTTAGGAAATGTCAAAGTGAACGCTCTTTATTTTATTCTCCTCCGTAACTTCTAGTTTCTGCATATGCCCTCATCCCTTGTGGTCGTGCGCCAGGTGCCTCATGGGCTGTTCCTGGGGCTCCAGTGGCCGTCCCCATGGGCACGGATGCAGTCATACACCCAGCAAAGTTTAATTTCTGCTTACCCTTGGAGTCACAGGATATTACTGATCTGTTATGGGGGGGTACAGCAGGAAGAAACTATCGCTGTCGGCCGTGGCACGTGGTTCCGAGGGCAGACACTGGCGCTGGGGTGAGCTCCCTCTCCAAGGCGCCTCCTGGTTTGCTGCTGCTGGCGTTGCTCGCCCGAGAGGGAGGGTTGCGGATGGGCGATGCACATGTCCTTTTCTGCGTTAAAAAGAGCATAATGTGTTTTCTTCCTTAGTTTTTCAGAAGATGTGTTTTCAAGTCGGCATTTTCCGCCTGTACCGACCTTGGGGCGACGACTGCTGCCCGCGCCCTGCCAGCCTGCCTGCCACCACGCGCGCTTGTAGGCAGCGAGAACCTTTTAATCACAGAATGCATTTTAAGGTTGCTTTTCAGTGGATTTCTTTGATCAAGTCTGAAAGACCAGGGTGCTGGCTATAGTAACTAGAGCTTCAAGAGGCAGCTTAAAGCTCCTTTTAACGGGGCTTACGAGCTCAGGCTCGTGATAAACCCCATTTGTGGGGCGGTGGAGGAGCTGGCCAGGTTAGTGTGACCTGTGCTCTTCACGAAGTTTATAGTTGATGCCAACACAGATAGTCATCTTTCCTCCTGCTTCTGGGCAGGCAGCGCGCCCTGAGCTGCTTGACAAACCCAGGGCTTTTGTTCAGCCCCTTCTTTAAGGGCAGCTTTTCCCGTGGGGCTGCAAGAGTCCTGCGCATCTGCGAGACCCTGCGTGGGTGCTCTTTGCGTTGCTGGGGATCGAGGTGCTCGTCTCATTTGCAATTAAAAACTTCTCCCAAAATTTCTTTACCGTCTCACCGCTGCGTTGGTTCTCTCTGTCTGACCTGGGCCTGTGTGCTGGGGCGCCCCTGGGCTGCGCCCTGCGCCTGGGTACCCGCTTAGATGTGGTCCCAGTTAAACCAGCAAAGAGGTATCCAGAGCCCAGAATGCATTTCTCCATAAAATTTTAAACCTGACTTTTGATTTCCCCCTAAATATACTTGCCCTGTTATTTCCCTTTACTTGTGGCGTGTGGACAGCAAACTGCGCGTTTCTGAAATTTTTGTTGTTTGCAGTTTTCTTCCTCTCCGAAATAAATATACGGACAAAAGGTTTTGCCACAGTAGAGTCGGATATGCTTTTGTTTCTGAAGTCCCCCTGGATTTCGTTTTCAGCCAGTTTTTGTTTCTGCTTATTTTGAGTGTTGCTGCTAAGGTAGATCGTGCTGTGAACTGAGATGAACTTACGCAAAAAGTCCACTGCTCGCATTAGTGGGTTGTTTGCGCTGAAAGCATCTTTGGATGTGGAAAGCTTTTTAGAAATGGCTACTTTTCTGTGAAATGCAGCTTTTAATCCCAGATTGTTTACGTGAAGGGCAGCTAATGATTCGATATAAAAAGGCAGAGAGGGAACCTTCCTTCCTGTTTGTGGAATGTGCTGGGCTCCATTTTAAAATTTTCCATCCTACTGAAGGGTATGTGGATTCTGCTGTGTTTCTTTTGAACTCAGTAGGATTTTTACCTTTAGCTTCCATGTGAGACTTAGAAGTTGATTATTCTGGGTAGTCATAATCCACTCCATGTAATTTATTCCCATTTATTCATATATGGATAAGGAGCAGTGATTTTGAAGGGGTGAAGGTCTGTTGTTTAGAAGCTGGAATGCAGTGTGGGCTCCTGTAGCCTGTGATCATTTTACGGATTTGTTCAGATTCTGTAGCTGCAAAAACGTTTTGTTCCTTTGACATGTTATCCATCAGACCAGAAGTACTAGATGTCAAGGGAGAGGAGCCGAAGCGTTGGAGAGATTTGTTCGTTACACAATCAGTGTGTTTTCCTGGACACTTCAGTCATACGTTAAATTTTTCATTATCTTCGCCCCTTGTCTAGACTGGGATATGTTTATGTAATTTCTTGCAGTGCACTTGTTCGAGCAGAGGAAAGCTTTCTTGATGTCATTATTATTAAAAAGGCTTATTATGTTACTAATGGTCTGGCGGTCAGTGGGAACGGGACATTGCCGAAGAGCGCTCCGAGTGCAGGCGCTGGGATGGGCAGCGCTGATGGGCTCGGGGCGACCAGGAGGCCAAGGAGAGGGACATTTGCGGTCTCTGGTGACGCACACCGTGTTCACCTCTAAGTGGTCCTCCTGGAGGCCTGGAGAGACGAGGGGAAGGTGTGGTGGGGAGGGAAGGAGCGGGCAGAGCTGAAGGCATCTCCCCAACCTTCCTGGGCTGAAGGTTGCCGTGAGCCTCTGGTTGTCCCCGGGCTCCTGCCAGCCCCACCGCCCTGCTCCGTGGCCCGGGGCTGCCTTGTCCAAGGTGTCAGTACAACGAGAGGTATTTTGTCATCGATGTGCTAACATTTTATGGATTTAAGCAAAGAATTAAGTTTTACAGTCGCCATTTTAAACACGTTAAGCTAGGATGTATATTTTTAAAAAAACCTACCCATAAACCAGCCAAATTTTGCAATTCTGTCAATTATGTGATAAATTTTATTTTACTACCTTGCTTTTCCTGAGTACAGAACGTGATCTCTAATTATTGCTTCCTCTTCATCTGAAATCCGTCTTTTGTTGTAAAAATACACAGAGAGCAGACCCAGTTTTTAATGAACAAATGAAAAAGACTAGCAAGTTTGTCACTGAATAATTTATAGTCTGGAACCCGATTAACAACGTTTAGCCCTCCCAGTTCTTGTTTAGCTTGATGTGGTGGTTTAGCCTCCAGAGTTCTCGCTTTGGATCACAGTGTTCATAGATCTGTGTTCCGTATGGGGCTTTGAGATAGACATAAAAACTATTAATAGAATAATTTCCCAGTTTGGAGTTTAGGCCCTCCGAGTTAATTTCTTGGCTTTTATTACAGACTTTTTTCTGGTCAAGTCATTCAGACTTCATGCCTCGGGTCCTCATTTGAGGAGGAGCGCAAATACTTTCCTCCCTCAAAGACGGTGGAAGGGATGCTTGTTAATATTGGTGAGGTTTTTCAGGAGCATTTTACAAGGGTTAGGTGCTCAGTCTCACTTCTGCGGCAACGTGAGAGATATTTAACCGTCTTGTTTAGGGCATGAGTACTTTGTACAGGGTATTTGTGGTTATTTTTATAAAAGTAAATGGTACGTATGAAAATACCAATTTTAAAATTGGAAGCAGGAAAAGTCTAGTGGAATTTTGCCTTAATACTTGGACAATATCGTTGTTTCACCAAGGCACAGTACTGCTGGGCTGCATTGATTTTAAAATTTATGTGCTTGTATTGTTGCCCGTATGAAATTTTTATAGGCATTATATTAAAATGAATATTGAGGTTACTTGACGAATAAAGGAAATCTTTGTTAATGTGGTTTAAATGAGTGATTGTGACATTATGAATTAGGCAAAGTAGATGTTAAGTGCGCTGCAGCCAAGCTAGGGGCCTAATGGAGCTTATATTGGCGCACTTTCTAAGTGATATATGGCAACTGCAGTGTTAACAGCCTGATGTGGCTTTGATTGACTTGCACGTTTATTTTACAAGGTGCAAGCTAAAATCTGACGCAAAAATAAAGAAAGGAAGTGATGGCCAGAGTGTCCCCTGGGGAGGGCTGTGACCCCAGGGCTCAGCTTGTCCGAGGCAGGGCCAGCCCAGGGCTCCACCGGGAATTGTCTGTGCGCTCCTGCCTTCCATTCCTGGTTTTGGGGAAAAACAACCAGCCTTTGGTGCTCCAGCTCCCGGTGGCGGCCTTGTACTACCCTTCCATTCCACCCACAAATATCAAACTGGGATAAAAACCCCGCTGGGCGAAGCCTGGGAGCTCTCCTTTAAGCTGTTGTGCTCTCGATTCTGTAGTGGCACACAGTGAACGGAACCACGTGCAGTCACCCATGGCTTTTTTTTTCCAATTTGTGCTCATTTGCAGTATTTTCAAACCTTATCTAATAAATATAGATTCTTGAAGGGGAATTCTAGCAACATTACGTTGTGTGGTGTAGACTATTGATGTGTTAAGCTTGAAATGTAAAAGCTATGTCTCTTCTACACTGAATAAATACTAATATTACTAATATTCTGCACTGCATAGTATTCACATTTACAGTGGGGAAAAGTGATTTTTATTTTGTACCTCAAACTCCAAGAACTCCAAAAAAAAAACCCCCTTAAAAATCACAGTATTGAGACTGCAAGGCTAATTTTAGGCTAGTAAGGTGATGTCTGGAAAGGTATTCATAGGTGAAGACTGAATGGTCATAAAATAATTTGCAATGTTGAATTCTGTGAATTCAGCTGTCTCTCTGCAGGCCAGTTGACGTTAATGGTTGTAGTGCAATGAACTCTCGTGGTCTTTAGACAGAGCAGCAGGCTGCCTGTCCCGCTGTGAGCTGAGGCAGTAGGTGGGCAGTGGTACCTCATTTTGCATGAGTCTCTTACACTGGTGTTTCATTGTAGTGATCCTTTTCTCCAAAGTATGATAAAGACCTCGTTTAAAATAAGCAGTTTCAAGTAACTCTTCTTTTTTTCTTCCAGTATCCGCAGTGTTATGCAGAAATACCTTGAGGAAAGGGGTGAATTAACCTTCGACAAGATCTTTCATCAGAAAATTGGTGAGTCATATTTCAATCAAATGTTACTCATGTAAATATTTTTGAGATTGGCTTGCCTGCCACTTCTTTGCAATGACCGCTGAAACATCAGTGTTGTAGATGGTCTGATGAACACTGGAACATGGACAGGGCTTAGTAAAACAAAGGTCTTCAATGAAATGTTGTGAAAGGAAAGAAGAGATGAAGCAAGGCAATCTGTCAACTTAACGTCATGTTCTGGAAAACTACTGGAAAAATAATTAAATTATTTGGAAACATCGAGGAGAAAATTATATTACTTGGTATGGGCTTGTCAACAATATAATGTGTCACATCAGTTAAATTTTTTTTTTGTCTGCAGGGGTAATAAGCCTTGTTGATAAAGGGAGTAGTAGTAGGAAAGATACCATACATGTTGTCTTGGCTGTCTGACATCGTGTTCTTGCTGGTAACACAGGGAGATGTGGCCTGGATGAAACTGCTGTGTGCAGGGGGCGAAAATATTGGGAAAACTGACTTGAGGAACAGTTATCAGTGTTTCCGTGTGAACATGGAAGGATGTATCCAGGGAGTCTGCGCAAGAGAATCAGAGATCAGTTACTACACAGTGGTTTAGTTAATGGTGTGAATGCTGGGATGAAGAACCTCTGTATTCTGCTTGCGTGCTGAGAAGGACTGTAACCACACCGAGGACAAGGACTGAATTACAAAAGCTCTCCATAAACCAGAGGAGGGGAAAAAATGCCATGCTTCTCCGCCAAAACAAGCAGTGTCTTCTACACCTGTGCTGGAGTAATTACAGAAATACAGGGTGGAGAACCACTGATCAGGGAGACGTTTTAATTGACTTGGCTGTTGTAGTGAGCCGTAGGTTGTATTGTCTCGGCTAGATCACACGATTAAATATAACATCAGGATTGTTGCCAGTGAGGCATGTGAAGTAATCCTCTTTTGGCAGAATATTGTGTCCATCCTGGCACAGGACTACAGAATATACACGGACCTGCTGGAAAGGGTCCAGGGAAGAGCGGTGGGAATGAGCAGACCTTGCTTAGCAGTCTGCTAAATACGACCTCCGAGGAAGTCTTGAAATGGGGTGTTATGTAGGCTATGAAAGAGAGAAGTGAGGTTGAACAGTCTTCCAAACCAGAAAAGCTGTTGCAGAAATGATGAGGTTAGTCAGTTTTCTAGAGGCTTAACATGTGAATTAAAAGAAAAAAATCTGGGTAGGAATAAAACCATTTTAGCAGTAGGATGGGGTAGTAAAGCAGGGGAAGGGATTTCACAAGGGGTTGTGAAAGCTTTGTCCAGTAGGTTTGAGGAGTGGGTTGGCAGATGTCTGCTGGGATAGTACAGCTGCTCTTGTCTTGCAGAATGGGGGCAAAACCATAAAACGGGCTGGGAAGACTTGAGGAGATCAATGCATCTATTCCTGTCTGAAATACACCGAGACTGTAATTAACAATGGAAGCAAATGCCCAAGAACAAAGTGCCGCTGGGCTTTGTTTCCCAGGGAAGGTGGTGCAGTGGGAGCATCTTCGGGCTGGTTGAGCTTTAGCTGGTCTCCCTTCCTGGCTGGGGAAGAAACATCCAGCCTTCCTGGTTGCCTGGGAAGGTGCGGCTCAGTAGGTATGAGAATGTTCTGGAGTGGGAGTTTTAAGTATTGCCAGATTAAAATAAATAGTATTCTTGTGTAGTATCCCAGATCGTCCGTAATGGATTTCATAGCTTTGTACGAAGAGGGTTGTGGAAACTCCAGTCTGAAGTACGCGTTCATAGAAGACTCGTGGAGCTTTCCGTTGTGTTACGGTCATTGAAGTGTAGTCTGTATCTTTGTGCATAAAAAATATGACTTTTTATTCTGGCCAAAAATTTTGCACTGTAAATGCATAGATACCTCGTTTGCTTGTACTGACATCTCTCAGTGTGTGCTTCAGTTTAGTTGTCTGTGCTGGATCATTAGTATTCTGCTCTAGCTTGATTCTATGCGCCAGTGAAATTAAGAAGTTGGGGTATTTTTTTTCTCCTTAAAAAAAAAAGTCATCAAACAGAAGAGCTTATATGTAATGGATATTTCTATTTATGTAATTGAATACTTTTCATTAACAGTTGGTTCCACAGAACAGTGAAGAATGTTGCAGTTATTTTGATAAGTTATAGCAATTATAGTTAGGTAACCGTAATCCTAGAAGGATTATATCTTTCTTTTTTTCCCCATGTTGGTAGCTGTCGAGCCTGGAATTTTAGAGCCCAGAGTTCCAGTAACGTATTAGTTTCTCGCCCAGATCTTGAGCTGCAGAGTTCACAGATGTGCGGAGCGGTTTTCTCCTCCTCTCCCCTTGGCACAGTCATAGCGGTACTTGCCCTCTGTTACCTGGAAACGCGGAGGGCTTCTCTGACCACTTTGCTGGAGTTTCGGTTACTTCTGAAGCTGTTTTCTTCTGAAGTGGGGTTTAGAATGGAAGGAAAAGAAGATGAAAGATAAACATGACTGTTTTTAACAGAAGACTTTGCATTGCACTGGAAGATACTGTATTTCCTTACTGTGGTTGTTCATTTAAATTTTATTGCGTTTTCTAGCTTGTTCTTTGCCATTAAATTAGTTCTGTTTCCAGCCATTAGCATAATTGCTTGTGGTAAAGAACCTTCAATTTTAGGCAAGCATTTTGCAAAAGGCTGTGAAAATAAATATGGCGAGGTAATTAAAAGCCTAATCACCTTTTTACTCTTGCTGTTACCTCTTTGTATGGCGGGGACGCGGAGTGGCGGCAGCTGAGGCTGGACCCGTGGGTGCAGGTGTGGGGTGGGCGCCCCGCGGGAGGCAGCTCCTGCTCGAAGGAGTTTAAATCAGCCCGAGTCAAATGAGTCTCTGATGGTGAGCTGTAATTCTGCTGCTTCATCCCCTTGCTGATGGCTCTTCCTGTGCCTTTATTTTCTCAGTTAAAGAGCCGTCTAGTGTACAGTGCTTTATCCTTATATACTAACTATAAAACTTCATCAAGCTACTTATTTTTTCCTGGGGCAAGTGATTTAGATGAGGACTGTTAAGCTTTTTTTTTTTCTTTTTCCAGACCACAGTTCTTTCTACAGCTCCAGGTCATTGCTTTTTCCTGTTTTTCAGTATCCTTTCAAATGTAAAAACCAGGGCTTTGATCAGTTGTCTGATACAAGTCTTTCTGATGTCGCTTATGGAGTCGTTCCTATTGGATGTTTTCCTATGAGCAGGTCTAATTATGGTGTGGGTCTTACTACCTGCAAGTGTTTATCCTTAAGGAGCCCTTAAATCCTTTTAGGATCAGTGTTTTCCAGGTCCCACTGTAAAAGATTGGCCCATATTCCCTCCCTGCCACCTCCCCCAGGTGTGCAACTGCAGGGAATCGCACGGGCAGCTTGGGCTTGGAAACCAAAACTTTGCTCTGCCCTTTTAGGATCAAAATAAGAGCAGGAAACTCCGTCAGCAGCCCTTCTGGGGATGAAGAGGGCCTGGAGACTTCGTAAGATTTGCATAAACAAGTGTCTGTCCTCTATTTATACCTTTTTCTTCATGAAAGCAGATAGGTTGCTCTCATCTCTTGAAGATGACACGACTGTTTGCAGGAGCAATGCTCCAGAATGATCTTGAACTCTCTAAGAATCGCCTAATGAGTCAGAGGACATGAAGATAATAGAGCCACCCAGAAAAATGCTCTGGCAGCGCTTTATATCCCAGCAGCCGGCTGTTCCTGCAGAAGCTGCTTCCTCCACAGCAGAAGCTTCATGGGGAAGTACAGCATGTCTCGGAGCCGAGTGCGTAACCACCTTTAGCTAGTTTTCTTTTTACCACATCCTGTTTGCTACACCACCAGATTATGTGTTTGCTTTAGAAAAAGAGATATTTTCTAGTATATCCCGATATCTGTAATTTACGTGCGGAATCCACTCCGCTTCGCGACCGCGTTAGGATTGCACGTGGAGTCCTGCTGGTGCTGCCTGGCTCGGCAGGGTGGGCGCGTTTGTCACAACGCTGCTTTCCGAGGGCAGTTGGGAAATGAGCTGTAACGTGCGTTGCTGCTGGGCGGATCGGGGTCTGCTGCAGCCCGTGTCACTGCCAAGTGTTCAAGGGAGTGAATTAGGTCATAATATTGCTTTAGAACAGGATTATCTTGGTTATTAAAGTTAAATGCTTTGGAGCAAACTTGTTGCCAGTTATAGTTCAGTGACTCTTATGTCTGACGCTGGACTTTCTGACAAATTGTGTCTACCTGGTAGGCAGAGAATAAAGTTGGCTTAGAAATTTGGGGATGTGACAGTAAAGCATCCCGCAACTGCAGGTCCTGGCTTAGGTTCAGCCTTGGTGACTGCTTGGAAGCTGGTAGGACATGGCAGGTTGTCAACACCCTTCTCCGTTTCTCATCTGTTCCCCAGAGCCGTTGGGTTTGGGTCTTGGGGAAGGATGAGAACAGAACATATTTTAGCTGTTTCAGCAGCTGGTCATCCTGCAAGATAAGCTTTTCACCTTGCCTAGTAAGTAACTTGCATTTCCCCCCCCCGCCCCCCGAAGCTGGGTCTAATTTCTGTTTCATTTTCTTGAAATTTAACACTTGTAAAAAGAACCAATTAAAAAAACTTGTAGTTGACGTAACAAGTTACAAATGTGGTGGTTTTTGCCTATTTACCATCCACTTTTTGTATAGTGAGGAATGATCTTTCGGGGGTGATTCATGTAACTTGTCTTTTATAGCCTCTTAAATCAGCAGGCTCCAAGTTGGAGGTCTTCCCAGCCGGGGTGAGCATTTTGCCATCTGTATCAGCGCTTCTTCCTACACACGCATGTCTTGTGAGGGGCTCTCTCGCTTCTTATCTGCTCCCTTTATACTGCCGCAGCTAAGTATAGCTAACGTATATTCTGCTAGCTTTTTTAGCTGAGTTTCCAGAGCAGATGAGCGTTTGGTCTATTTTGTAGTTCCTTCTGCACAGACAACCTACAACTGTGGGGAGGGGCTTTTCTGCCTGCCCTTTGCAGTAAGAGGGAAACATGCTCTTGACCGCCCTGGTTGCCGCTTCCTCTGGCTTTGTCAGTGACAACTTTCTGTTGGAAAAAAAAACAACCCCAAAACACAAAAACAACCAACAAACTAGGGTGAGAAAGGCTAAAGAGTTTTGGGTTTTTTAGGGCAATGAATCATGCTTTCTGGTGCTTGTTTCTCTGGTTATGGACCCATCATATTTCATTATTTCAGAATTTTGATGCTAATCATTAGATGGATCTTGAGTTAAAATCTGTTGAGAAAAACATTCTTGCTCTTCCTCTTTCTGTTGCCAGTGTGGTAGCGCAGTGCACTGCACTCCCCGAGATACCTAAAAATAACAGGCTGGGAAAAGTACCTCCCTAGAGCATTATTTAAGCTATTGTTTAATTTAAGCATAAGATCTATGTGCCGTTGGCATTCTGAACTAATTAAATAGTCCTCTGAGGAAATAACGATGAAAGCAATAAAACTTGGTTGGGAGTAAGGAAAAGCACCTGGGTTTTTGGCTATTAAATGAGGAGGGGATGACGAAATCATTAGCAGATCTTGCTTCTGGTCATTTCTAGCCACTCGTGCCAACCTTGAAGCTGGAGGCTTGTCTGCGCCGTCCGGGAAGGAGGTGTGAGCGGAGGGGGGTTGTGCCAGTGGTGCTCCCCTCCTCCCATGGTCTGGCTGAGCCCTGGGGGCTGCGGGGCTGGCGGTGGCCGGTGGCCCAGGGGAGGATGGAGGACCTCCATCAGCCGACGCGTGCGAGTCCCCGCAGGGATGGATCCAGGTCCTCCAGCCTTCCCAGGGCAGAACGGCGTGAGTAGGAGAGGCTGCACGAAAACCTGTGCTGAAGTGTCTTTAAAAACAGAGTATTTTTAGAGCCAAAGTCACCCAAGGGCACACATTAGCTACTGATCTATGACTTGGATGATTGAAAGTGTCACAGCCTTGGACTTCTTTCTTAACAGTGTTCATGAGACTTGTGTGTCACCGCGATAATTTTACTCTATTCTGGTATATTGATGTTAAATAATGTGCAGCCATATGACAGGGAAAAGAGTGACTTGCTTGGCGGGTTTTCTGTAAGAGCAAGAAGGCAGGTTGTTTGTTCAAGTGTTTTTGTTCTGGGCTTCCTTTTCTGACCTGGGGAAGACAGCCCCCATACAGAAGTAGACACTGTCAAAATTAGGAAGTAACTATAGGAACAAAAAATTATATTTAAAATACTGCTTGAAGACTAATCTTCTTCTTTCTCGCGTTACTTCTTATTTTCAATTCAAGCTTAGACTAAAACTTGGATTGTGGATAGTCTGCAGGAGGCCGGCATGAATCTGTTGGAGCCATGCTTTCCTTGCATGGTTCGGATGATCAGTTAAAAACAACACCAAAACCAAACCGCAAGTAGATGTCGGAAACTGTGTGATTGTAAACCGAAACAGAAACTATTAATGTAAGACATTTCACAGTGGAGCTGTTCCTTTACAGCAATTATCCACTTGTATCAAACTGGGGTGTGGGCAGTGAAAGAGAGAAAAGACGCTCTCGGAGCCTTTTTATAAAACTCAGACTGTTCTGCTGCATGCATTTTTTTTCACCAAACTAGTGTTAGATTTAACATCTAGTTTTTATCTCACAATTTAAATGTTACTAGAAGCTACGTTCCTTTCAACATACTTGTATTTTGTGGTAAAATAAATGGGATACTTGCATGAATTACACTGAAGATCATTTAGAGAGATGTTGACGAAGTTTCCCACTGCAGATTTTCTGTGCCTTTTACCTGCAGGCAGTTTTCAGGAGGTGTCTATCTTGTGTGTCACTATAAAAAAAAAAAAAGTATGTATTCGTTTTGGTTTTTCTTCTGATCATAAATAATTGAGCATTTCTTTGTTGAGATGCAGCCTGATATGCTCCCGTGCCTTTCTTTGTGAAGGGGTTGAAGGTACTCAGTGGTGTGATTTCCCAGTGGACTTGCAGATTAAGTCTGAGCTTTAAAATAGGAAAAATATGTATCTTATCATCTGGAACTTCACATAATGGATAACGTACACATGCTGATATATATATTAGCATTTATATACAGTATAGTTCTTGGAAGATTTAAGTCATGGGGAAGATAGTCTTTGTCTCAGCAGAGCAGTGCAATTATACATTTTTTGGGTTAGATTATCAAGAATTCCAGGCAGACTGGAAATTTTGAACTCCAGAAGTAGTATTGTAGGAGAGAAGATGAGCAAGATAGGTAATGAATATAACGTATGTAGAGATAACAAATGATAAATTATTTGAATGAAATTTCACTTGCATGTTTCCACGTTTAAGCTTTCGGCAAACATCCACACCAGACAGTAAAGCCCAAGCCGGTCGTACACAGCCCGCAGCGACTTTGTTGTGTACATTTCATAGGTTTGTTTGTTTTTCCCCAGGAAGCATGTACGTAAACTCATTCCTTTCAGATTAGATGGGCCCTCGGTGATTTGTTCAGCCATCCTGCAGCTGCACACCTGAGGCTCCGGCAGCAGCCTCCTGCAGCGGCATCTCTAGCCTTTCCTTCCAGCTCCGTTTGCAGTGGCTTTGGCTGGCGTGTGGGGGAGATGGCATCTGGCTGCGTGCGGGTGAGGCGAGGGGAGCTGAGGAGGAGGAGGAGAGGGCAACTGGCCTAAGGCTCTCTGCGTGGGTCCTGGAGAGAGACGGGCTTTTCCATACCCACTCAGCGGATAAGGAATTGGCTGGATGGTCACAACTCAGAGTTGGCGGTCAGCGGTTTGATGTCCAAGTAGAGACCAGTGATGAGTGGGGTTCCTCAGGGGTCGGTATGGGACCGGCGCTGTTTAACATTTTTGTCAGCGATATGGACAGTCAGATTGAGGGCACCCTCAGCGAGTTTTCTGACAACACCAAGCTCTGTGGTGCCGTTGACACGCTGGAGGGAAGGGATGCCGTCCAGAGGGACCTGGACAGGCTTGAGAGGTGGGCCCATGACAGCATCATGATGTGCAACCAGACCAAGTGCAGGGTCCTGCAGGTGGGTCAGGGCAATCCCAAGCACAAATCCAGGCTGGGTGGAGAATGGATGGAGAGCAGCCCTGAGCAGAAGGACTTGGGGGTGTTGGGGGATGAGAAGCTCAACATGAACCGGCAACATGCGCTGGAAGCCTACAAACCCCCCGCACCCTGGGCTGCATCCCCACAGCGTGGGCAGCAGGGCGAGGGGGGGATTCTGCCCCTCTGCTCCGCTCTGTGAGACCCCCCTGCAGGGCTGCCTCCAGCGCTGGGGCACCAACAGCAGAAGGACACGGAGCTGCTGGAGCGGGGCCAGAGGAGGCCCCGGAGATGCTGGGAGGGCTGGAGCCCCTCTGCTGTGAGGACAGGCTGGGAGAGCTGGGGGGGTTCAGCCTGGAGAAGAGAAGGCTCCGGGGAGACCTCAGAGCCCCTTCCACCCCCTTCCAGTGTTTTCTATCTGCTTGTACCCACTTGAGCTTTCTTAGCCCATTTCTGACGGAATGCTCTACTTGTGTATAAAGAGTGAGGGTGTACAATCTTGATTTCCCTCTCCTCACCCCCCCAATTTCTCAGTCAATCCGAAACAGTTGCACTCCCATGGAGTTTTTATCAACGTGTAACAATTCACAGACCAATTAAGCCTCTGAACACCACTGTGAAATAGATAAATATTAGTTTTCCATGTCTGTAACGTGGCGTAATAACAACTTTAATGAGATTTACCTGCATAGCTCTGTACTAACAATAAAGCGGATTCTCTGGTCCTGCCAGTGCTACTCATTCATCTCAGTGGGATAACTCATTAGTAACAGGAGGAAAGCTCAGAAACCAGGAGAAGAGTAAATAGAATCTAAATTACTGTAGCTGTTAAGTCTTCTAACTTTCCGCAGTGCTTTTAAGAGATAAAGCAGTTAGAAAGGGCAGAGAAGCTGGAGAGCTCTGGCTATCAGTTATCTCGTGAATTCATTTCTAGAGCAGAGAACAGCATGGATATTTACTGTAAGCCTTTCGAATGCTTTTATTGTTCTATACCAACGTCTATAAAAGTACGGTGCACACTATAACTTGCAACCCCCTGGGAGAATTGGTCCATATTGGTAAGGTTCTTGCTGCAGGATGTCCCTCGGTGCACTGTCAGGAGGTGAGTAATGGGACACGGCACCGTCAGACCTCCGAATCCTCAAACCCTGGAGGGGAGCAGAGCAGTCACCTTGCAGGGAAGTTGCTTCTCTCTTTCCCGGCCTCTTCCCGCTGGCAGCTTTATGTCCAGCCACTGCCTGCCTCTCTAATAGTCTGCTCTTGGCTGTGTGCGTGGCTGCGGTGGTGGGATAAGTAGGTTCAGGAATATGCAAAACAGTTTCTTAATGTTTCTAGATACTTCTGTCCATGGTTTCTTTGATTAGAAGGGGAAGGAGTCTGAAGAGAAGTAGAGCCATCTGTTTCTGAACCTCCAGCTCTCAGCAGCTTTCTTCTTGGAGTGCACGGAGTGAACCAGAGGAAGGCTTTAAAATTCATGTAGGAGAGTCATCTGTGCTCTGTCGCTGTCGTTTCAGTGGTTTTGCTCCTCTTTACCTGACTAAGTGCTGTGTGTATTTACTAACTAAGTACTACGGGCTTTGTGTTTTGATTTTTAACCACAGTGCAACAGCCTTCCTAGATGCTATTGCAGAAGAGTTTGATTCTTGTCCGTGGCTAAGATAGTGAACAGTTCTGGCTAAGGTGAATACTGGCATCAGACACTTGAGAATACCCTGCTGTTGTGAAATTATTCCGTGTCTTCATTAAACGATCCCATCACCTCCCTCTCCCCCAAGAAAACACGCACAGAGGTCTAGGCCCTGTCAAGGAGGAGAAATACACCTCCCAGTGTACTTCGTGTGTTAAATAATTCATAACAGTGAACGGTTCATAGCTTGGAGCATGTCAAAAGAAATAGTGTGCTTTTCAATAATAAAGGGATATCAGCTTGCATTATGTAAGTAATTTTAAAAAGTTGTGTAATGGAAAAATACTGACCGAGGAAATAACAACTGTCACGTCACTCATCGGGACTGAATATTCTTGTGACGCGGGGAAAGAGCCCATACAACAAAAACAAACAACCATCACGACGTTTTTAAGCTGCTGATACTTGTTAGCTTGCTAATAGCTTGCTGGTAGCTGCTAATACCACTTGCAAAAGTGGTGGGAGTTTCTTCTATTTACCAGTGAAAAAAAGAACAAAACCTCAAATGCTGTTTATTTCTTGATGAGCTTTAGTGAAGGAATTTAATCACGTTCTTTGCGTTAACTGATTGATTGAAATGGAATGCTTCAAATCTGTGTTTAGTTGTTCTTTTAAAAATTAGAATATTTTTGCGTATTTTTGTTTAGTGACATTAGTCCTCAGTCAAATTTTATACTTTTTCTTATGTACAACCCTTTTTTTTGCTCACCTTTGATACTTTGAATGCCTTCGATAGTCCACTTTCGATGTATGTATAGATCTCCTTCAGTGGACTGGAGTATGTTAAGGGAGACCAGAGTATGAAAGATATCTACTAAATGTGTTTCAGATGTAAGTTTTCCCTGTTCTTTTCTTTCCATGGCTTTAAAAAAATTACTTATTATGTGTTCAATATCCAGAGGTACGTTTCATGAGGATCTTAACTTCCGCGGCGGGGTTTTTTTTTGAGGCAGAGATCCAGTGGCAGTTGCAGTGGGTGAAGCACAGACATAACTTTTTTTTTCTTTAATGATTTACAGCTGCGGGTTAAAAATAGAGCACATTCTTCTTTTCCTGAGAAATCCTTTTATCCTTTGAACTGGTGTGCCACCACTTGACATCTTGACAAACTGCTGGTCCTACCCTTTGAAAGAGCTGAACCCCTGGCTGCTGTCAGGGGGGGTGGGAAGGTGTTTGCCCTGTGCCTTCTCCTCTGAAACGCAGGCTCCGGTAGCCCACCTCGAGTATTTTACTCCAAAATGCTCCTCTGGGCTCGAAGCAGGATAATAACGGATTGCTCTCACTAAGACGTGCGTGCTGGAGGAGCAGCACAGCTCCTGCTCCCGGGCTGACCAAGATTTAACACGTGTTTAGTGGTTCCGCTGGGTGAAAAGCTCATGGAAAATATGCCTGCAAATAAGGATTTTCTTTGAAGACACTTGAAACCTTTTAGCCAAAGTTTATTTTCATATAATGATTTATAGACGTCATTAAACGAGCTACCTGGCAACTTACAGACTAATTTTGAGCTCAATTTGATTCTGTTCTAGGGAAATTGTTCTGCACTCCTCACCATTGTGTGCAAGTCCTGTCTTGTAAAATATAATTTGTTCTTTTACCCTGCTTTTTATGCACAGAGATATGTTTCAATTTGTGATGATGTATTATTTTTTAATGAAAAGTCAATGTATATTAGGCTCTATTAGGAAAAATAGGTTAAGGACAAATAGCTCATAATTGGCAAGAAAAGTGGTGAAATCTGTGGTGCCTTCTGGGCTGGGAGGATTTTTGTGGCTTTGTACCTACCCGATGCTGTGATTCCTACGCAGATGAGTTTTCCTGGGTAGTAGCAAGTCTCTTTGTTCCTGAACGAGGAAATCGGTGGTTCTCTCCGTTCTGGAGCTTTTAGGTGGTCTTAATTATCCTCTGCTATGGCAACTGCCTGCGTATACCATACAGAACAAGATTTTGAACTTGACTGGATATAACAACTATAACAACTGCAGGCTGGTTTGAATTACAGTTTTTACATGGTTTAATAATAGACCTCTACCCCTATGTTTTGTGTCTAAGACCCAGATCTGTTACTGGTGCCCACGGTGGGCTCGTTACATTACTGGAGGCAAATAAAAAAAAAAGGGATAAAACGCGAGATGGGAGGAATGGTGGTTTTCCAGCAGAAAAGCCAAGCATGGTTCTGTGTTTCTGGTCCTGGCTTCCTGTTGTTCAGAGGCCACAGACCGTGCTGGAGAAGAGTTCGGGGCTCTTGCACAGTGGACCTTCGTCGCTGAGAGATTTAGGGGTGTTCAGCCTGGAGAAGAGAAGGCTCCGGGGAGACCTCAGAGCCCCTTCCAGTCCCTAAAGGGGCTCCAGGAAAGCTGGGGAGGGACTCTTGATGAGGGGTAATGATTTTAAACTGGAAGAGGGGAGATTTAGATGAAATATTGGGAAGAAATTCTTTGCTGTGAGGGTGGCGAGCCCTTTGCCCAGGTTGCCCAGAGAAGCTGTGGCTGCCCCATCCCTGGAGGGGTTCAAGGCCAGGTTGGACGGGGCTTGGAGCAACCTGGGCTGGTGGGAGGTGTACCTGCCCAGGGCAGGGGGTGGAACGGGATGATCTTTAAGGTCCCTTCCAACCCAAACCAGTCTGTGATTCACAGGTGCCGAAGCCTTCCCTCCAGGTGAGGGCCCTTGCAGATGGTTAAAAACCCCAATAATCGGGTCTAAACATAAACATACAATAGTTTCACTGTGGTGTGTGAGTTGAGTTTTGCTGTTCCTCCATGCTGTCCCCCAGCTTCCTCGGCTGCTTCTACACAAGAGGCTTCTCCAGGGACGAGGTGTCTCAGGTGCAGATGTCCCTCTGGCTGTGCTCCTCCGACTTCTTTCTGCTGTTGTCCGACTTCAGCCAAGCAAGAAAGATCAGGAGAGGCCTTGGAGGGACTTAGGATAGAAACCTTGAAGTGCCCTAAATGAGGACAAATCCTTGTGTTTGCACGGTTTGCAGAGCAGCAGGGCGCGTTCCTGAGCAGCCGGGTACGGGGAAGCTTGGCCAAATCTTCGTCTGCCGGGAGCCGGAGCCATTCACCGCAGCCGACGGGAAACGAGCCTGGACTGATTCTGGTGCAGATGTCGCCACTTATTTGTTTTTCATTATTCCATATTTATACACAGCACGTTTAGTTAGGATTTGGAAACAGCTTGATATTTTTGTTTTCTAATTTGCTATTTTGCCTACTAGAAAGAGTCTACATCAGCATTTTGGACCACGTTCAGGTCTGCTGTAAATAGATGCAGCTTCCTTTCAATCAGTGACATTGTGAATACTTATATCGGGGCTAAATGTGTCCATTTTTAGCTCTGCTGTCTTACCTAGTCGCTTCTGTTTGTTTTAATAAGATTTTTATTTACTCCTGTTTAAAGGGTATTCGAATCAGATACTAACAAAATTCCAGTGGGAATTAGGTAAGTAGTTTTCGCCAAGGTTTGTTTTATTACAGAGTTCCTCATTAATTTTTTTTTTTTATTATTATTACCTCGTGCACTCAGTTAATTGACATTCTGGTGAAGATCAAGATAGGGCGTTACGACTGCGGAGGTGACCTTTAGACGTCAGGAGAAGGCAGGAGAAGGCAGCGGGCCGGCGCGCGTCCCTCTGCCCGGCTGGCAGCCTGCCTCCAGCTGCCGTCCCCTCGCTGAGCGTGGCAGAGCCGTCCCTCCTGAGCGTCCTGCTTTCATAACACTGACAGCACGGCAGGAAAATTACAAGTAACTAATTGTAAAATGAGAAGGCAGCCTTAATCCCTACAAGTGGAAAGGGCAGCATTTCTTTATTCAAACTGCAAGAGAAGGGTTCTATGTTGCAGGTTTCATTTCTTTTTTTTTTTTTTTTTAAAAAAAAAAAAAAGTCTCTGCTAACAAACAGGTAGCTTTTAAAAGTGCTTGGTATTGGAATGCAGCACCCAGTTCTGTTGGTCCCAGTAGTGCTGTGCAATCCCATGCTGGGAGGATGTTTTGGGGGGCGCTTTGGGTTGAGCCTGGATGGATACAGCCCGTGGACATTGGTCTTGCTGCGGAGCCGATGGTGGCTGCGACGAGGCACTGGGCTTCTATCACAGCAGGGCAATCACGGAGGTGGGAATTCAAGATCTCATAGAGGGAGTGCGTTAAATGGATAAGTGTGCCAGCCTGGGATAGCCTGGCAGGAGCTGCGGGCTTGTGGGGGACGGGCACGTAGCCATGGGTACCCGCCGGCCGCGTGGTGGGAGAAGGGTGGCGTGGGCTGCACGGAAGCCTTGCGTGGAAGTGAGAAGTGGTGCAGGAGCCTGCTTGGGGTAATAAAATAGTATAATCCATAATCAGCTTGTAAACATGGCGTCAGTGGCCAGGCCAGGCTTGGCAGAAGCGTGTAGGCTGGTCACTGCCTGCGTTTCTGCTCTCTGCCCAGCCTGGCCCTGAGAAGTGCTGAATTTGGGGAATAAAAGGCAGACCTTATTCATTCAGGGGTGAGGCGGGGGCTTGCTGTTGACTTAAGAGTCAGGGTTTCATGCAAATTTTCTGAAATCATGTTAGAAAAACATAATTTGAAATAAATATAGAAGTGAAAAGTATGTTCTTTTTCAAAAGAGATGGGTTAATTTAATTCCCTCGCCTTGTCCCCTCCAAGCTTGTGGAACGGACCTTTTCCGGTTGGGGACGAGCTCTGGGAATGGTCTGATCATTCCCGTGGGCGCAGGTTTTCTCACCGGAGACCCCCGGAGCTCAGCTGCTCTCCGCATCTCCCCATCCCTACTGGTCGCAAGGGGCCAGTTAAGGGTCCGCAAACCTCAAGGGTCCTCTTTATCCCTCCTTGACAGACATTTTGTCTTGGTAATTGGAGTTGGTGCAATTAATGGCGTTTGGCAAACTTAGCTGTACAGGATTGTCCATAAAAAGATAATGGGAAAAAGTTATTGTCCAAAGACTGGGAAAGCAGAGGCTTGGAGCTAGGTGCTGTCTGGCACTCACGTGTATTTATTATTGATATCATCCATCACTTCGGTGTTACCAGAAAAAGCTTTTAAAAATATTTTTTTTCCCCTTAATGACTAGTGATCTGGTTGTTGCAGAAATTATATAATATGGAAGAAGAAATCTTTAAAGCAAAAGCTGTCAGCATCTTTATTTCATAAATAATTGCTGGTTCCTTTTATCTGTTACTTAACGCTATCATTTTTTTAATTCCTGCTTTCTGTTCTTGGTCGTGTTTTCCTGTGTGTAGTTAACTGTGCTTATTGTGCTTTTCAGCAGTTCTCCTTGAACTTCTTCAAACTCCTGTCACTTACTCAATGCAGCGTCTGTCAATTAGTTTTGCTGTTATCTGAGAGCTACGGTTTCTGGCTAATAATTTTTCACTCAATTTAAGAACATCAGTAAAAGAAGATTTCCTTTGTGCTGCGGTGGAAGCGCAGGATGCGTTGATGCAACGGGAGGTCGAAACAGAAACACTTACAGTATGGAGAACATTAAGCTGTAATTGGATTTGTTTGAATTCAGGACAGTGGAAAGATTTCAATTGTGCTGAGACCTGGGGACGTGGATTGCACAGTCAGACAAGCTGGGCGAGGAGTAGTGTGTTTGCATTTGTGCTGTAAAAGAGTTAATTGTTTAAGGCCAATCATTCAAAAAAAAAAAAAAAAAGATAAAAATTAGGGAATAGGACTTCTTAAATGAAGAGTTTACCACAAAATCTTTTGAGTTTTTCTTAATACTTCGGAGTTTTAGATCCTTTCGAGCAATACTCTTGACTGGTAGTGGAGACTCTGATTCTGTTTTCCTCTGTTGTAAATCTTTAGAGGAGTAATTATAAGTCACCAAAAGCCGCTCCCATGGCGTGGCAATCTGGTCTTGTTTCTTGACTTCCCCAAAGATTGTTTTTCCTTAACATCTCTGTCCTCCAGGCTCTGCGAGAGTCTCTTACAGTCCTCAGATCCGTCTTCATTCCTTGTCCTTAACCATCAGCTTCAGATCAATCATCCCTGGAAATACAGTTTTCCTGCAGACCTCCCGGCTCCGTGGCAGCGATCCGCCTCCTCCTGCCGCTTTCCAGCCCAGCCCTGGGACGCAGCTGCCCTTCATCCTGCCGGCATTTCCCTGCGCAGAAGAGCATCCGTCTAGGCAGGGCGAGGAGGGATGCGTTTTGCTGCCTGTCTGACATTACTGTCATTTGGACAGAGAAAATGCCTGAGTTGACACCTTTCCCCTCTGTTTTCACGAGGCAAGTGGAAAAAACATCTCATTAATCAAGACATTCCCAATTAATTAAAAAGTTCTCTGTCACTTGGTTTATCCTTCCCCAGATACAAGGTTGGGCTGGACGCCCACAGTTTTTTCTCTGATGTCTGTGTGGCTAATAATTTTGAGAGCAGCACGCAGGGTTGCTTAACGCTAGCCAAGCGTTAGGATGTACTTAAAAACTCGGCAAGGATGTGATCCTGGCCGATCAGATGTGGGACGTGGCGGTGGGGAGGAAGCTCGTTTCCCCAGCGTGGCGTGGGGAGCGGGATGCCGCGGCGCCGGCATCCTTTCGCCGGGGGCCTGGAAAATGGCTTCGTCCATTGCCGCCGCAGAAATGAAGCGGTGATGAATTCTGCAGCCGGCTGTCCCTTCCCAATTCTTGAGTGTTTTTCCAGCGCTGAAGCCACCAGATGGTATTTCAGTGACTGGTGCAGGCACCGTCACTTCGTCCTTAGAGGTGTATTCTTGGAGGTACTCAAAATACGTAGGTTGCAGTTGTAAGGGATGGATCTGAACTAACAGCCACATGGAAAACTTGTGGGACAACATAACCTGATGCTTATTTGCAGAGCAGTGCGTGTGGCTTAACTTTCTAAACTGTTGCTTGGAAAGCTCGTGGTACATAATCCTTCTTATGGTTTGGTTAGAGCATATCTTTTAAAAAATAGCACTAGAAACCTTTCTGTCAAGGGAAGTCATTCCTTGTGAAATCCCGATGTTTTGATGACTATATAAGCTGTGTGTACGTATGCAGTACATCTTAATGTACGTACACAGAGGCTTCCTGTCCATAGGTTCTTCAAAGGAAACTTGAAATATCTATTTTTATTTCAACTTAACTGCTGTCAAGCAGCATTTCTTAACAGGAATGTGGTGGTGATTTTTTTTTTTTTCTGAAGAGACAGTGGTGAATAGTTAAAGCTGGTGCTCTAATTCATGTGTGAAACACTCCCCAGGAGTTAGAATAATATTCTTCTTGGCTGCTACTGACCTTTGTAAGTGGATTTCTTCTTTTTCTTCCCCTGTTGCAACTTGTAAAAATTACAATAAAAAAAAAAGATCTTAACCATTTTTCTGGCGGTGAGAGCATTTCCACGTGACCTCCTCCCGTACCAAAGGTGGCTGTGCCCGGGGCGAGGAGCGGGATCAGCCCTCGTGTGCGGTGCCACCACCGGGGCCGAGGGGACACCCCGTCCCCCCCACCGTCCTGTCCCCACTGCCTGCTGCGGAGCTGGAAGAACCACCCACGGCGTTGTCTACGACAGGCTTGCAGAGGCCTTGGGTGTCCTCCTAGTGAATAATTACAACGTTGGTAACGTGGTGGAGAAACGATGTTTCGTACTATAATTTATTTTACTGCAGTATTTCTTAGTAATTTATTTTTTAATCGTAGGTTTTAAAATGCTGCTGTAATAATTCCGCTCGTCTTCACTGAAACCTGACCAACAGCATTTTCTCGGTATTGCTTTATACGGCCATAACTTATTGTTATGACTATATTAAAAATGTCTAACTCCTTGTTTTGGGATGTCTGTAGATTTTTGCGCAGCGAAGCGGTTTGGAGGAGGGCTGTATCGCGCAGGCAGTGTGACCCCACGATTGTTCCGTGTTCTCTTCTCAACCTTGTCTTTCTCTGCGATAATTAAATTGAAAAAGTTTGGAAAATATTAAACAGGGCTAAAATGTTTGGCACGGCATTGTTGAAAATTTGTGTTGGTATATTTTCACACTCCTCCCACAGTTGTCTTTGTGGGTTTTATTGTGTTTTTTGTTTTTATTTCTTGTTTGTGGGTTTTTTTGGTGAACAGCCAGGAGCTGGGACTGCGCCAGGGATTTTTCTTTCACTGCATTCATCGCTCTTTGTGCCACTCTTTAGTCTCTTAATTACGCGACTGTAATCTTCTTTGGTTCATTGTCCAAATAAAAGTTCAGGCCATTCAGCATTATTTTACTCGCTGCTGCTGCTGTTTCCATCCGGTGTAAAATAAGAGTTCATGAATTGGGTTCCGTTCCATAAGTGGCAGATTTTGTTCCGAAAACCGGGTTCGTGCCACTTCGACGGCGGGGGAAGGCGAGCAGAGGTGTGCTTTCCGGAGGGGCGGTTTCTCCCTCTCCAGAGACGAGTGATTTTGGGTGGCTTTGGCTGGGTTTCGGCGGCAGCGGGGACAGTCCGTGTCCCCCGCTGTGACAGGGTGACCCGGGGTTCGGTGGGTGGCTGGGAACTTCGTCCTTCATACGAGCCTTGGGGATCAGTGGGGCTGCTCCGCTCCCGTCTCCTCTGCGATACGGGAAGATAACTTACTAAGAATATTTCCATTAAAACAGGAACTAAGACAAGCCCTTAAAAAAAAAAAAGGCAAAAGGAAAAAAAGCACTCTAATTGCAAATTGCTTTTAAGGAATAGAAAACTTGGGGTTGGTTGTTATTTTTGCTTTCAAAAAAGCACAGTTGTTTCTATTTCAAGAACGATTCTTTTTGTTGAGAATAATTATGAAGTTTGGAGAATCTCAGAATCTCATAATTGGATTTCTGTCCTTATTTAGAGAAAGTCAGTTTGTATAATCTTCAAAATACCATCCTAATCAGCTAAATGAGTCAAGGGAAGAATAGCTGTCGTCTGGTCATAATCCCTTTTCTGGTATTCTGCTTGTGACCCAATAAATCCAGGAGACCCCAGGAAAACAAGCTCTTCCAATTGGACCTTTAACTCGGGATCCACTTATAGCTAGAGGGGCCACCAAGAAGCTGAGAAATGTTTTCATTATACATAAATTAAAGCTTTTGTTTGCCTGATTAGCATTGCTTTGTCTGCTGCCACTAATGGTTTTGCTTCCCAGTAGTTGATGGGGTTTTTTCTTATTTAGGTCTGTGCTAAAATTAGATGATAGTGAGTTGAAAGGACACGGTGTTCATAACTGACAGTGAAATGCTCTCCTGTACATGCTGCAGGGAAAGTACTGTGTAGCACATGAAGTGGGTTTTGCAATTTTTTTTAGAGATAGTACGCTCAGGAAAACTTGAGGTGTCGTAGGTAGTTGTATTATTTCTTAGTTGAGTGTACACTGACGTGCTACTTTTTTGTGGTAATATAATTTTGCTATAACTTCAAATTACAATTACGGTTTAATTAAAAAAAAAATATAGGTCACTTGTGTGCATATATATTTATTTTTTTAAGTTGAAAAGGGGTGGTTTATACCTTGATGTGCTGCCCTGCTGGGAGAGGAGTGGAGCGGGATGGATTTGTTATTTTGGTTTGAACTTTTGTGGTCTTACCTCTGGAAGTTGGTGTGATTTCAGTAAGAAGGCCGTAATTCTAAATAAGGAAAGGTATTACCCGCTGCAATGGAGTGAAAGCCCGTTCGTTTACAGCTCTGAGGGACTTGCAGATAACCCAGACAATTAGCCGTGACAGCAGATACCCATGTAAAGTAAAAGGGAAGCAGGTACCGGCTCAGCCAAATGTAAAGAGCCTGATTCCATGAGGTGAAGCATTAAAATGCTTATAATGGAAAATACTCATCAGCAGGCTGTGGAGGTCATGCTTTAAATTACTTGCAAAGGAACTATAAAGATGCTCATGTAATTTATTGTGCTATAAAACCTATTAGAAGTAACGTTAACCAGTAATTCTAGAATTGGAATGCAGAAAAGGTTGCTTCTTATCAATAAAAAGTAGGGAAATGTATTAAAAAAAGCCACCAAACCACATGAATGGTATCTAGTTTTTACTCTGAAAAAAGAAACACCTGATCCGTGAAGAGGAATGGGGTATTTTGGTGCATTATGTAAACATCTCATAAAATTCTCAGCAGGTAGAAATTGGAATATGCTTAATATACCTACGGGAGGTGAGTGATGTCTGTGACCCTTTTCTGGTGAGAATGCTGTAGAGCCACTTGATAATCAGTATTGCCGAGCCGTGGCAATTGGGGATATTTACATCGGTGTACAGAATCCATGATGATACCCAGGTATTTTTGTATCCCTTTTTACAAGTTATCATAGTAACGATACTTTTTTTCCTGAATTTTTTCCTTTTTCTTCTTTCTTTCCAGGATTTTTGCTTTTTAAAGACTATTGCATGAATGAGATCGATGAAGCCGTCCCTCAGCTGAAGTTTTACGAAGAGGTAAGCGGCCGCTGCTGGAGGTTTGGGAGAGCACGGGGGGGGGGGGGGAAGGCTGTCCTGTCCCGCGAGCCCTCGGGACGGGGGTGCTGGGGGCGGGGGGAGGGGGGCGGGGGTGAGTGTTGTCCTCAGTCATTTCGGCTTCGTGGTGGAATGGTTCCTAAGATGACAATATTTTATACAGTAACGATTGCATCTCAAAGGGACAAAACTGTCATTTTAAACAAGTTCAAAAGGCTTTTTAAAATAACGATGTAACTATTTAATCAAGTTGGTAATTTGGTACGGTACTCTTCCAGCATATTTTATGAGAGTAGTGTAGATTATTTTTGTGCCCTCTTACTGGGCAAATACTTAAGATTTAGAAAATGGAATATTCGCAGGAAAAATAGCTCAACTTTTAACTGTGCTTTTATTTGCATATACTGAACTGTGTCTTTTTAAACATAAGCTAAAAGCATTTTAAAAGTTATTGTTACCATTTTTGTCCTTCAAGAGTTAAGTATGTTTCGTTTTAAGGCATAGTGTGTCGAAAACAAAACAGTAGAAGAAAGTTACCTGAGCAGCCACTTAACCAGATGTTCATTCACTTCATTCATGTGCCAAAATATAACCTGGAAAATACTGAGAGAATGATGGAAAGGGGAAGAATACCAATAGAGGTTAAAATATCTTTAGGTTTATTAATGTTTTCTGTCATAAGGTACACTCTTTGACTGTGGTTCATTTGAATTATTCATAAGAAATGAGCTGCAATTAGGTTCATCTCAGCCTCTACTTGTTAAATATCCCTGATACCTTTAGTTAAGCCAGGTACGTTCTTGAGAAATGGGAGAAGCTTTTGATCTCCACTTGGGAATCTTAGTTCTGCTACAAACCAGAGATGGAGTTAAAGTCAGTAAGACTTGCCTGCTCTTCTGCCTTGGCTCCATGTCCTCCACCGGCGGTGGAGGTGTCTGGTCCTCTGCATCCCTGAGGCTTTCCCTGTGCCCGCCGTGCCAAAGTGAGATGCCCAAGCACCGTGCCTGCAGTCCCGGGCACCTCATTCCCTGTAGCACCCACCCAGACTGAGAGCAATGCCCTGGTGTCTGTAGCTGATTTCGGGCAGCTGCCTGGCCTCGTAGAAAAGGAGATGTGGCTGGAGGTACCGGCGTCTGGATCACACTCCCCAAACGCTTCGTGCCTTTCTCTAGCATCCTTTTGCCTGTAGAGCAGAGCGCAGCTGCCCGTGGCGCTGCGCGAGGGATGCGGGGACAGCCAGGACTGGCGCTGGCTTCTCAGACTTCCTGGGAGTCGCGGTGGCAGGGCTGCAGAACAGCCCTGCGAGTGCTGCAGAGCAAGGGGAGCCTCCGGAGAGCGGTGCGAGAGGTGGCTTTAGATCCCTAAGGTGAGTTGTACTCCATTGTCACCAGATAACGAAGGAAGCAGCTCACAGATGCCGTGCCCAAGGCAGGCGTGCATCCAGAAGCATCACTATTTCGGGGGAGCGCGTCGTGTCCTTCCCCAGCCCTCCCGTGCCCAGAGGGACCTCCCCCCCCCTACCCAGCTCCTCTGCACGCTCTACTCAGGAAACTTGGAGTCTCACTGCTCCGTTCATTCCTTGTCAGATTTGTGACGCTCTAAATATAAAACTGTAGTTAATCCTATCATAGGTGCTGCTTTCAGTTAAAACATGCGCACGTGCTCTGAAAACGCAGCCTGTATTGCTCAGTATTAATTAGAAACGCAGCCCGAGATAACCTTTTGTCTGGATTACTCTTAAGCTGATGATTTAAAATTTTTCTCGCTAGTGGGCTAACAGCACAAAATAGGCTAAGCTGGTTATCAGTTTGGAGATAAATCCTTAGCGATACACAGTTCCCCCACTCAAATGAGATACTCGCTGTCAATAACGAAGAATCTTTTTCTATCGTTTTCATCTTTTTATATACCGAAGATACCGCTGTCATAAGTAATCAAAAAGGCATGTTGTAGCAGATTGTTTAGCAAGATATTTTTAGCTGCCTCTTTATCTCTGAAACAATTTGAAATTGTATTTTTAGGTTATTAGCAAAGTGTTGCCTAAAAAGAGTTTAAGTGCTTTGTCATGTACTTTTCGAAAAATCCCATTAAAGATATTTAAAGAGAGGTTCATTGCGTTTTCTTCTGTGACATCCTGCATTCAGAAGCTTTTTTTCTTTTTTTTTTATGTATATTTGATTTGCTTACTGCATTTATTACATGTAGTATAATTTGAGTACATTGCTACATTAAAAATCGCTTGATGTAGAAGGGCTCCGTACTCCAGGGATTTCATATTACTGCAGCTTAAGTCACGATCAAGCATTTAACTGGGTGAGTGATTCATCCAGATCGGTTTCAAAAAAGAGAGGAAAAAAAAAAAAAAAAGAAAAAGAACTTCTAGGTGCTTGAAAACTCATGCCTTCTGATTTCAATTTTTGAAAAGATACTTTGTCAGACACTTTTCTTGAGGTGAGCTGAAGTTTGCCAGGGAAGCGGTGAAATTCATGGTGGCACGGGACGTGATCTCGGGGTCAGGAGCGACACTGCTGAAGCTGCTGCTGCCAGAGCCGGGCTACGTTTATAAATGGTGACAGTCTCAGCTCTGCCCGGTGCTGAATTTTTTTGGCACGGTACAGTAATGTTCTATTAAATAAACATGAAAAATTAGCTTGTGAATATGTCAGGCGTGCATGTTAAATGCCATCACAGCAGAGGTGTCTCATCACATCACCTGTGTGATGAGCGGCGTCGGGCAGCGTGTTCGGGCGGGCATTCCTGGGACTGAGCTGCCTGGGGATGTATCACCGATGGGGACTTCCGTCACCTGCTGTCCTTTTCTCCAAAACTTTACAAAACCAAGGGACTTTGGTTAAAAAGCCCACTGTAAAGGCAGGTGGGAGAGACACTGAGCTGGTGCCAGTGTGGCCGTGGGGGGCTGTTGCAAGAGACCCCTCTGCTTTGGGTGCAGTTAGATGGTTTAATAAAATAGATATTGAAGGGCAGGAGGTTGCATTCAAGTAAGACAATGTGATATGCATCAGGCTTTCTCCTGTACTTTCTAATTATTTTGCGGCATTGCATTAATTAAAAAATGTTTCTTTGGCAAAGATGTTTTGAATCATTTTAATTATAAATTGGTACCAAGGGGGAAGTAGTCACAGATGGCAAATCGTGGTGGAACTGTTGCTTTATCATAGTCAGCAAACAAGAGGACTACAGCTAGAAAAATACCGAGTTTAATTATGGTGTTGCACCTTCAGAGATAGATTGGTCTGAGTTTGTCACGTGGAGACCTGTTTGAGGGCTGTGAAGTCCAGCTCGTCCTGTAAAAGGAGCAGCCTCTGAATGAAGGGTGAAAAAAAAAAGCATATTGTGACATAGAGGCAAAACACTCTTTTTTTTTTTTTAAATCTTTACTTTTTAAAGTCCTCAACAATGTGTTTGCTGTTAGCCCTGGTGCTGCTCTTGCTGTGAAAGTGTGGCTGGCAGGAGAGCGGCGCTGTGCTTTTTGTCCCCGGAGGCGCAGGCAGTGTGTTCTCCCCGCCGCAGGAGAGGATGCTCTGGTACATCGTTTGTGGAGGCTGAAAGTACAGACAGCTGGGATGCGGCCTCTTCCTTCTCAGACAGGCACGGAATGAAATCCAGCTGGCTCTTATTCCACTTTGGTTTTCTGGAGTTGTTGTATGGTCCACAGCAAGCCTGTACGCTTACTTTGGACCCTGGGACCTCACAGGCTGATGCCAGGAATGTCCGGCAATGAGAGATGAGACTTGTCCCTAAACATCTTGTATGATTTTTACATTCTGTCAATCCTGTAAGAGCTCTTTCCCTAAATACACTCCAAAGAACCCTTGAACTTGGTGAGGTTTTGTTTTCTTCTGGAACCGGTTGTCAGGTTTTGTTCTGCAAATGAACCATATGGGATTGCTGTTGCTGGAACACACTGACCTCCTATATCGCATCTACAGAAACTTGATATGTTTTGTGAAAGCGTCTTTCTGACTGTCTTCGGGATTCAGATTCAACCTGTAGCTTGGCCGTGTGAACATTTTGAAATGTGCTTTACATTCTTGCTTGGACATGGGTACTTGATGTGCTGTAATCGCCCTGGAGCAGGATGCTCGGGCGCTGCGCTGGCAGCCGAGGGTTGTCACTGCGCGATGCTTCTGCTGCCGGTATAACATTACATCCAGCTCCTCCGCTGGCCCCGGCAGCCTGGAAAAGGGGCTACGGATGGGCCAGAGCATCGAGTGAAATACCGGAGAAAGGGGTCAACGCTCTCGAGTGGTAGAGGAGCGAGGTCGGTGCTCTCCATCTGTGAGCTGAGAAAAGGGAAGAAAACCTTCGTGAACATCCCTGGGCATGTTTGCAGCAATTTTAAGCAAATCCATTTCCTTGCATAAAAATTCTAAAATAGGAGGGAGATCTAAGGTCAACTGCAACTCAGGTATTGCAGGTGGTTTTTCTCCATCTTCATTAAGAAAATAATAAAGTCAAATAAAACTTTGGCCAAAGTTGTGTTTTTCCCAAGCTAGTGCAAAATCATTAGAAATGTGCTCACCTAATGGATCCTTCTCTCTTGTGTTGCAGATAAAAGAATACGAGAAGCTGGATTCTGAGGAGGAGCGTATGACCCGAAGTCGGCAGATTTATGACACGTACATAATGAAGGAGCTCCTCTCCTGTTCACATGTGTGTATCATCCAAATTTCACGCTGCACTCTGCCTTCCTTGAGTCGCTTGACAGCTATAGTTCAAAATAACTGCTGTTTCATTCAGAGAACAATTAAAAACCTATTGCTGAAGGAATTGTTAGGAGAAATACTTGTAGTGCTGTGGATTTCCCTTTTAAGTCTGTGGGACTGGGTTTGGCTGAATTCAGCATGTTTTGGGGTTGAGTTTGGTTTTTTTTTTTGCAGCAATGAGATGTAAAGATTGGTGGTGTGTGCCAGTTTTTATTAAACTTGGTGCTACGCAAAGGAAATACTTGGAGATTTATCTGGTTTAGATTTTTTTAAATCTCTATTTTAAAATAGGATGAGTGCAGCTTGTGTGTCTGTACACATACACAAATACACGTCCATTAACCAACCCAGCAACAACCCTGCCCCCAAAAACTTAAAGAAATGTGAGTTGCCGGGGGCTCTGCAGGACAGTATGGATGTTGAGCTTTGGTGAAGTTGAAGATTTTGTCTAAAACTGATCACACAAGGATTTTTTTATTATTATTTTTTTTAATTATTATTTTTATTATTTTTATTATTTTTATTTGTTTGGTCGTAAAGCGTTCTTTCGTACCATACTAGCGACAATACACTTTTCAGCTGCAATATGGTAAGTTGAAGGCGTGGGGCCGCGTTGTGGCAGACGCAGCTTCGTTAAAGTCACTGAAAACACACGTTTCCTCCAGCTGAAGTTTTGGCCCATTGATCTGTATTTAAGTTTCATTTACTCTTATTTTAAAGAAGAATTTGCAGTGGGTTTTACCCTAGCGGTATGGTTCTGTGGATGAAGGGTTTAAGGAAATTTTTAAGCGTGCGTTACTGGCTTTGTAGTGGTAAAAAGTCCGTCTCTACTTCTGACTCTGGAGCCGTCCCTGTATGTGGGATTGCTCATTAATTTGTTAATTTGTATCATTAGCTCGTTTATCTTCACCTCTCTCCTCCTCATCTTCCCCTCTCCTGCCTTCCCGCTTTAGAGTAATTGTTTTACTGCATCATTCTGCATGTTTCACACTAATATACTTAGGGGACGCTATATTGCATTCATTCTCAAATATGTGTATTTTTCATGTCTATTTTTTTAAAGAAGAGCGGTGCTGTAGATCTTAAATGAAGCTTCTTACATTTCCAACTGTTTGAAATCTTTCTTTTTCCTTTTCAAAAGCCTTTCTCAAAACAAGCTGTAGATCACGTACAAACGCATTTAGCCAAGAAACAAGTGCCAGCCAGCCTTTTCCAGGTGAGGTTACGTCTGAATGTTCACATTTTCTTCACTTACTTGTCAGTAAGTGACTTTGTACATGTTATTTAAGGAGACGGAACAAAATGGTATTGGGTCATACTCTTTGCTGTACTAGTGATGTTAGAATGCTTTCCTGAGGCAAATAAAAATTACAAGTTACTATTCTTATCTAAAATATTTTCAAGGACATACTTGAAAGCAAACTGTTCCCTGGTATATGAGCAGAATAGTTTTTAAATTTATGTAATTTAAGCCATTAAATAATTTAGAGTAAATCACTTTACATCAGGAAGATACACATCTTGTCAAAATAAACCAAACTGCATAGTGGTGAAATTGCCTTATTGTTTCAGTAATGTGGAGTCTTTGAAAACATTTTTCTTTTTCTTTAAGGTACATTAATTCCAGTTGATGATGGTGTGGAATTAAGGATTTGTATTGTCCGCATGTTTTTCTCTCTTTCCACAACACCAAATCCAATCAAAACTTGCCTTTCTAAAGAGGAGTTTCTGCACCATTAGAATTGTGGTGTTTTGTTTTTTTTTTTTAAACTTTCTAAAATTCTGAATTGTTAAAAGGAAGTGTGGGATTTGCATATCCTCCGTTTGCATATAAAAATAAATGGCATCCTGGCTCATTTGCAAAATTACACATCTTTTGTGTTGCTATTCACTTTAGAAAATAATGCGAAGGGAGGTGTTTCTTGTATTGTTACAGCTTTAATGTGCATTGATACAAGAAATTCAGATATATGCTAAGTTTTATAGCGAGGTGCATTAAATCAGTGTGGTTTTGCATAAAATCAACCTCATCAATCATGGGAGTGTTTATAAGCTTAAATGCCTTTGATGTAAATTTTATGTATTTTTATATATTGCAAAAACGTGGAGATTGCCCCTGCTTGATTTTTCTTCCTGCTCAGTGAACTGTTTTTAATGTTGCAATTAGGTGAACTGACAAATTGCTAACTAAGTTGCAGGAGTTCCATCTCACCGCTATTTGGGTTGGGATTTGAGATCGCTGCGTGCCATCGCACGTCAGGACAAAGTATTTCTCTAGAAAAAAGTCACTTGTGGATTGAAGGTGCAGGTTTCTTAGGAAGGGCAGAGAGGCAAGAAACACCAAAAAGATGAAGCGTGGCAGCGGCTCTGGGAAGCAGAGACTCCACACTCCATGTATTTTATTTAAATATATTTGAAAATAGAACTCTACTGTGATTGTTTTGTCAGATTTGTTGGCCATGGACAGGTGCCACACACAGGTTTTGTACAGCCCCCCCCCCCCAGGGCAAACATTTAAGGTTTTCTAGCTCATGAAAATATTTTATGTTTGATTTCAGGGCACCTGCTCAGATTCCAAAAGCTCTAAACAAAACTTAAATGCTTCACTGAGAGTTCTTCAAGGAAAAAAACAGTAAATGCTGTGGTTACATAGGGCCAAGATGGGTTCTATGTAATGGGTGGTATTGCATCATCAGTTTATTGTATGCTTAAATACTAATTGCATTTCTTAACCCTTTTCTAGCCATATATAGAAGAAATCTGTGATAGTCTCCGAGGAAAAATTTTTCAGAAATTTATGGAAAGGTATGAACGTGACATATCTGAACTTTCTACCTGATGTAGCAGGAAGCCAGGTCCCTTAGGTATTGCTGTAAAATAAGGCTGAAAATGTTGAATAAACTTCATTTAATTAATAATGTGTTATCAGCAAGCTTCAGCAAATGACTAGCTTTGTTGTGTATCACGATCAATGTCAGGATGTATCAGTGAAAAAATTGGAAAGATGATAAGATTTTTCCATGCAGCAGAAAAATAGACGGCGGTTGGATCTTAAAGGTTTAAAAATGTGGAATTACGGTCTTGTGGGATGTTCTCAGGAGTGACTGAAAGAGCCAGACTGGTTTGGATCTGGACACCTGGCAATTAAGCAGAAAAAGGGGTCGTGAGGAATTCAAGGCAGGGTCTGCAAAGTCTGGCTCTCGTCCCACGACAGCCAAATGCACTGTATAAAATGGTATTTTGCACTCAGACTGAAGTGGTTGTAACAATGCCTCCACAGAACTGCTATTTCTTACTCTGAAAAGAAATACTGAATTATTTATGTAGAAATGAGAACTTTTTTTTTTTTTTTTTGCTCCAGCTTGTGGTATTACTGATATTTTTCCTATTTTAAGATAAAATGAGTTTAAAATGTTCCTTGGGGCATACGGAGGTTCATTAACATAAATCGAGCTGTCTCTGTTTTCTTATAATTATCTTTCTCTTTATGTAATTTAGATGTTTGTTAGTTCCAAACTCAGCTAGTTGTTTTTAAAAATTAAAAACCGTCTGAGAGAGAGATGTGAGGACATACTCAGCACTGCAATTACAGGGATGAAGGTTATCTGATACCTTTCTCTTACAAGGATGTAAAATATTAAGTGTGCGCTGCCTAGTTTTAGTTTTTCTCGGTGGGGGTAAGATTACAATTGTTTGAAAGGAAGGCTGTCATTTAATAAATATCACAACGCGCCCTAGCGCAGACTTTATTTTAAATATCAGAGTCTTGACGTTTTCTATAATGCTTTACACAGTAGTCTCAGACAACTTTTAAACTTTTTTTTCTACAGTGACAAGTTTACTAGATTCTGTCAATGGAAAAACGTAGAACTAAATATTCATGTAAGTACTTACAAGTATATTTATCTTGTCAAAGGCTGATACAGGAAAGAAAATGTTCGGTTTTGAGTACTGCTTCTGAAAAGGCCTTATTAAAGAGCATGGTGAATGTTACTGATCTGCTCTGCTATTCTTAGAAGAACAGTCCTAACGATTCCTTTCTGGACATCCCCTTCTGCCTGTCTGGAGTTAATAGCTTTTGGATTTTTATAATAGCTGAAAGAAACCAAAGAGCCAGAATCGCTTCTCTGTAACAGCCCCAGACACCCTCTGTCTCCTTTTTCCCACCGCGGCTCTGACGTTGTCCCCGGCACCCCGTACCTCGACCGCTGCTTTTGGCCCTCGGCACTGCCTTTTTTACGACTTTGCCTGTAAAAAATAGCCCTCCTCTTCTGCAGGCTGCGTTATGAATGAGACGGTCAGTCTTTGGCAACAACAGTCTCATTCGTCTTGCTTGTGCTTCAGACTGTAGTGCTCGCAAGTATGTTGAAATATAAACAATAAGGGGCTCCTTTTTCCAAAACAATAAACGCTTTATGAATTACAATAATTAAATATCTTAACACGTTAATAGATTATTTAGATGTCTTTTCAGTAAGTTTTTCAATACTGAAAAATCAAGTCTGGTTTTGTTTTGTTTTGGTTTTTTTTTTTTTTTTTTGCATTTACAGCTGACCATGAATGATTTTAGTGTACATCGAATAATAGGAAGAGGGGGATTTGGTGAAGTGTATGGTTGCAGAAAAGCAGACACTGGAAAAATGTGAGTATATACACACTTTATTTTAGAGGTAATTGTAAACTCTGAACGAGTAAGGAAATGCTTCCAGGCATTTCTCACAAAATCACTGGAAAGCAGCATCACATTACTGTATAGTTCTTTATAATTAAATTTTATCCCAAGAGGTTCTGATTGCTGGATCGTCTTTAAGCTTAGCTCGATATTTGATCCCGTTATGTGCCATGCAGTGGGGCTTCAGCCTACCAGAGCTCTTAAGCAGCACATCCTTCATTTAAAGGGTCTTGTCAGAATTAATGGAGGCTGCACATGTGTTTAAAATTAAGTATTTGTTTAAATGGTTTCCTGGATCAGAGCCTGACAGTGCAGAACGATGTTCTTGTGGAAGCGGTGGTGACTGTGCGAGGTGTTACCTCTCGTCTGCTCAAGGTTGTTCTCGCAGCAAAGCGCATCCCGCAGCTGGGGCTGACGTAGGGATGGAGGATGGACCCAGGAATATCGCCTTGGTGCTCTTCCATCTGCAGGGTCATGCCTGGGCAGATTCTGACTATGGTCTTCTAGATTTGTGTAATTGCGTAAGTGTCTGCCCTGATGAGCACGTTTCACTGGCAAAAGCTGGGATCCTTGCTTACATTTGGAAGAATATAGTTCCAGTGTTGAACTTGTGTTTAACAGAGCTCTCAGTGGGAACTCCAGGATCAACCCTGAGTGTTTTTTTTTTCTTTTTTTCTGGTCTTACCATTCACACACTTCTCCTAATCAACAGATTTCAATCTCTAGGCATAATTGTCCCATTATGTCCTGTTTTGAACATCTGGGCATTGATTTAACAAATTGTTCTCAATACCTATCTATTTATTTATTTACACCCCACCTTCCCCCTTTCATCTTGCTTTTCTCCTGACAATTTTAGTCCAGGGACCACCCTCGAACATTTCTCTTCTGAGTAAGCATGACATGTTTGGAGTGCCAAGTCTCTGCAGTTACAGCTGGCTTCACTGGCAATTGTGTGTGCTTGGCATCCTTGATGATAATAAAGTTCTGAGCTATTAACAAGTGGAGGACATCTTAATGTTGCTATCACGCTCAGTGTTTTGCAGTGACCTTAAGTATTTATATTAATCCTGTTACTAACAACGCTGTCTTTATCCTTGCTTTGGTACTTTTTTTTTGTCCATGTACAATTCTTTAATTTGTCCATGTACAAAAATAAACATTTTATTTAGCTTGAGCCACACTAAGTAGGTATCCACCCTGAAGAGGTAGTTCTCAGATTCCCAGTCATTTTTGTGTCTGAGTTTTGCTCTGGATAAACCTTGGGAGTAGCGAGGGAAGCAAAGGACAGTTTTTATCAGATATAAATAGAGTAAAAATAAGTGAAACGTGGGAAAACCAACCTTTTTCACATTTGAAGGAAAACTTTAGATTAGGTTCAGGTTCTGGGTAGAGGTTTGGTTTAGTTCTTTCTTAATCCAAACCTGTTTACCCATCCCTAATCCAGATCCCGTCCACTCTAGATGGCTGCCTCTGCTGCACTTACTGCCTGCAAGGAGCTTGGGAAGCCACCCCTCCAAGGTAAATGCCATCGGTGTTTCACTAACCCACAAAGACACACCTGAGGCTTCTTTCACATCACCTCCTTCAAGGACATCTAAATAGGGGCCAGAAGTGCCATGCAGAAAGCAGGCCGAAGGGGGAGGGATCGCAGTGCTTTTGGAGCACGCGACTCGATATAAGTATGAGATACTTGATTTCCATCAGCCTTAAACGGCCCCAGTCATTCACTTGGATCAGTGATGTCCAGGCGGAAATAAAGGGTAGCGTGCGAAATGTTATTTATAGTCATTGTTTACAGACTCCTCAGCAAGAGCACGTGCTGTGAATATATTCCATGTTTTGGAAACGTAAAATTCCAGTATGTTCACGCCCACTCTTCCCCCACATGCATGGCAAGGAATGATGCGGCTTTTTTAGGGAGTGAAGGTTACACAAGGCCCTGTTTCTGTGCGGAGCTGTCATGGTGTAGGCAGTTGATGAGCATTGATGCAGTGCTGGAACACAGTGTTTCCCTGAGCATGTTTTAAAACCAGTGGCCCAAAAACCCATGGTTGTTGCCCATGTCTAGAAATCTTCTATGGAGGAACGCACGTGTCCTTCTCAGCTGTTGTCTAATCGTAGGCTGACCTAACATCTTGGAAAAATATCCAGACTGTATTATATCCTACTCTTGTTTGATGGTTGTTAGGGTAACACTCTTTTTTGAGCAAGATTTTATTAATTTGTGTTATACAGATGGTAGAAGATTAAAAAAGCTTTCTGGTGTATATCTGACCTTTTTTTGAGTAGGAAGAAAACTTAAAAAAAAAAATTATATAGGAAACTCAGCGTGTGTTCAATATATTACTTTCCTGGTAGAGCTGAAACTGTTAGAATTACATGGAACCATATCAGAATCTCTGTTATTTAATTCATACTGCAAATCCTTGCTTGTAGGTATTAAAAAATGAATGTATGGTATATAATTCCTATATCACTGTGGTTGTTTGGACACAGAATTATTTGTCAAAGCACATTTCTTTGTCAGGAGGCTTCTGTTGAAAATGTTTTCATTCTGAGGTTTTGGAGGTTTTCTTGTTCAGTCGTGTCATGATGTTTTTAATACTGGGTTTAAGTCTTTAAAGAGCTTGCTTACAGGAGGGTACTGTAAATATGCATGGCATAACTGCTAGTGAATAGTACTGAGTATAGGAGGACATTTTTTCTGGTGCTTTTTCTGAACAGTTAATATTTTCAGGTATGCAATGAAATGTTTAGATAAGAAGAGAATCAAGATGAAGCAAGGAGAAACATTAGCCTTAAATGAAAGAATTATGCTGTCTCTTGTCAGTACAGGAGTAAGTATCATTGATTTGTTATTTTTTTTTTCATATTATATAAAATCTGTTACATGTATAATACATATTCCATCAATTCAGTTGTGTGACATGCAAATGTTAAACCCCTCTGGAACCTTCCCCTGATTCTAGCAATGTGTCTGAAATAAGAACGGAAAAGGAAGCTTGCTTTTCAGTTCGGGTGCGTATAGAAATCAGCATCTCAGCTAAAGAGGCTCGAGGACGTTCCCATTTCGTAGATAATGCATTCTCTCTCTCCCTCACCTCTTTTCCTTTCTTTTTCCCTCTCCCCTTCTGATTTTTTAAATATTCCTTTTTCAAGTATTTATAGTTGATACTTTTCTAAAACATTAATCTGTCTTGTATAGGGATTTCCTTTTCTGCTGTAGTAACATAATACTTTTGTAGAATATAAGATACTATTTCAGAAAAAAACTTCAGTTACCTGTTGTTCCTTCCTTTCCTGTGACTCTCATAGTAGCTTATCCAATTTTCCCGTATTTTTTTTTCATGTACTTTAGCTGAGCACCTATCCAGGTGTACCAAGTAAGTCTGCCCATCTAGCATACAAGTCTATTTAGAATTAGAAATACCACTAATGTGCACAAAAAGCAACCCAACTGGCGTTGTTTTGACCAGACCGGGTCTTGTTACTTGCAGAAGAGCAGTTTGGCAGTGGCCCACAGCAGTATGTCGTGCTCAGACTGCTTCGGAGCAGGCTTTGAAGTGCCAGAGCCTTCTGAGTACGCTGACCTCATGAAACAAAACTCGAAATCGGCTCGTGTCGCCACGGTTACGTGTGATGCTGGTAAAAAGGGTAGTTTTCCTCATGACTGTTGTGGTGTATGAATTAAACGTTCAGTTTGCAGCTCAGTGTTAACGCATCCCTTTTCCCAGCGCAGTTAAAGCATGAGAAGGAATTGCGTCTGGTTTTGTTTGAGGCTTGTACAACAGGGGTGCAAATGGCAGAATGTCTGCAGTGCAGGAGGATTGCTGCTCACAAGGTGGCAGAGAGAGAATACTGGGCTCTGCTCCGAGACAAGTTCTGTATCTTGCAGAGACCAGGTAAATCCTGGGTTTGGTTCTGCATTACCCAGGCGGGTTAGTAAATACTGATTTCTTTTTTAAAAAGCCTCTTGTGATGCATTTAGCATCATTTTGTCCTTTAAGTGCGTGCACAGCATCCTTCCTGTCTTCTGCTGTTCGGGGGAAAACCCATCTGTCGTGGTTTGGGCTGGGCTGGCCACCAAATGAACGACAGATGCTCTCTTTAACCTCTCTCCTTTCCACCACCTCCTCCGGCTGTGGCATCCTGCGCCTCAAACCAGGGCACCATCCGTCTGGTGGGGCTTCAAGATGGGCTGTCGTCTGCCCGCAGATAGTCTGGGACTTTGCGCTGCATTGCTTGTAGGCGCAGCTGCAGGAGAGCTGCCTGTGCTGTGCTGGCCTTTGTCTTCTGCAAACTTGGCTTTAAAAAATGGAGATGTGTTTTTCAGGACTTAGATATAAATGCAGGATTATAACTGCTAAAACAGTGCCCTTTTATTGTCAAGTGAAAACATTGTGAATCAGACAAGACTTGGTACTTTTCAGCCTCACGAAAGGCATGTGAGGTCCTCTCTAGTGCAGACTGGCAGAACGACAAAGCTGAATGCCGTTTTGTCCGTAGAAGATTCGCTTTTGAACTTGCTGCCTATCAGATCATTTTCCTCTGCTGTTAGAAATACCCTGGTAAGGCAAATCCTAAACTAGAAACTGGGGAAGCTACACATCAAGGTGTCATCATAAAGCTGAACTTTTTTCTTACTGAAGAGCTCTGAAGGCAGGATGAGGTATTTCACGGAATCACAGAATTTCAGAGTTGGAAGGGACCTCTAGAGATCCTCTAGTCCACCCGCCTGCTAAAACAGGACTTCCTAGAGCCCATTACTCAGGACTGCATCCAGGCGGGTCTTGAAAGTCTCCAGAGAAGGGGACTCCACACCCTCCCTGGGCAGCCTGTGCCAGTGCTCTGTCGCCCTCACCGTAAAGAAGTTTTTCCTCATATTCCATCAGAACTTCCTGTGTTCCAGCTTGTGCCCGTTACCCCTCATCCTGTTACTGGGAACCACTGGAAAGAGCCTGGCTCCATCCTCCTTCAACCCACCCTTTAGATACTTGTAAACATTAATAAGGTCTCCCCTCAGCTTTCTCTTCTCCAGGACAAAGAGCCCCAGCTCTCTCAGCCTTTCCTCCTAAGGGAGATGCTCCAATCCCTCAATCATCTTTGTTGCCCTACGCTGGACTCTCTCCAGTTGTTCCTCCGTCTCTCTTGAACTGGGGAGCCCAGAACTGGATGCAGTACTCCAGTTGTGGCCTCACCAGTGCAGAGTAGAGGGGGAGAATGACCTCCCTTGACCTGCTGGCCACACTCTTCCCTATGCAGCCCAGAATTCCGTTGGCCTTCTTGGCAACAAGGGCACATTGCTTGCTCATGGATAGTTTACTGTCTACTAAGACCCCCTTGGTATTTCTTTCATTGGAAACTCCGCCCCTGCCTCAGCCTTTCTCTGGAGAAATGCACTGAAATAAAAAGAGCATTTCCTTTAACACAGAATTGTGTTCACATTTGGCTTCAGCATGAAGATAGAAAACTGATTGGAAAGTATTTCTTTCTTCTTTTTTATCAAGTTAACTCTTACCACTAAAGATAACTTGTAGCTTGTCCAGAAGCGTCAGGAGTCTTGAGAACCAGTGGGGTGAAGTTCTGTAGTGGAGACTAAACAAGAAATCTAGGTAAATTAGTAATAATTGTCCTATTAACTTTAATTTGTGATTCTGTTGCTCCGGTACTCAAAGTGAATTTTCATGTCTAGCGATTCGAAAAGAAAATTGTTCACAAGGCTGCTGATGGTGGAGCTAGTTTTCTTACATGACAGCGCACAGCTAGTCATTTAGCAACAGAAAAGCAAGACGAACCGTTTGTTTTTTTCGTTAAGGGTTATCAGCTCATTAGAGTGTAACTCCTTTTAGATTCTCAGAAATTTGAAAAAGAGTTTTGAAAGGAGAGATGTACAAAATGCTACCCATTCAGGTTAGGTACACCTGCCCGTGCAAGAGATGCTGGGGCGTTTTGAATATGCAACATGAAATAGGTTTGAAAGTGGTAGAATAAGATAATTCATTTCATTCCTGAATACAAGCCGTCAGGTTTGAATGGCGCGTGCCTTCCCCAATGACAGGATTTATGCGCTGCCCGGAACAAAATGGAAATGGGAAGTTCATCATCGTACAATTAGTCATTTAACTGGGAATCCAGATGTCTCTGCAAAATACATAATAACAGCTGTGCAGATTACACACACGTTTGTGTAATCATTTTTGTTAATCCACCTAAAATTTTGGCATTCACAACTACTACTTGAATAGGGAGCTCCCAAATTTGAGTATGTCGTGGCTGCGTTGTGTGAATAGCTTTTCATGGCAACGTTTTGAATCAGCAGAGCTCAGAAGTACGGCAGAGACCTCTCCAGAGCACAGGGAGCTGCTTGGATTGGCCTCATTAACACAAAACGTGGGCGCTGCGTTATTTGGATTCTCCATTGGTGTATTTGCTTTGTCACCGACTGTTGGTGTAACGTGGACAGACTGTTGCTGAGGTTTGTGTTTGCCCTTCTGCAAGATGTCCTCCTCCCTGTCTTCTTCTCCCATGGTGGTGCTCAGTCTGGAGGCTGGAACCGCATTTTGAAATTCTTAGAAAATAGCCTAGGAGGGAAAATATTTTACTTTCTGTTGAAAGGAAAAAAATACATTATTTTCTGTAATAGCCATATTTGCCTAATGTTCAAAAACTGTAACGTTGAAATCACTGAGACCGTCACTGCTGATGAACTGTATAAAAACAATCTGCCAAAAAGTGCCATTTGTGGTAGGAAGTGGTTATTTAATAAATCTTCTCCTGGCAAGTAGGACATGGTCATTCCCACAGTCTCTTTCAAGACCAGGGGCCGCGCAGGGCTGTGGCTCTGCTCTACTGTGTCTTCTAGTTCTCTCTTTCCGAAAAAACTAGTCAGTTTAGCTGTTTTACTCAGCTCTTTTTGAGATAATTTGACTAAATACTGTATTCAAGATTTCCCTCAAGGCATGATAAATATAAGGTACAGCAAAAGTGGACAAGTAAAACCTCTGAAACCAATAATCAAGTTTGTTTTTTTTTTCTGAGAAGAACAGGTACTTTGTTTTCAGGATTTTTAGGAGTCTTGATTTTGCTCAAAAAATTGAATTTATTCCCAAATCTTGGTGGTCTCTTGAAGGAACGTCTGGGGAATGGCAGAGAAGAGCTTGGTGTTCCAGGCGTTGACCTGCACATCGGTCTGAGCGAGACCTGTCAGGACAGAGCTACTCTCCAGTTAAACGTGCTACACAGCTGCTCAACACTCTGAACACATTTTTTTTACCTTTTTGCTCACATTTCTACGGTCGTGCTCTAAAGCCGGCTGCTTGGGTTGCAGGAAAGAATCAGAATCAACATTTTCCTTCTGAAGTAACTGTTAGGGTGCTAATGTCTTTAAAATATTACATTCCTACAATTTTTTTATAGTTATTCTAATTTTTTTTCCCTTCCACATTATTTATTACCAGACATTTGTCTCCTACAATTTTTTGGACTTAATCCAGGATTGTTTAGATGTAAGGAAGTGTTTTTAAACTAGTCTTAAGTCACACATTGTTGTCATACTGTCGCTTATTTTTTTCAGAGCAGAAGCTTGACTGCAACAAAGTAGTACTCGCTTGGGAAATTTGCTTTATTGCTTTACGTTTCATGTTTTAAAAAAACTATAAGTTTTTTTTTGTTTGTTTTTATGCTGGAAAATACTCTTGCAGTGGTTTTTGCATCAGAAAAATTTCACAGTACTACAATTTCTTCTCTCTGTTAAACAGTGAGAGGGTAGTGATTAAATTAGGAAGGCTTACACAAAAATGAATTATGCATCACATTTACACTTGCAGTTATCTTTTCTTGTAAAAAATGAGATCCATAAAAATATAGGCATACTATGTTCTGCTATAAAAACGCCCTTTTATTTTTCTGTGTATGGTGTTTAAATTCTAACGCTAGATCCTTCTGGGTAAATAGATTGCTCTAAGGTTGTAGGAAGCCTGCCTGGGGATGCTTTTGAATTATCCAGTCGATTCCGAAAATTAAGTTAATAATTCTACTAAAGCTTGTGTTCTGAAGTTAAGTGGTAGTATGATAGTCCGCAGTTCTGAGGCATATAAAGTTTATAACGAGAGGTCGTATCTTTTATAGAATCATAGAATTGCCTGGGTTGGAAGGGACCTTTCAGACCATCGAGTCCAACCGTCAGCCTAACTCTGACAAACCCACCACTACCCCGTGTCCCTCAGCACCGCGTCTGCCCGGCTTTGAAATCCCTCCAGGGATGGCGACTCCACCACTTCCCCGGGCAGCCTGTTCCAATGCTGATAACCCTTTCAGTGAAGAAATTTCTCCTAATATCCATCCTAAACCTCCCCTGGCACAACTTGAGGCCGATTCCTCTTTTCCTATCGCCTGTTCCTTGGGAGAAGAGACCGAACCCCACCTCTCTACACCCTCCTTTCAGGAGCTGCCTTGCCCATGGCTCCCTTATTTCTAGGACCATTTAGGCATTTTTCACGCCTGTTTCTCCAGGGTGTTCCAGACAGGTGCCTACCTTCCGCAGAGGCGCGTGTGGAATTGTGTGCAGTAAGCAATAAAACACAGGTAGGGTGGGACGTTCGTGCAGGATGTTGGGCCTTCGTGCACAGTCCGTGTGCTGTGGGAGCCCCTGGGGATTACAGTCGAGTATCTAAAGCTTTATATTTCAACGTTAGGTGGTTTTGTGGAAGGCTGAGCCGACTTGACCTGTGCCGGCCGGTGAGGATGGTGCCGCCGTCCCCTCCCTGTCCCCCCGCGCGGGTCCTGCTCTGCCCAAGGCTGCCCTGTCTTGCTGCTCCTGAACCGGGAAGGAAGCGAGTTCCTGTTAGAGATTCCCGGAGCTTTCACTATCAGCACTGCAACAATTAACACGGTGTTTTAAGTCACGTTAGGTCACGTTCGTGCTTCCTGCGTGGTGTCCTGGCTCCTCAGCAGTTCAGTTTGTCTCCGCTCACTTCCCTGCTGGCGGCCGCCATCGGGGCCAGGCCCTGGTCAGTCAGGGTTGCCGTGCAGGCCGGCCGGCTTCCACAGCACAGCCCTTCCTTCGGCTTCCCTTGTAGACTAACCAAACAACACTGGGTTCATACGGCTTTGGAGAAGGGGTTGAGGAGGTAATAGCTGCCTCCTATTAATTAGCCACTTATAGGCCTAATGAAGAGAGGAGGGTCTGCCAACTTCCCACCACGGCGTCTTTCAGTGCGTTGCAGAGCTACCAGCACACTGAACAGATCATGTGCACTAAAGAGGGGGTTTTCCGGCTGTATTTTTTTTTTTTTTAAGGCTGCTTGCCTGAAACATCAGTGTGAATTCAGGTTAAAGTGGGAATGAAATCCACGTAACCCAGCCCTGCGCCCAGCTGCTCGACGTTCGTAAACCTGCACCCCCCATGCTTGTTTTCTGGGTTTTGCACAATCCGGACCGTGCTGTTTTTGCTTCCCGTGCATCGGATACGCATCAGAGTTGTGACTTCCTTCCCCGTGTATTTATGTTCCTTTCAATCATCTCTCGCAAATGCTGCTGGAGGGCTGAAGGGTGGCAGGGGGTGGCAGGACACCTGGCTGTCACCCTGGTGCAGCCCCGCCGGGGAGCTCGGGGGCGCGCACAGGGCGTCACCACCGTAGCTGCATTTAACGTATAGGTGAGGAGAAAACTTTCTGTCCTCTGGGATTTTGTACGGGTTGTCACTCGGGTTCGACTCAGGTTCTTGGTCAATGTTCTGGCAGCTGAACATTCGCCCTGCAATCGTGGGAAATAGTGCATGTCACTTCATGAGAACAGCTTTATTTTGTTCTGAGCTGGCCTAAAGCTTGTTAGCTTTAATGCATCTGTCATGTAAGTCTAGTGCAAACTCAGGTAAATATTTTTAGACTATTTCTAGCTGCTGTAGTTGCAAGTCTTTAGAAGATAGTGATGCTGCCTGCGTTTTTTAAGCCTTTGGCTCCTCATAGCTTTTTTTATTTTTGTATTGAAATGAGATAGCAAAATCTAAGATCTCTCAACTGTAAGTGAAACATCAGAGTATGTAGATTAGTACACAGATTGCTTTCAAAAGTTATTACAAATATTGGTGAGTATCAACAGAAAAACATCGCATGTATTTTTAGCTTCTCTAAGCAGTATTTTGCTTATTGCCAGAGATGAACTCTTTGCTCCTTTCTTTCTAGGACTGTCCTTTTATAGTGTGTATGACCTATGCCTTCCACACCCCTGACAAACTCTGTTTCATTCTGGACCTGATGAATGGTAAGCAAGACTCATGCAGGTGATGATAGTATTACAGAAATATTGGCAGGAGGACTTGCGGAGATCATGAGGAGAATGAGGGGAAAAATAAACTGAGGTGTGAAGCATCGGCCTGCGAGCAAGAGGGGTAAATTGATCTAAAGCGGGGAATGTACCGAATAGACTGAAAAATCTCTGATACTTTATAACATTAACATATTTAAATAAAGATATCGAAGAGCCTACTAGGCTGGCATCTTAAGAAAATGATGGTCATGTGGAGAAATGTATGAGGAGATCAGGAATGCAGCTTTCAGAATAAAAATAAAAGGGCTACTATGAAGAGCTCTGCAAAGAAAATAAATGAGGGAAGCGTTCCTCAAAGGAAAGAAATTATACTTAGAAGCCTTAGCATAACTCTTGTGAGAACACAGACAGAGAGGAGATACTGCAATGCCTTTATTTGCTGAGGATGCTAATATTAGATGTTCGATGCTAGTGTTAGAAATACGACGTTAGACTCGAACCCTGACTGTGGTCGCGCGGTAGGCGCCTATGGATGTTGGATGCATCTGCACGTACCGCGTTGCAAAGCTAGAAATTTAATTGAGAAATAAAGCTCCTATCCTCTAAGTAATAGAGACTGGCTTTGGTGTTTTGCAAGCGAAGATTCTCATTAAAATCTAAGCTGTAGGTCAAATACAAGCAACTGGTTGATTATTTTAAATCTGCAGGTTGATCAGAAATGGTTTCCCAGGAATAGTCACTATTCGATGTGTTGATGGTGTGGATTAGCTCACGGAGTGACATTGTATTATGCCTGTGCTTTGATTAGGAAGGCGTGAAAACATCCCCAGCATGAACATTTGAATATTTTGGCCCAGATGACCTTTCGAGGTCCCTTCCAACCTGGGCTGTTCTATGTGCTAATTTATTCAGTTCTCCAAAAACCTATATATATGAGTGCATTTGACTTGCTGTAAATCCTTATCATGGCAACTCAGTTGCTGGATTAGTCACTGAATGCAAATGCGTATAAAATAAATGTGTTTTTTAAATGGAGTTTCAGATTGATCAAATTTATTTATTAACATTCTCTGGTATTTTGTTACCATTGCAGAGTGTATGTCCAGTTTCATGTATGCTCCACAGGTTATAAGAACATAGAAATGCTATGCTGTCGTCCCCCCTCCATCATTCTGTCTGTCTGCCTGTGAGGCAAGATTTTACTCTTCTTTTAATCGCATCTCAATTCTTCTAATTTTAGGAGGAGATTTGCACTACCACCTCTCCCAGCACGGAGTGTTTTCTGAAAAAGAAATGAGGTTTTATGCTACTGAAATCATCCTGGGTTTAGAACACATGCACAATCGCTTTGTTGTGTACAGAGACCTAAAGGTAATCATTAACGTAGTGACTGCATTCACACAGGTGGTTGTTAGATAGCAGCAAACAATCCAGAGGTACTGATAATTTAAATGAAGTCTCTTTACTGAAACCTTTTCTTGGGAAGAATACAGATTATTTGTTTATCTTTGGCTAAGTTTTCTAGTAATTCTTCATCATAGTTCTAATCTGTGCTATTATCCAGTTTAACAGGCCGGGGAGGTGCTTCCTTGGGGTCAGAATAAATCCTGTGCAGTGTTATTCATCTCACCATCTTAATGATGCTATTAATCTAGAGAGTATACTATATTTCTGAGAGCCCTGAAAGAGGAGTGTGTGTGATGGGAGATTAATAGGAAGACAGTTGTTCGGGGGTGTTCCACTGACAATTGGGAAGTTGAGGACTGCTCCGAGAGAGGTGTCACGAGCCAAGTGGCAATAAAAGTGAGCGAAAAGTCTGCACGGAGAGCGCAGAGCGTAGACTCTGGTAAAGGATGTAAGAGCCCCGCACAGACCCTTCTGTGAAAGAACCAAAAGCAATGTGGACTTGAGGCCAGAATGGCTTTATTCTTTCATGTCCTTTCCATGTCAAACCTTGCCTGTTTTTTCTCTTCTGTTACTCATCAGTATTTCATTATCTCCTCTGGAGTGGATGGTAGTGCTCCATTAGAATGTAGATTTTATCTAGAAAGTGTCTTTTATATTGATGTTAAAAAAAAAAAGAAAGGCAATTACCAGTTACCAGAGAGTATTGATTTTTGAGAATGAGTTCTGTGTGCTGAGAATTTGTAGTTCTGTCAACTGAAAAACACCAAGCAGTAACCTTTCTGTATCTCTGGATTTCTAGCCTGCAAATATCTTGTTGGATGAACATGGGCACGTGAGGATATCAGACCTTGGGCTGGCTTGTGATTTTTCCAAAAAGAAGCCACATGCTAGCGTGTAAGTACTGTGTATGGGAGCTTTGCTGCACATACAGTAATTGCTAAATAAGTCCTTTATGTGTCTTTGTAATTTAACTTCGCCTAAAGGAAAAAAATAACACTTGTGTGGCATAGGCTTGCTTTATAACACAGCGAAGATGGATACTCTAATAAGGTTTTTTAGTCTCCTCTCTGTTTTCCTGCACAGTTGTAGCAGCTGATGTGTAGGCATGGCTGGAAGATGACACATTATTTCGAGATGATTCACTGTTCAGGGAAGATAAGAACCTGACTGAGTTAAAGTACCAGATTGTTTTAATTGTCCTAAATGGATAATTAAATATTCTGAAACTGCCTGAAAAACAGGATTTATTGTGTCTTTCTCTTTCTGGATCTTTGTAGAACTGGAGGCAAATTGTGTTTCTTTCTGCCTCTTGGCATCAGGTCGTAACTGGGATCTGAATTTCTTGGATTGTGTTTGGATTCCACATCTTATCTGGCACGTTTTATTCTTAGGTCCTCCTTTGCCCTGATTTAGTCTCCGAATTTATGCAAAAAGGAAAGCTTCATCCTGTCGTATCTTAAAAGATTTGCAATTCAGTAGCTTGTTGAAAAAGTTTATACGTTCCAATTACGTCAAGGGTAAAGGCGGTATGTGGTGACTGCTTTCTGGTGGTGACCAGCGATGACTCCTGGAGGAGGCGTCCTGTTGTTAAACCTCGCACATGGGTGTCAGCTGGAGGGAGACACGTGGAGCACATGGAGAGAGCGCAGTCCAGCTCCGCTCGCCCTGTTTTTGGGACTGTGGGTAAGGTCAGGTCTCAGGGCTGGAGCCATCTCGCCTGAAATACCAGGAGCCCTGACTGCGTCCTGATGTCCGTCTGTCCTGTAAACTGAGTGGACAGAGTATGCAACTTTTCCACCTCTCTTTTGTGTTCCGCTCTTAGAAGGCTACCTACTGACCCCTGCACTGATGCTGCTAAATCTCAACAGAAAACGTGTATCTATGTAGGGCCAAAGAAAAAGCACAATAAAATCATCTTTAAAATTAATTCTCTTTAAATTAGGCTCTCTTATCGAGAAAACACTGGTTTCTTATTTATCTTTTTTTACAATGATAGTTTTGGTTGTAATCAAGATTTTGTCCCTTTCTGCTTCTCAGAGGTACCCATGGATACATGGCTCCAGAGGTGCTCCAGAAGGGAACGGCATACGATAGCAGTGCGGACTGGTTCTCGTTAGGCTGCATGCTTTTCAAACTTCTGAGAGGGTGAGTGAAGTTTTGTGTCCCGTTTGCCTTTT
>VYZM01006149.1:329823-347798 GCA_013398915.1 Dromas ardeola
TTTTTAGCCTGGGCCTCGTCATTGTCTGTCCCTTGAAATACTAATACGTAATGTATTACATATTATCTAAAATGATACCTTACTGCCGTCTCTGCAACTTAGACCACCTCTGCACGTGAGACTAAAACAGGCTTTCTTTGCTCCCAAAACAAACAAGCCACAAGCCCTGCTTCCTTCCGTAGGTACAGGTGCGGGGCAGTGAGGGAGGCAGATGCTCTGTCCACTCTTTTGATTCTACCGCTAGTGAATTTACGCATCTCTTGGCAATTGTTAGTATTTTAAATGGTGTGATGTTATTCGTTGCTTAAATACACTAGCAGCCCTGTTAAATTATGGGCTTCATTTTAATGCTTAAGACCTGCTGTTACGGTGAAACTCTTTGCTGCGCTGTTCCCTTTTTACGTGATACTCAGCCTTCCCTTCTGTAGTGTTTGGGTAAGTTATAACGTGTGGATGCTTCCCTTTGCTGAATCTGGCCTGTGACCGTATTGGTGTGCAAAAGTATATGATACTTACAGCTCTGTCAACTGTTATCTTCTCAGTAAACTTATGTGGCTATGTAGAATTTATGAAGACTATGGAATTTATCTGAACAGTCAATAAGCACTGATTGAAAATAGCATCCTCGGTGTTAATGGCAAAACGGAAAAAATCTTTTAAGCTTTTCGGAGTGCTTCTCTGTAAAGATGGATCATTAGTTAGATCATCCTGTGTCCTCGCACATAATTAATTATAAGCTCTTACCTCCATCCCAGACACAGTACAAAGGAAGGTAAGTGTTTGTCTTCTGAATTGAAGTATAAGATGTATCAGTTTAACATTAATTTTTCACCAACTAGACTAAATGTAAGTGTGCAAATAAAGAGAGAAATGGTGTTTAAATTGCAAAAAAATTTCTAGTACTGACAGTATCATGCTGTAGGTAGCAAGACACACGATGGTTTGGGTTTGCTGGGAGGAGAGAGGAGAGTGTTGTTCACACACAGGACCACTGTGGACTCGTTGTCTTTCCTTTTGAGCCTTTTTCCTTTTGAGTCACTTGGGCGCAGAGGATTAGAGCATCCGACTGACTCTGGCATGGTTTTTCCTTCATAGAATTGAAATTGTGTGATGAAAGAACTAGCACCTAGGGGCAAATGGTCCTGTTTACCATGGAAACTCGGATTTGCGGGGCAGGGAGATCTCAGTCTCTGTGAGCTGTGATTCTTCCTGACAGAGATGTGTGGGGTGGTATCGGTGGTCGGCCAGGAGCCAAAGCATTATTCATTGTGAACTATCCTTCCTCATCTGTTCTGAAGCCAATTAAACAACTCACATCCCAAAACAAGGGTTGGGCACATGGTGCCATTTCTTGGTGTTCAGTAAACTTAGTCTGGCATAAAAATCTGCCCGTAAGTCCCTAGTGAATCATTTGCTTCCCTGATCTACGCAGAGCTTCATGGTCAGAGTATTTGAGGCTGTATTTCGCCATTTACTCTTGTCTTCTTACCTATCGTGCTTAAAGGCTGATAGATTGAAGTCCTGCTCTGTCCATCAGATCCATTCATCAGAAATGTTTTTGAGGATAAAAGGGAAATAACTCTTGAGTAGCAGGTCCCCAGTTGAAACAAGCTAGTACATGCTGCCATGTGGCAAGACAAAATGCTTTATAATAGCTAATTAATGCATTGATAAGCAAGTAACATTTTAATTTTGAAAAAGAATCATTCCCTCAAGGTTTTGAAGAAAACTAAGAAGCTGGGAACATATCCTAAATCTAATTAAAAAATCTCATGCTAAAATGTCTCTGCTTTCTTTCATGCTGTTGTTTAAGTACTTCATGGTAAATCTGTAATATTCTAACGTCTTCTGTAGCTAAAAGGAAAAATTCAAACTCAGAATTATAAAGCAGGAAAGGGATAAAGATGATAATTTACCAGATACCAGCAAATATTTTCCCAGTCACTGATGTTGTGGTATCTGTGATTATCTTCTGTTTCATCTACGTTAAGATCTTGCTTCATCCTTCCCATACAGATGAGTGGTAAGTTCTGTAGGTCATACTCAGTTTCCATATATAGGTCAATGTTTTTAAATATAAGTGTTGTGATAGCTGTTCAGGGTTTTCTTCTTAGATAAACTGTTCTGTTTTTGGGGAGACATAGCTGTAACTGGTAAGGCATTTGAAACACTGTCTTTAAGGACGGATCAGTGCATTTAAGACTAAACTAACCCTCTACGTGCCTGTAAATGGAGTAACTAGATCAGATTTCCCTGAGTTTGCTAAACCTCAGGGATATCTGCGTGTAGTCTTTAAAGAAATTGAATGGTTGCTTTTCTCTGAATTTGATTTTGATGTCCACTGCGTGCAATTGCACTGAAAAACAAAAAGGATAAACTTCTTGCAAAGTGGTGCAGCTGTCTGTAGTAAGAAAAGAAAACAAAGTTGTAAGAGATCGAGCATTGGTATTTTTGAGGTAGCTAGTAGCCGCAGTATGCTAGCGTGTAAAGTCTCATTTTTCATTTTAAATGCTAAATATTTTACTACTTGTTTTATTGTTCTGCAGAGCAGGCTTGATGAGGTGGAATAATGGGACTAAAAGGATGCTATGTTGGGCTTGCCACGGCTCAAATAACCTGATATGTTATGGCTTTACACTTATTAGTGCGTTTTCTTATTTCTACAGTCACAGTCCTTTCAGACAGCACAAAACCAAAGACAAGCATGAGATCGACCGGATGACGCTCACCGTGGTAAGGATCCTGGTGGCAGTTGCAGTTACATTCCTCTTGTTTAGTAAACTCACATTTCCTTTAAAAACTGGAACTATATATATAGCATTCTTTATGAGAAAGCTATATTTACACACGGAAGAGTTGCTTACAAACACAATCAAAGAAAAGCTACCCTCCTATGTCGGGAAAGCAGATTGCATTACTTCTATAACTAAAGGCCTCTTTTTGTGTTTCTTTTGTCATAGAATGTGGAGCTACCAGATTCATTTTCTCCTGAACTGAAGTCCCTTTTGGAAGGGCTCCTGCAACGGGATGTTAGCAAGAGACTTGGATGCCAAGGAAGAAGGTAGGTGTTGTCTTCTCCTTGGACCACTGCCTTTAAAAATTTCCACTTCTCTGTAAATGAATTAATTCATCTCAAGTGAAAATCTGCTTCCTGTTGTGATGACTTCAATTTTGGAAAGAGAACATTAGAAAGTGGTGTTGCATGGAATTATATTTCATCATCCTTTGGTTTGGACAAATTTTTGGACAATTTCTGTCATTAAAGGCTTCCTCCGCGTTCTCTGCAGTCATGCTTGCATGGGATGGTGTTCCTACATTTCATCCCTGTGGTGGCGTTATGTTTTTGCCTGATCTGTTTTGGCATGAAGTCATCTTACTTGATTCAGCCATATTGATGGCTAAAATTTATTGCTTGTGTTGTGGCTGTAATGATACACACAAAAAACCCCAACCCCCAAACCACCAAGCACAGAAAGCTATGAACACTTGCGTCTTTTTGGGTTGCCTCTGTTACCAGAGGTACCTTTTTCATTGCATGATTCTAAGGAAAAGGTCATTTCTTTGTTTATTGACTACAGAACACTACTTGCCTTGCTTATAGCTGTTAACTGAAATTGTTATTATCACCTATTTAAAAAGCCAGCGTGTGCCTTGTGTGAGACTGGGAGAGAAAACTATGAGAGGAGTAAATAAGTGTTGAGAGACCATTAACAATGTGTGGTGACAGTTAATTGATAGTCACGCTTGAGACTGGGGGTGGCTCTAACTCCAGTGAGATATTCAGAGGGTTTTTTATCATGGAGCCATGTATGATAATGACCCAAGATTGCTTTTCAGCCTTGGGCCTATCAAGAGTAGTTGCTTAGTTTGCCATAAAATATGTTTAATAGCAAATGGAGTGGAGGGAGCTTGTTACTTGGAAATCTTGGAAATAGGAATCTGACAACGGACGAGTATTGTTTGTTGTTTGAAATGATGGAATACCGTAGCAAAACAAGAGCGATTGCTTGCCAGACCTACAGCAGTATTTCCAGTGTTTCCACATGAAAGTCTCTTCTGTTGTTTACTTAGGAAGACTTCTTTTTTCTTGAAAAAAAGAGCGTTTTACCGATGTTTTCAAGTGATAGAAATGTGACCTTTAAAGGCTTTCTATTTCTCAAATACATTTGAAAAGCCCCTTCATTTTGTTGACTTGAGTTACTTTTATTTTGCAGTGCGCAAGAAGTGAAAGAACATCCTTTCTTCAAAGGCATTGATTGGCAGCAAGTCTATTTACAAAAGGTAAAGGATTAAGACGGTAACCTTAGCTTACTAGGTAAAGCAGTAAAAAGAAAATAAGTCTAAACAGGGAATGGACAGAAAACTTCAGGGTTCCATTCCCCAGCACATGTACTCATTTGCACGAATACGTGGAGGATTGTTGATGAAAACCGCTGTATATTCATTACTGCAAGTCTTACTATTTGTTAGGAATGAATTACTACTTTTTCAGGGTCAAATGACTTCATGGTTTCTTCTGCTTAGCTGTCTCTAAGCTGTAGGGTTTTTCCCCCAAATTTTTGGAGGACCCGTTTGTTAAAGGAGTGGGGAACTTCTTTGCACTGAAGTTTAATTTCAAGGCAGATGTTTTGCACAGTCGTGTAATTTGTGCAAAAAATAAAAAGGCCGTATATATCTACAGAATGGATTCAAATAATGTCCATTAATTTGTCTTTAATTACGCTGCTTTTGATTTCTAGTACCCTCCGCCATTGATTCCTCCCAGGGGAGAAGTAAATGCAGCAGATGCTTTCGACATTGGGTCATTTGATGAAGAGGACACTAAAGGCATTAAGGTACGCAACTTGAAATGATAGATAGAGAACGGCACCGTGACTGCTGTGCCTAACTTTTTCTGTGTACATGCCATTCCTTTGCTTCAGGGGCTACTGAATGTGCAAGGAATTGCTCTCGAGTTTGGAAACTTAACCTGAAAGAGGTAGCTTGGGCTGGTTGGCTGGTTTGTTGTTGTTTGCCAAGTCCTTACGTTTTATTTTTTAGATGGACTGAAATCTACCTTCCTATCGGAAGTTTTATAAGATAAAGCAAATATTTCAAATGGTCAGACAACTTTTGGGAAATCCTCAGATTTTCAAGAATACTTAACGGTTTGTAGTATTAGAAGTTGTGATTTGTTTCTGGTAGCTTGGATAAATTGAACTAAACCTTATTTTAATAGTGTTACCCCACGGTCAGAGAGTGCAATGGAAAACTCTTACAAATGACAAACTGTATATTAATGGTAGCAACTTTATAAGTTAGAAAAGTCATAAAAGAAACTTTCAGGTTCTGATATTACCCAAAATCTAATGAAAACAATGTAAAGGAAAAAAAGGAGAAGTTGAAGCTGCTGGCCCGTTTCTGACTTGCGTGGAGGTGGTGTCACGTACCCTGTGTGTTTGTCTGCTCTTCTGAAGCCTCCCTGGTACTGTGAGACAGCCGGTGAATCAGCGCTCGTCTTGGGTCCGTCCCATTCAGTATTTTTATCATACATTTGTTTGCTAGATCAAACTTTATTCTTGTTATCACAGAAGTGAGTCAGGAGAGAAAGTAATTGCTCTAAACTTTATAAGCAAAAAAACATGTTAAGGACTCACTGAGCCTAAAAAGGAACTTGTCTGTCAGTGTCACCTGCTGTAATTACAGAAGTTGGCACACAAAAGATTTTACGTGTTTAAAGAGAAACGCAGAGAACCCAAAATGTTCTTTATCCCAGAAGACTCCAGATCTTCAGCATCAGTGTTAGTCTAACAGGATTCCAGTTACCTGCAATTCTGGAATGCCATAATTTGGAGGAACATTTTGCAAGGAGAAACCAGGTGGTCTTTTTACTTATTGAGGGGATCAGATATTCTCAGCAAGGCCTATAAATCCTATAGCCAGATCACCTCTGGGTAATCTTCCTTCAGGCTGCCTATAAGATAAATTTATTCTTAGTCCTGAGTCAGTGAGGGATATCATGTACAGCTTTGCTCTGCACTTTCGTTGGGATGTCACAGTCTTTTAGAAGGGACTGAATAATTCGTGCCTCTGAGTCAGCTGCAGCCGGAGCTTCCATTAAGGTGTCAGGAGCCGCGTCTGCCCGTGAGGATGCCAGTTTGGAGTGCCTTGCTCTCCTCCGTTGCCCCTGCGGATTATATTTATACTGCAGAGTGTCCTGTGACACTGAGAAGAGCACGTGTTCTTTGAGGTTACAAACTGGAAAGCCACCAGTGGATGCCCATGGCTTTCCCCTCTTCCTCGGATGCCGTCAGGAGTCCCTGGAAGCCACTTAGCAGATTTGCAGGGGAGTCTTCTGGCTGCAGATCCAGCGTGTGTTTTCCTGCTGTGATATGGCTATGGATCTCTGAAAAGGGAGAGTATCCACTCTGGGAGTGTCTGGCCTGGCTGCAGAAGGAGAATTGAACAAGGCTTTAAATTAATTAATTAAAACCTCTAATGATTTTATAGGGAAAACATTGATCGCTTTTTGTACTGCATCAAAGTGCCTCGTGGCTAAACCCAGAATGTGTCTGGGTCAAGCAACAAACAGTCCTTCCTGCAGATCCACTAATTTTAGTTTCCTTCAGTGCAATTCAATTTAAGTATTGTAGTTAAGGATTAAGAGAGAAAAGAATCCATATAACAGGAAGATTGAGGTCTGCAGCATGTACTGCTGAATTTTGAAGGTTAATTATTAAGAATGTAAAATTAAGCTGTGGAGGCATGGAAGGCATCCTTGTGTAAAAGGTATCTTTTCATTTATTGATGGAATTTTTGTGCTGAGAAAGTGTTTAATGCAATTAAGACATTTTGTTAATGTTGATTATGCAATAAAGTTAAGAATACCGCCGCTTACATTTATGTAATTATTTAAATGTAAAGTCTAGAGAACATTTTGGGACAATGTTGAGTAAGGCCTTTAGAACTACCAAAGCAAATGAGTTTTGAACAGGTGGCCTGTTCTCTGTATATAAATGAATATTTTTGCTTAAATTGCTATCTGTTTTCTCTTGTTTGCACCCATTTGTTCTGGTAAGGTTAGAATTCAAGACATCTTTTAAAATAATACCGTTATATGGGTAACTATTAAGTATTGAGGATAAGAATAGTAAAAGTTATTAAAATGTTGGGGTTTTATGTTGTTTTTCTCTTGCAAGTTGCTTGATAGTGACCAGGAATTATACAAGAACTTCCCTCTGGTAATATCGGAGCGCTGGCAGCAAGAAGTAGCAGAAACTGTTTATGACGCAGTAAATGCAGACACAGATAAAATTGAGGCCAGAAAAAGGGCTAAAAATAAGCAGCTTGGCCACGAGGAAGGTAATCTGTCAAATACACTTCTCTCCATCTTTTGCTGCTAGATGATAATTCATGTGTTCGAAGTTTCACACAACAGACTCTCATATTACTGTCATTCACCAGTAATTGTTAGAATTCATTTAGTCAGTATCGCGTTTCTTGAGACATTTTAAAAATGTTTTGAAATGCTGTATGATGACATAATGTTTTGGAAAATCTTTTGTGCTCTCTTTTGAAGATTACCACGTACAGCCTTTCATCGTTTTTGTTTATGGTGTATGCTCAGAAAAGAGTATGTGGGTTTTGATATCATGAGAAAGAAGCCGGGAAGGAAAATGGGAGGTCCTTTACAGCAAACATCACTTGTTTGCACAAGGATCATGCATCACAAACTCTGAACTTTGGGTAGCGATATACAATTCTTTTAATAGTTAATAAGGTACTTTTTTAAGAACCAAATTCTGTTCTTGGTTAGTCCCCTGCAGCCGCATCATGTAATTCAGGCGGAACTGGCTCTGTGTGTGCCTGTGCACACCGTTGCAAGCCCGGTGAGGGCCGATTGAGTCCCATCGTGTTCAGGACTCCGTCCTTTCTCAACATAGCACATTTGCAGAATGCTTTTAGGCAGTACCTTGTTTTGCATACTAAGGTGTCCTCTCCTTCTAGATTATGCACTCGGGAAGGATTGTATTATGCATGGATACATGCTGAAATTGGGGAACCCGTTCTTGACTCAGTGGCAACGTCGTTACTTTTACCTCTTCCCAAACCGACTTGAATGGCGAGGAGAAGGCGAGTCGCGGGTAAGTGAGGTTACTCCAGGGAGCAGCGGCTTCCAGGGGCGTGAAAGGCAGGTGGATTTGGAGGGAAATCTGAGAACGCGTGCTCAGGCAGACCTCCCGTGGAAGCAGAGATTTGTCTCGAGTAAACAACCAGTGGATTTGAGAAACTTATCTGGAGTATCGCTTTAGTTAATGGGTAGCTACTCTGCACTGAGGAGACATAAAGCTGTCTTGAGAAACCTGTTTACTTTGTTTTGTTATGTTTTTAAAGGAATTTGGTAGTTCATGGTGTTGTTTTTCATTTAGGACCTCTGGACTATTTATACAAAAAAACATAAACTGGTAAGGTCATGAATGCTATAGCATTTTATTTCAAAGAAAATGCTATAGTAACTTTAGTTTAGTCCAGCTGTGATCATGTGCTAGGCAGAGCATTTGTATATTTAGTTAAATAAGGTTTTGGAATTTGAAAACATTGTTCTCCTCTTACAGTCTATAGGGAAAGCTTTTCTCAAACTGTTGTGTATGTTTGCTTCTCTGTAAGTATATAGTGCTTAAATACTCCCTTTCAGCTCTTTGAAATAGTAAGATTGTCCTTTTTCTTAACAGCAGTAATACTTGGAAAAAAAAAATTATATGCAACTCTCTTGAGGGAAAATAGTGAATATTTTGTTTGTAGGCACACCTATTTGTAGATTCTTATTTCATGCTGTCATTACTGGCTTTCTTAGCTTATATTTCATTTTCTCTGTTGAAGCAACCAAGCCCCTTGCTAAATCTCTCTCTTACCTTATAATCTATCTTTAGTTCATGACCCAGTCTTCAGAAATAAAGAAATGTTTGTGTAATGACTGTTAATGTTCATAACTTGATTTATGTGGGTAGTCCAGAAAAATTAGGTAGTGGCTTTATTCGATGGGCAACAGGTTTTTTCGAATCGTCTTTCTGTTTTATTTTTGCAAATGCTACAGCAAAACCTACTGACAATGGAACAAATAGTATCTGTTGAAGAAACACAAATTAAAGACAAGAAGTGCATTTTACTGAGAATTAAAGGAGGAAAACAGTTTGTCCTACAATGTGAGGTGAGACACTTGTTTTTCAACAGCTGTTAATCAGGTTGTTTGGCATATGATAAAACGATTGAAAAGTTTTTCAGGTCCTCCCATGATGTAGTGACCAAGCGTACTTTATGAAGCAAAGCTGAACCTAAGCAAAACTGGGAAGCTTTTATCACACTTGAATTTTGAATGCAGGAAGCCTGCAGCTGTGCCAGTTTCTGCCATGGATTTCAATGGTATTTGGGCCAAAATGAGTTCAGTTTAATGAATAGCTGAAAACTTCAAAACTTCTCAACCCACGTGGGCTTCGAAGGCCTTGTTGGCACGTTGGCAGTTAGTTCATGGTAGGTAATGTGTTTGCGAGGGAGGAAGTACACAAGTCCTCAAAACATCTTGACCGACTGTAGTTGCTGCTGGAAGCAAAGGGCTGCGCATTTTCAATATCCAAAGTTACTCATTCCTTCAGACAATTAAAATAAGTTGCTTAAAAGTGCTATCTAAGAGAGAAGACGCTGTTGGCAGTTTACTATGAAGTGCCAAACTACTTCTGTATCTCTTTCAGAGTGACCCAGAATTTGTTCAGTGGAAAAAAGAGCTGACAGAAGCTTTTACTGAGGCACAGAGGTTGCTGCGTCGGGCTCCAAAGTTTCTCAATAAATCTCGCTCCACAGTTGTAGAGCTTTCAAAACCACCGCTCAGCCACAGGAATAGCAACGGGCTGTAGGAGAAACAGAGAACAAAGTTCACTTAGGGAAAGCTACTTCGTGAACTTGTTGAGTTTCACAGAATCCTTTTGAATGACTTTGTGCAATCCTGGACGCGGGATATGCTTAGAAGAGGAAAAATTAGATGTTTACAGCGTGGGATAATGTCAGAACTCTGTCTCTGGAGGTTGTGAAGACTGGAACGGTGGCAAGTGAATTCATGCTCCTAGCAGCGGTGGAAATTACCAAGCGTAGAGGCTGGATGTTGCTCCCATGCATTCCTGCACCCTGGCGGTGTCTAAAAACGTGGTCCGTTACTCTAGAACTACTGATGGAAGGAAGATACTGTTTTCTCTGCAATACCCTCGTTTGGTGCGTACCGAGCCTGGAGACTGAAATGGTTACTGCTGGCTGGGATGACACTTCGGTGTGCGATACCGAGAAACCCCTCAACTGCGGAAGGAGCTGCAGACTTGCCATGTTGGATAACCTTTAATCTGTCGTGTTGCCATGTTCTTTCCGACCATTACTGCTGACTTTATAATAACCTTTCTCCATACTGCTGATGATCAACAGTGTGACTCTTATGCACTTGAAAGTACTGAATTCTAACTGTCCTGTGGTTTAAATGTTATTGCTACTTCATGGAAACATTGAACTCAGATTATCCACTCGGTTTGTTGTACTCACTAATAGTAGCTACCACCGGTTTGCTTCTTCTACGTATATGCAGTACTATAACTGACACAATAGAGTAATAATTGGTGAAGAGGAATTTATGGTAGCTTCATCTAGTGCTCTGTTGTATAAATTGACTATTTTAGCACAGTTTTTAAAGAGCAGATTCCTTTTGACAAGTTTACAGTGACCATAAAGACAGTTCTTTTCCATTTCAGGTCAACTGCACTTTTTAAAAATTAAAAAGAAATTATTCAAATCCAATGCATTCTAGTGCATGTACTGGGTTAAAGTGTCTGGGTACCTCGGTACGTATTTTGGATCACTCTTCAGTTATGGGACTTGTGGATCCTTCTCTGTTGCACACAAAAACATTAAGCAAGTGTGTTCTCATAGCGTAGATATCCCAGCCTTTCGCTGTAGCTCAGCTCAGGAGGTTCGTGCACACATCACATGGCTCGGCTTGCAAAAGGATTTTCAATTTTCTTTTCTAGGGATTTCAAACTGTCCACGTTCAAAACAGTCTGAGAATACTGAGGATGGAACTGACAAAACGAGCTGATCAAATGCCAGATTTATATTAATTCTACTTGAGACATCAGTCATGTCATGTGGAAACTCTTACTAAAGTAAAGATATAATCTCTTAACTGTTAGACAGCTTGAAGCATGTGAAGTCAGCCTTTCCCTGGTCATTGTGATGTTTTGTAAGAGATAGGTCAGGGCTTAATTTAAGCTTTTCTCTGTTTCAGTGAACACCTTCAAGAACATTTTCTGCTTAATTATGGTGGTACGATTCCCATCATCCCTAAAGACGATGGGAATTGCGTCTCCGTAAATGGGAGCAGAAGTTGCCCCAACAGCTTCCTCTGGTGTACACGGTTTGTCTCGCTAGCGCTGCTGACAGATAACCACAGAGTTCGAGACCTGTCTCCTTGTAGAAAAGTACAAATTGGCAAAACCAGGAGAATTATTTTGAAAGTATTTGTTTATCCAGAACACACTTGTAATAAAATTGGACGTATTTGCTTCTAGAAGTGGGAGTGACTTAACTCTGCATAGCACGTGCTTTCACACCTGTGGGAACTCTGTCTTATCACCTGCTGCAGCAGAAAAGGACAAAAGGACAAATGCATGTTGGAAGATACCCCCTGTGAGTCAGGTGATATCTTCTAATGATTTTTTTTTTTTCCCATTTATTTTTGGCATTACTCTATAAAATAGAGTGCCAGCTTCTCTGTCATTCTTACTGGTGAGTGATGTTTAGCATCTCGGCATCCTCTGTAAGGAGTAGTTGTGGTATTTACCGAGGGGTGGCACAGGAAATGTCTCGTCTTGCTGGTGCTGACTGAGCACTGGGTGGTGTTGAGCTTTTCCTGCAATACCATGCAGCGCCCTTATTTTTTCTTCTTGATTTGGAAAAAAACCACCTCAGATTGTGATAAAAACTGCTCTTAGTTCTCACGTAACTTGTTCGCACTTTTCTTAGTTCATTATCGGTTCTATTCTTCTCCCTTAGTTATTTTCCACGGTTGCTTTTTACGCTGAATGCTTGTTGGCAGAGTTTTGCGGTTTCTGGTGAATCCCATCGATTCCAGGCGCCGGTGTCTGTGAGGAGGGGAGGGACAGATCTGCAACTGGGACACGGTGCCTCAAAACCATAGATATTATATGAAACGAAGGCTGTGTATTGACTTACGGAAATACGCATATTTTGAAGTGTAACAGACTTGGGATGCCCCTGGAACATGCTCGTTAGCGTGGTCCTTATTGCCTTGTCCGGGTACACGGCAGGAGCGGAATAGTAAAATACTTGTTTTCCTTTAGTCAGCTGATTTGTCGACAATTTATAAAAGCTTTGTATTTGTGGCTCACATACGACTGTGCTGTTAGGAGAGAAGGAGAGATTACCGTAGTGGAAAACTTGCGTACGCGTGGGGGAAGTTGGGATCCCAGTGACAAGCTGGGTTCTGTGTGGAAGGGACTGGATCTGCTGGGGTGGAGGGAGAGCTGCAAAGCGAAATATTAGATAAGATACAGCTCTGAACTGGTCGTTCCTGGTTTAGGTACCAGATTCTCTGAAGTTTTTTCTTGGACAAAGATTCTTGATGGTGTTATTTTACATGAGGGTCTTTAGCTGTATGTGTACAAAATCTTGTTGAATGCAGAGAATGTAAGACGTGGCTTTATCTTTTACTCATTTTGACCACGTTTGTAGGACTTTTCTTTTTTTTTTTTTTTTTTTTTGGTAACGTTCAGGGAAGTAAAGATAAAAGCAATTAGAGCCTCGGGCATCAACATTGCTGAGTGAATGATTAAACACATATTTTTAAACAAATTAGCTGAAAGCCCTTTAAAGCAAAATCAGCCCTACTGAAGAATTAAGCATGTGTGGGAATTGTTTCTTATATTTCAAAACAGGGAATTACATGCCAGATAGAGCCATATTAAACACTCCCTTGACACATCCACATGCCTTCAGTGCTGCAGGGATTATTTTCTGATTATTCTTTGTCTCTGACGTACAAGCTGACAAATGCAGCAAGACTAGATCCTGGAAAGCAAGCGTGCGAGTGACGTGATGGTAGAAAGATGTGTAATTTCTGCAGGAGCTGGGCTCGGGGGGGTCACAGTGGCTTTTAGGAGAGCTGCAGCTCTGGTCTGTGCCCTTCCCCTTCCTTTTTCTCTTCCTCTTCCCCTTCCCATTTCCTTCCGCTCTGGGGCAGGGTGGCATTTTTGATATGCGGGAGTCGCTGTAAATTAATGTCTTGCTTCAAGAACAGGGGTACAGCAAATTCTAGCCAAAATCAAACTTTTATGAGTGGAAATTGAAGTGCAGGAGAAGCGAAGCTCCAGTTATTGCTGCAAGCAGAGTGTGACTGAGGAACCATGTGGAGCTGGGCACGAGCTTGGCCGGTGCTGTAAAGTATTCCCTGGACACCGTGTCAACTGAGAGGTCCCATCATTGCAGGTATCAGTTAGGCAATTTTTATTATTCAGATTTGTTCGCTAATTATTTTGCAAATTCATGAAACGGTTAAAAGAATATTTCCTAATTTAAAAAAAAAAAAAAAAATCCTTCATTTAAGCGTAGGCTATCCAGTTTTCCAAGTCTTAACAGCTTCTTCGTATTAGTTATGTTTGAGCGTTACGTCTCGTCACCAGGCCAGCAAGGTCTACGGCTGCAGTCTCACGAGTTACTGCTCAAACCGCTGCTGGGAGATAAGCCTTGCTGGTGTAAATACTGGAGCTGAGCCAACTTGCACTGACGTTCCCGGTTTGCTACCCCCCCGTTAGGCTTTGAAAACAAAGGCTCCGAGCACGCTAATAATAGCTGGATGTGCGGGTGGGAAACCTGGCAGGTAGGGACAGCGCTGCGCGAGGGTGATGGCGATAGACCTCAGCTTAGTCGCATGTCGGTTTTCCTTAATTTCAACAACTCTCCTTTAGAAACGCCGCAGAAGTTTTTCTTCTCCCACTTCTCTCGAGCTGGGGGCCGGGGGGGGGGGAAGGAAATAGGATAATCAGATTGATTTTGGTTTTAATTGGTGTTTGCAGTCCAGTGCATAGATAATAGGAAATGTCGTGTATTTGGTGATGAAACCAAACCTGTTTATCCCAGTTGTGATCCCGTACAAGTGGGCGCTGTCGATGTCCGGTAGAACTGCTCGGGGTGCTGGTTTGTGCAGCAGCCCTGCCACCCCGAGCAGGATCAGGCCCCCGACGCATGTGATGACTTGCGCAGTAACGTTTCCTACATTTACCGTCTCCGACGACAGTAAATTAGCTCATGAACAGTGAAATCCCCGGAGCTCCGTGTGTTGCTCTTTTTCTGGCAGCTGGTCAGTTTTAGGACTAGATTCTTTAATACCCCGTACACATCTACGTACTGCAGACGTTGGCCATCGCACACTGGTTTCGCTGTTCCCCTCACGGCAGATGGCAAGGACACAGTTAATTTAACTCTGAAATGCTCACTCTAAATATATGTGGAGGAAGGACTATTTTGAAGTGTACAGTAGAAAGTAAATAATTCTAGTTGTGTTGATTAATATAAGGAATGAGTCAATTCTGCAAATTAAAAAAAAATCTGAAAAGCTTATTTTGAAAAAAGCATAGTATTAATTTTAATATTGTAAAAAAGAAAAGGAAGATATCTAAAATATACAGAGAACATATGTATATCCAAATGTCTGAGGAATTTCAAGATAATCTACTTTTGTTTTCTGTTGATTTCTATTCCATGGTGTACATATTGTGTGGACTGAACATTGGCTGTTTTAATACTATTGTTAAATTGTATTTTTATTTTGTGTTAAACTAATCATCACAGACTCAGCTTTATTTTGTTTATGTAAAGGTTGCTATGCTATGTAGGTATAAAACCAAGAATTCTATTTTAACAAAAAAGCATTTTATATTATTTATTAAATACATGTTTCTCCAACTTCTGACATTCCACAGAATTTCTGCTCCGTATATGTATAGAAATGGCAGTTCCTTTCAAGCAGGATCAGTCAGCTTTATTCTGTTTTTCATAATAAAGTCAAAATAGTTGCCGTCAGTCTGTCCAGCTGACCCTTCTGTTACGAGCGTAGTGGCTTCCAGGCGCTGACAGGACCATCTCGAAGTGCAGTGGCTCGTGAATGCAGAAACGTCTGAAAAACTTGCAAATAAACCCCTCGGTTTGGTATTTCTAAATTTCCCCTTTTATTCCTCGGCATTCCAGAGAGCCAGCGTTTATTCACGTGAGTCCGTGCTGGGTTAACGAGAATTAATGACCTTAAATTGGGGCGAGGAATCGGCTTGATATTTGAAAAAGGTCAGGCATGGGCTCAGGTATTTGCGAAGCTCTTTTAATTCCAAGGTTAATGAGGGAGTGGAAGGGAGAGCTCGGAGGGGCTGCGGGGTTTGAGCGCTGGAGCCGGCTCGGAGCCGTGCCTTGTGTCAGGCGTAGGGCAGAGACGGGCCAAACCGGCATCGGAGATGGCAAAAATTGTATGTGTTGCTGTTTCAGGGGGATTATTTGGTCCTTAATAATAGGTTTAGAGCCCGTGAAGGCAGGAGGGGTGTCCTGCGGAGACGGGCAGATGGGGCAAGTGCCCGGCCGTGGCGCAGGACTGTGTCTGCGCCGCAGCCGAGGAGGAGAGCGGGCACCCCCGGGACTGTCCCTCCGGGGGTGTCGGGACTCAGAGCCTGCGCTCCCCGAGCTCCAACCCCCCGGGGAGCCAGCCCCTTCGCAGCAGAAGTGTTTGCCGGAGCTCTGCTACCGCTGGGCACATCTGTAGGTAACAAACAGGGCACCTCCTTCCCCAGCGAGGTACAAAAATAGCATGAAATTCATCAGATAACTCATTTGCTAAAAATAAGGCCAGTTGCAGTCATGGCCCCCGCAGTTTGAGGAATACTCAAGGTATTAAAGCACATGCTTGTAATTTCCACTGTGGTGGAGCTCGAAGTACGTACCCTTCAGGGTTTAACCGAGTGACGTCTCGAGGGTGCAATGTGGCTTTTGCCGGCCTTGGGGCTGAAGCCGCCTCTTCTCATGGGGAGGGGTGGCTGCTTTCCCCCCGTAGTACGTCTGGCCTGGTTTTCCATTTTCCCCGTCTGATCCTGTTGTATTTCGGCGGCTGAGAGTGAGCTGTAGCGTTGAGAGAGCACCGGAGGGTGGGAGAGGCTGGTGGTGGGGCGTAAAACCGCACCGGTGCCGCTGGGATCCCGGTTTTTTGGCATCACCCACCAGAAACGTGCGGAGATTGGGGCAGTGCCGAGCCCGGTGCCGTAAACCTGACCCGTGCCCAAGCAGGGCTTCCTTAGAAAACCTGGGGACAGCGCTGGTTGTTCATCCAGCGTGAGGATTTATCCGGGTTTGTGTAACCTGATGTATTTCCAGACTGGGGAAGGAGACAGACGGGGTGTAGCATCAGGATTGCCTGGATGCGGGGTGGGAAGAGGCTTTCCTGGCTGTAACAAGCATCTTTTCCTTAAGGAAAGGGAGAAACCAGAGAGCAGGCAAATAAAAATGAGTCTGAAAAACAGAATAAAGCGAGAGCATTCTAGGAGAGGCGTTTTTACGAGCACTGTTTCAGTGACTATATTCGGTCCTTTAAAAAAAGAAGAAGAAAAAAAAAAGGAGCAGATTCACATGAATGGCTACTAGTGGTTTAAAGAAATATATTGAAAGAGAACCTGTTTTCAATGTGTAATTTAATGGTAAGAAAAGCCAGTATCTGTAAATAACTTTAGATATTGTATCTATGAGAATCATTCTTTGTTTTCTGTACTTGGCTCTTTTCATATTTATTGTGCAGAGGAGGGGGTGCCCCGTGCCAGTGTGTGCTGCTGCACGTCCCAGTGGTACTTCTCCCAGAGACTTTATCTTCAGAGTTTACAGTCCTCGGCGATTTGTGACTGATGTGCCACACTTAGTTAATTCCGCCATTTTATTTTATTTTATTTCTTGGTTTGGTTTTTTTTTTTTTTTTTTTTTTTAAAGGGTTATTTTGGCACAAGCTAAGCTGCTTCTGTGTGTTGGTCAGTACAACTGCTCTCGTACGACGAGAACCCCAATAAAAACCGTCCTTTGCGTGTGTGCTGACGCCTGGTTTCTTTTCGGCCTCGCCTGCCCCTTGCCGCCCGGATGGCGAGGCTCTGCCGGGACTGGGGGGGCTCTGCTGGGCGAACCCCCGCACCCCCATCGCTGCCTGGCTGCTCTGTCAGAGGTAAGTCCCTTCGCTCGCCGGAGAAGCCGTTGTCCATGCGCACGGTGTTTATTCGCGTTTTTTTCCATGGGTGGCTGCGTCCTGCGGCTGGGACGGTGCCGCGGTGGCGAGGAGGGCCCTGGGGGTGACCCTCATCCCGCTGGGCTGGAGCAGCACCAAAAAACGGCCCTGGCAGGGACTGCGAGGTGTGTTACGGGTGATGAGCGGTGGCTTTCTGAAAGGATGGGAGGGGACCCCGGTGCTCGGAGCCGCAGGGTGCCCCAGCAGCGGGACGCAGACACAGCCAGGCTCCCCCGAGGCTGCGGAGCCCGTGGGGACCATGCAAAGGATCACCTGAAACCGCGTGTCCTTGTGCCATTCCTGGCTGGAAAATGGGGCGCGTTTTAACCCGCTGTTGGTGAGACGCCTGGGGCAACAACCCTCGCTCTCGTTGGGGGCAGCTGCAGACTAACAATCCTATTTCCTTTCTTATTAACAGAGCTTTTCTGGCTGCCGGCGCTGATGCCCTGGGCAGGTCCGCGGAGCTCTTTGGGGCAGCGGCGGAGGGTGGGTTTCACCTTCGCAGCCGGGCTGGGCCCCATCGCGTGTCCCCCGACCCCTGCCTGGGTGCTGGGGCGAGGGGGGTGTGGGTCCTGCTGGTCCCCGGAGGGAGGGGGGTTGGGGTGTCACCCACTGGCCCCTCTGTGTGCTGTGTCCCCAGCAGCGCTCT
>VYZM01006149.1:348452-363282 GCA_013398915.1 Dromas ardeola
AGGGTCGGAAGGGAGGTTTTGGGGTGTGCTGGCAGCCGGCCGGGAGCCCCTCGGCGGGGAGGGCTATTTTTAGGTGGGGGTGGACGGCCACAGCGGCAGCCCCGGCTTCGGGGGCGGCTTCCAGGCGCCGCTGTGTGCCCGGGGGGGCTGCGATGGGAGCGGGGACGGCGGGCCCTCCCTGCCCCGTGCAGGGGGGTGGCCAGGGACCCCTCGGTGGCCTCGGCTCTTGGCACCCACCCGGGTGGGCAGCGGGTCCTGGGGGGCAGCAGGAGCGAGATCCCGCCGGCTTCTGCTCGGGCACCAGACCCCCGCGGCTGTGGCCCAAATGGGGCCGCATCCTGCTCCCTGGGCGGGGGGGACAGAGGGGTGTTGACGGTGGTCCGCAGCCCTTGGTCGTGCCATGCTGTGTGCTTGGTCAAGGCATGTCCCCCTCCGTGCCTCAGTTTCCCCATGTGCAGAGCAGGGACTGAGGATCCAGCTCTGTCTGGAGGGTGCAGGGTCCCCTGCCGCAGGCTCAGGGCTCTGCCTGTGCCATTCGGGGCCGGCTCTCTCCTGTGGCCACAGAGCCCTGGCTGGGGAGACAGCGTGGGGGCAACGCTGGTCCCCGATGTGAGTGAGGGCACGTGGCAGCCGAGGCTGCCGCCCGAGAAGGCAAGTGACATTCTTCAGCCGGCTCCTGGCTGCTCCCGGTGCTCCTGCCCTTTACTGTACAAGGAGATACGGCTGCTGGTGCGCGCGGCAGGGCCAGACGAGCCCCGGCCCGCTCGGTGCATGAATGATCTCGACAGGTGAAGCCGGGGTCAGCCTGAAGTGGGGGACGGGCGTGCTCCTGAGGCCACCCTCTGCCACCCGGCCCAGGGCAGCGGGGTCCCAGCACCACCCTGGTGCCCCCACGATACCCCGTGCCCCCACGTCCGCACACCCCCTGGTCCCTCCTCGTGCCGTGCCGGGGGCTGGAGGTGGCTGCACATGGCTGTGCCCTCCCCAGCACTGCCAAACGACCTGTCCCCGCCGTGCCCGGGCTGCCGCGCTCCAGCCACAGCCGTGAGCTCAGACTGGGACGATGCCCAGCAAGGTGGTGGTGGTGCTGCCGGCCCTGGGGCTAGTGGGAGTCCTTGGCTAACTCTCTCCTCTCTCTCCGCCTCGTGCACCCAGCGTGGCCCCGCGGCTCTCCGTACGGCACCGTACCACCTCACCACCGGCATGGCCATCTCCTCGCGCCTCGCGCTCTGGGAGCAGAAGGAAAGTCTCGGTCCGGGCTGGCACCCAGCGGTGTTTCGGGGCTGGATGCTCGCGGGCTACCCGGGGGCTCGGTGCCGGGCGGGGGGATGCACTGCAGCTGGCCGGGCTGGGCGTCCCCTCGCCTCCCCGCACACGTTGCTCCCGCTGTGTCCCACCCTGCCGGCTCCGGGCGCCTTTGCAGCCTCATTGTTCTGGTTTGAGCGATTTTGCCGCCGTTCGGGGCACGCGTTTCTCCGCAGGGCCCAGCCTCACGGGGGGTCTGCAGGGCTTGGCACTGCTGCCTGGTGGCACGGCTGGGAAAGCCCTTTGCTGGGGGAGCTGCGGGACATGGGGCCAGGTTTCGGCTTGGAGCCCAGCACGCAGCAGGCCTGCATGTGGCCACAGTGATGCCGGGGACGGCTTCTTGACTCGCTGCAGCCGAGACGGTTCCCCCCGTGGGCATCGGGCAGAGCTGGCGGTGCCTGTGGGCTCCCAGCATCGCCCGGCTCTTGACGGCGTGCGGAAACCTCAGCGCTTCTCTTCTTGCTGCTTCTCGTCCTGCTCACCACAGCATCCCCAAAACAGCTGGGTGCTCATGGGTGGCCCATGGCAACCTGCAAGATGCCCACGGCTGGTCCCGCCGGCAGCGCGGGGTGCTGATGCTCAGCTGCTCGTGCCGCTAACGTGCCCGCGGGGCTGGCTTTGCCGGGCGTCCCGTCCCTGCGCCGTGCCCCATAACCCGGCTTCTGCTCCTGCAGATACGGGACGAGGACCGGGGGCCGCCCCCATCTGCCCCCCCGCTGCTCCTGTCGGTCATTCCCGGGGGGTTCATCAAGCAGCTCGTGCGGGAGACGGAGAAGGAGGCCAAGGCGGCGAAGCTGAAGAAGGAAACCAAGGCGAGCGTGAAGGAGGAGGTGAGTGATGACGAACCCCATGCAGCGTCAGGGCGTCCTGCCTTGGTGCTGGCTGGGTGTCCCCATCTGTCCCCAGCCCAAAGCAATTCCCGTTCAAGGCACTAGGAGCCCAAAACCCATGTTTTTTGCACGAGGTGGGTCGTACAGCGAGGCCCGGGCTCGCAGCACGCCATGGGCTGCAGCAAGCTGTGACCCTGGCCAGCCGCCAGCCTTGAGCAATTAATGCTGGAGAGTTCATTAACGCGACTTGCCATTCCTGACTCGCTTAATTGGAAGGCGAGTGATTAAGCAGAGCAGGAGGCTCTCCGGTTCGGCTCACTGAGCGCAGGAAGGGGAGCGCGTGAGGTGTCCCCGGGCACGGCACCCAGGACGTGGTGGGAGCAGGGACGGGATGTGGCCGAGCGGAGGGAGGAGGAGGAGGAGGAGGGGGACGATGCCACCACCGACTGCAGCCATGCAGCCAGGTCCGGGCAGCCACCTGTGGCCATCAGCCGTGCCTGGAGCGAGCGGGGTTGGAGCTGCGTGTCCTGCCGGGCTGTGCTTGGCACGGGCATCTCGCGTGGGGCTGGGGTCGGGGTCGGGTCCTTCGCCCTCTCCCTGTCGGACCCGGCTCCTCTCCTTTGCTTGGCAGCCCGCGGGGGAGGACGGTGAGACCCGAGGTGGGGACACCCCCGCTGCCAGAGGAGAGGTGGCCAGTGTGGGGCAGCCGCTGCAGAACGGGCTGCACGCAGAGGGGCAGGGGGACGAGGGGGTCCCGGCCCCCCCACGCAAGGACCTGCCACCCGGGAAGGCTGCACCAGGGGCCGTCCCCAGCAAAGCCCCGTCCCCCGCGCCTGGCCCGGCAGCGGCTGCCACCAAACTGGCAGAGACCCCTTGCCCGGAGGCTCCCGAGGCAGCGAAGCCGTTGTGCCCGGAGAAGACTCCCAAGGACCCCAGCCCGGGGGGCAGCCCCCCAGATCCAGCCCCCGCACCCAGCAAGGGCCCCCAGCGCTGCAGCAAAGTCCCAGCGAAGGAGGGGGACGCGCCAAAGGAGACGGGCCCTGAGAGCACCAAGAAGGAGAAGGGGACACCCCCCAGCCACGAGCAGCCCCCAGCCAAGGTGAGAGTCAAGAGGGAGCCGGGGCCGGCCAGGAAAGAGCCGGAGAAGATGAAGAAAGATGTTGGAGGTGGCAAGAAGGAGCCAAAAGAAATTAAAAAACCTGGAAAAACTACCAACAAGTCAGAGGGGCTCAAGGAGGAGCCGGGAGGGATCCAAGAAAAGTCTGAAGATACAGTAAAAGAGGCAGAGAAGGCGAAAGCGAAGGAAGAGCCGGGAGTGGGTAAAGAGGCACCAGGAGAGAGCAAAGAGACGGGAGAGAGCATGGAGAAGGACCAGGTAATGTGTCCGCAAACCTGTCAGGCTATTACCCCCTGTCTTAAGGCACTGATGCCATTTTCTGGTCTCATGCGGCTTTTCCCATTCCCGTGGGCTGAGCGGGGGGCCGGGGGAAGGTGCCCTCTGGGCCTGGCCAGGGGGGCAGAGGAGGGGCAGGGGTTCTGGCTGGAAGTTTTGCTGCCCACGGGGCGAATGCAGTTTGTCCAGCTCAGTTTGCCACCGGTTCCTGCACGATTCCCCTCTCTCCTCCCCGCAGGCTCCGAGGGACGTTTGGTACGAAGCGGAGAAGGTCTGGCTCCTCCAGCAGGATGGATTCACGCTCGGTAACGTGCCTTCCTCTAATTTCGCTCTCCAGAACAGAAGATACGAGCTGTCTCCAGCCTGGCTGTGGGTTGGGAGCAGGGTGGGCGCTGGGTGCTGTGCCTGCACCGTGCCACGGATGGCCGCGGTTGGAGGTGGCCCCTCGGCATCTCCCCATGCCGCAGCCGGCTCTGCCTGGAGGTGCTTTGGCCATGCCACGCCGGAGGGACTCATCGGGCTCTCGTTGCAGCCACGCAGCTGAAGCCGGACGTGGGGACGCCCGAGCTGCCGGCGGGGCGGGTGAGGGTGCGCCGGGAGGCGGACGGCAGCGTCACGGAGGTGGACGAGGACAGCGTGCAGCGGGTGAGCCCCCTCCTGGGTTTTGTCTGGTGCGGGGCTGGGAGCCCTGCCAGCGGCGCCTGGTGCATGGCAGTGCCCAGGCAGGATTAGACCCGGGGCAGCCCGGTTGCTCGGGCCACCGTTCCCAGCTGGATGGGTCCGTCCAAGATGCCGGGGTGCCGGCGGGGTCCGGCGCAGCCCATGCCACGGTGGCAGAGCTCAAGGGGGGCTCTGGCTTTTTTCCTGCAGACCAACCCCCCCAGCCTGGATTACGCTGAGGACCTGGCGGCGCTCGTCAGCCTCAACGAGTGCAGCGCCATGAACACGCTGCAGCAGCGCTACCAGGCCCGCCTGCCCTACACCTACGCCGGGGCCAGCCTGGTGGCCATCAGGCCCAGCTTCGCGGCCAGCAGCAGCTCGGGGAAGGTGAGCGGGGAGCCGGGGGGGGTCGGATCTCCCGTGGGAAGCGATCACCGACCCCCCTGGGGACAGTGGCGGAGGGCGCCGGGCGCTGCTGTGCCGGCAGATGGCACCGTGGGACTGTCACGGGGTGGTGGGGATGCTCGGGGCGGGGATGCTCCGGGGACACTCAGGACCAGGGATGCTCGGGTTTGGGGAGGCTCTGAGGACCTCGAGGGCCAGGGATGTTCTGGGCACACTCAGGACTTGAGATGCTCGGGGCTGGGGACACTCTGGAGGATGCTCAGAGCTGAGGATGTTCTGAGGATACTCGGGGCTGGGGACACTCGGGACCAGGGATGCTTGCAGCTGGGCACCATTCCCAGCACCGAAGTTTTTCTGGTTTCCAGGAGAAAATCGCTGTGTTGCTGTGACCGCACTCCCCGAGCAGTCTGGGGGTGCCGGGGCCGGGAAGGGAATGTGCCGGGGGTTTGGTGGCCAGGGTGGTGCCTGGCAGAGCTCTTGCTCACAGGCAGGCTGGAGCGGGTCCGGCTGTGGGTTCCCTGGGTCGGTCCCCAACCGTCTCTCTGGCACTGGGGCAGCGAGGCCGGGCTGGGTGGGCTGGGTGGCATTTCCCCTTCCCCTGCAAACCTCAGGGGGTTCTGCACCCTGGGGAGAAACCGTCGCCCTGAGGGTGAATGTCTTTAGGATTTTCTCTACAAGAAGCCTGTTTTGGGGTGTGCTCTCCCACTCTCTCCCTGCCCGCAGGCGTTCAAGGGGAAGCGGGACAACATGCCCCCGCACATCTGCTCGGTGGCGCAGAGAGCCTACAGGAACCTGCTGATGCAGCGGCAGGATCAGGCCATCGTGCCCCTGGGGCGCAGCGGGGCTGGGAGGACCGCCTGCTGCCAGGGAGCTCTGCAGTACCTGGTGGGCACGGCGGGCAGCGTGGACGGCAGGGTCTCAGGTACGGGGCTGGGCGGCCGCTGCGAGCTCCGAGCCCCGGCAGCGCGCCCCGGCTGCGGGATGCCCGGTGCAGGGCAGAGGCGGCGCACGGAGACTGTCCGTGCAGGGTGGGGAGTGCACACAAATGCGAAGGTGATGCTGTTTCCACCTGATGGTCTCCATTTGACCCGTTCCCGGTCTGATTCGTGGCCCTTTGAGGTGGCTCCCAAGGGCCCGGCGCGGCTGTGCAAGCGCAGCCCGGGCGGCAGGCGAATGGCCGGGCTGCGAGTGCCGCTGCCGCTCGCCCATCCCAGACCCAACAGATTTGCTGTTTTGATAAACACCCGAGTAAGCACCAGAAGGGAATTACTTGCATGCTTGGGGCAGCACTTTTCCCATCTGATCGAGTTACTGGTGACGCGGGAGGAAGCGCTGTTAAGCAATCGGTGGCTTTAGAGGGCAGGTTTGGATTTCGGAGGTCTGGGCGAGCTCCGGGTACACCGTGCTCTTGCAAAGCACCAACGAACGGCCTGGAGCCGGGTGGAGGTAGGGGCGGGCTGGCACGGCCCCCTCCCGCCAGCGCACACATGCTTTTGCGGTGCAGGATGCTAACCCCATGCCCAGCCGGTGCCCGGGTCCCCGTGCGCTGGGACAGACCCCCGGGAGGAGTAGGCGGAGGTGCAGCCGGGAGGAGAAGCCTCCTCCGGCGCCTGTTTGCAGCCCTGAGGTTGGGCTGGTGCGGCAGCGGCGGGGTCTGGCTCTCTCCCGGCCAGCCGCCGAGCGATGCAGGGCTGCAGCCATCGCAGGGCGGCTCAGGGGGCTGCCGGTGCTGGTTTTGCAGTGGAGAAGATCCAGGCGATGTTCACGGTCCTGGGAGCCTTTGGGTCAGTGACCACCGGCCGCAGCAGCAGCTCCACGCGCTTCTCCATGGTCCTGTCGCTGGATTTCAGTGCAACCGGCCGGATAACTGCTGCTCACCTCCAGGTACCCCGCGGGCCCTGTCGCCGGGTGATAGGGGAGGGCTGTGACTGAAACCGGGGGTCCTCGGGGTGGGGGCAAACAGCCCCTGTGCTGTGCTTCCCATCCAGGCTGGGCGTGAGAGGAGAGGTGCTCCGCTCTGCTTCTGCTCCTGGACCGAAGGTGCCCCGAATCGCAGCTGAGCAGGAGCTCTGTCAGCAGCGTGGTGGGGTCCCCCACGGCCCGTCACCCCCTCCCCTGCAGCGCTGGCATGAAATGTTTATGAGGAAATGTATAATTCAGCATTTCATTAGCAGCACCTTAGACATCAGCCTTGAGCGGAAGCATCTGGGGGCTTTTATCACCATCACTGTTATGCAAAGGCACTTTAATCAGCGCTGCTGGTGCCCCCAGGCCTCGTCTGATGGAGGCGGGGGCTTGAGCCGGTATCTGCTTGTGGGGAGCACCGGGGCTTCTCTTTCCTGCCCCGCTGCTGCCTCTCCTCTGCCCCAGGCACCGGCAGGGGGCTGATGGCCCAGAGTGGCCGTTCTTGCGCAGGAGTGGGAACCTGCTCCTGGGAGCATTCGCCCTCCGGACCACTGATACCCTCCTGGGATGCTCCTGGGAGGATGGGACAACCAGGAGTCCCTGCAGGAACTCATTCCTGGTGTCAATGCCGGCATTGAACAGCCTCGATGAGGCTGGAGGCTGATCTAGGCTGGTCTCAGGCCCGGGCAATGGCTTATCCAGAGGCTGTAGCATCTCTGTTGAGGCCATTGCATTGCCCAGACCTCCAGGGGTGGGGAGAAACCGTGGGTGTTGCACCCACGTGCTGAAATGTTGCCCCTTGATGCACACCTGGGGTGCGATTTGGCTCTTGCTTGCCCCAGGCGGGAGGAGCATCCTCCAAAGCCAGCCTTGCTTCTCCCCAGCAAGGAGAAACCCAGTCCCTCCTTGACAGCTCCCAGTAGCATCTCTCTGGGTACCACTCTCCCCTCTTTTCCCTGTGTGCCTGCATGCCCACTGGCCGCCCCGCCTGCACGCCGGGGGCTGCCGCTCACTCCTGCCTCCTCTCCCTTCCCAGACCATGCTGCTGGAGAGGGGCCGCGTCGCCCAGCAGCCCCACGGAGAGACCAGCTTCAACGTCTTCCCCCTGATGCTGGCGGGGCTGGATGCGGCACACAGGTGGGTGTGCGGGTCCCAGGGCACCGGGTGGCTCCGCTCCTTCCCCTGGCTGCTCAGCTGACGGGGGTCCCCCATCGCCGAGGGGCTCCCCCGTGATTTATACCCAAGTTTGCTCCAGCGACATGGTTTTTGAGCCCTTTCTGATAAGAAAGAGATTGAGGGGGTGATTGCATTGGTGATGCTGCAGGGATTTTTATACGCTTATCTATTAGAGATTTTCTAGGTAACGGGGGCATTTCCTGGTGCTGTGTTTTCCCCATGGCTAAAACTGAAATTGGGCTGATCAAATGAGTTGCAGGGCCCTTTCCCTGCTGGCTTCTGCCTTTCCCCACAAGCTGTGCATCCCCGGGCTGCCCCGGGCAAAGGGTCCTGGTGCATCTGGTGCCGGATCCATCCCCCTGTGCAGGGCAGAGCCACGGGAGCCTTTCCCAACAAGGGAACGTCGCTGTGAAGGCAAAGGGTCTCTGTGGGTGCTGGGCTGGGACAGGGGCTCAGAGACGCTGCCCGAGGAGAGGGCAGGGGTTTGGGCAGTGCTGGGGGCAGGCGAGGAGGGAGCTCGAGTCTCACTTTCTGTAACTGCTTTCCAGGACGATGCTGCACTTGCACCAGGCGGCTGAGAGCAACTCCTTCGGGATCAAGCCGTTCTCAAAGGTAGGGGGAGATGCCGGCGCTGCGCGGCCGCCTGCAGCGGGATGCTGCGGTGCGCGTCCTTCGTCACCCCCGGTTAGGGAACGTGTTGGGGTCCTTGGCTGCTGGGACCACCCCCGGTTAGAGGATGTGTTGGGGTCCTTCGCTGCTGGGAGACTCAGGATGGTGCTGCCGTACCGAACGCATGGAGGGAGAGAGCAGATACCAGGGTGCGAGGAGGGGTCTGCCCAAACAGCCTCCAGCACCCCTCTACAGCCCCACGGGAGCAGGGAGCTGCCAGGACCGGGGCAGATGCTGCCTGGTGTCTGCGCTCACATTTCGGCCACCCCCGGCCACCCCGGGGACAGATCCTGCTGCTCCGTGGTCAACAACCCCCAGTGTTTCCCTGCGGCAGCTCCTGCGGGGCGAGCGCATCCTTTGGAGAGCCCAGGATGGGATTTTTAGGGGCTAAAAGTGCTGCAGTCGATTTCCGGCACCAGCTCCTCATCGGCCTGAGCCGTTTGCAAAGATCAGGCAGATTGCCTACGAGCCAAAGCGCTGGGATGAATCGCAGCAATTTGCAGTTACATCATCTACTGATGAATTCAATATTCAGTCTTCATTAGGGAGCTCTGGCTCCGGTCTGGCAGCCAAAGGAATTGGCTGTTTGAGCAGCGGCTCTCCTGGAGGGAACGGCGAGGTACCGCGGGTCCTGGCTCTGCTGGTGCAGCAGCAGATTTGGGTTCAGAGAAGGGGTTTTACCCTCCTTTCGCAGCCCCCGATTCCTGTGGGTTCCCCATCCCATCCCAAAGGGTTTTCCCACTGGGATGCAGAGGGTCAGCAGGAGCTGGGCAGCATCTCTTCAGTCTGGGGCATGTGAGCTCTGCAAAGGGGGCAAGCACTGTCCCCGCCACCGCTTCTCCTCCTTCCCAGCGATGTTTCCCACGGCGCACGTGTGTCCCTGGAAAGCCGGGCTCGGCCGTTCAGTTCATCACGGTGCGGTTGTCCAAGGGGCACCCAGGATGCTGGCGATGGGGACATGGAAGGATGAACCCCCCCCGGAGCTCCCCGAGGGAGCTTTGTGCTCCTGCTCTGGAACCAGCCCAGGAGGAAAGCCAGGGCGGTGGTGTGCTGCGCTTGCTTTGGGTTGGGGTTTGGGGAAATTTGTCAGATTTTCCTTTCCGAGCGGTGCTCTGGATGCCGAGACTGAACATTTTAATTGGCGGCTTCCCAGCGATCATCCCCGCAGCCGGTGGGGATGGATAGCCCCTGCCGCGACACCAGTGTCACAAGTATTTGGGGTATTTTTTTGAGTCTGGAGAAATCACAGATCTCAGCTGTATTTTCTCATTAGTAGCCACCCCCTAGGCCTCGGTAGGAGCTGAAATCCTTTAGAGCAGGCGTGCTGGTCCTTGCCAAGACAGGGATGCTGCCAGCCAGAGCGTGCGTGTGGTGTCTGGCCCCCGGGCTGCGTGTGTCTGCATTGAAAATCTTCAGTTTAGGGGAAAAAAAGCCCTAATTTTGCAGTGGGGCTGCATTTATAAAAAAAAAAAATAATGTTGCAGGAGTCGTGGCTGGGGCCGCAGTGTTGGAGGGGGGCAGGTGAGTCCTGCTGGTGGCTGGAAGCCGTTCAGCTGGCCCCGCACACCTGTGGGCGGCTGTATTTAGCGAGAAGTGAGAAGGTATGAAATGTCTGTCTCCAGCTGCTGCTGAATGTCTCCGTAGACGCTCCTGAAGTGGGAATTACGTGTAGTTGTATGATGAGAAGATGCACCCAGGCTTGCTCCTAACACCAGGCACTTGAGGAACCTGCCGGGGGCTTCCCCCGTTGTTGCCCAGACTGTTCCTAAGGTCCCCTTATTGTCCTTTCCTTGCTGCCCATATGGTTTTTGTAAGCCCTTCTGCGTTCCCCCCATGTCTATCCCTGTATCCCCTGTGCCCCGCGCCGGCGATGCTTTGGCAGAGGCAGTGACGTTTCCCCTCCCGTCTCTTCCCTCCTGCAGCCCGAGGAGAAGCAGAAAGCCTCGGCCGCCTTCGCCCAGCTCCAGGCTGCCATGGGCACGCTGGGCATCACGGCGGAGGAGCAGGCAGCCATCTGGCGCGTCTTGGCTGGCATCTACCACCTGGGAGCCGCCGGCGCCTGTAAAGGTAAGGGGGGCTCCTGCCTCTCCTTTTCTTATACCTCGTCTCGGTGCCGGGGGTTGGAGGAGGAGAGGGGAGCACGTCCCAGCGGTGTTCGGCGCGTGGGCTCGTTGCACACCAAGAGGCGTTCGGGAGCGATGCTCGCCCGGAGGCTGCTGCACGGGAGGTTGCTCTGAGCCCTCGGTTGCCCGCGGAGGAGCTGGGCGATGCTGCGTGCTGGCGTCCTGCCCCGCGGGGGCTTCTGCAGCGGGTCCATCCCGCGGCCATGTGCGGAGGGGACGGGGGCTGCGAGGCGTCACCTTCTACCCGCGCTTTGCGGGGGAGCGGGGAAGGTGACTCGTTTGTTGGCACATTGTCCCCAATGTCACTGCGAAGGGACAGCTTCGGGTAGCAGTAATTTTATCATCTCTTGAGTGCCGAACACAGTAACTGAATTATAATAGGATGAGTCTGGATGAAGATTGTATTTATAAAGACTTTGTTAATACAGGCATATAGAAATTGCCTTATCCCTTATAAATTATTTTAAGATGTGCTCTAACCTATTTTAGAGACAGCCACATTGATTTACACACTTCAATTTATGAGGGCTGCATAAAGGCTGCTATAAACTAAGCCCTAGATATTTATAAATGTCTCTGCAACATGTCATAACACATCTTATGGTAATTTATGCCATTAATCATTTATTAATTATTTTAAAAGGGTGAATGCTGTCGTCACTTACAGCGAGTTCTCTTTCCCCTTCTCTCCGGTGTTCTCTTTCCCCATCTCCACCTCCCCTAACGCCCTTCCAACGTTTAAAAAAATGACCCCGCTGTCTCAGGCTGCAGTGTGTGATGGGGCTCTTGGCAAAAAAAAAAGTCCTTCTGCCTCGAGAGTTTTCAGGAGGGCAGATTTTGGAGACGCGGCTCATTTTAAGAGTGACCAGCTCGAAGGCAGACGGAGGGACAGTGGCGGTGTTGGCCAGGGAGGGTTTGCTGGGTGAGCTGAGCTGCATTGCTCAAACTTATTGAACGTTCTCTCTCAAGCGTCCTGTAAGTCAGTCTAGGAGGTAATCGAGTGCTATATTCAACAAATCTTGTCGCAATTATTTCGGCATGAATAGGAATGTTAATAGCGGGCCCAGGCAGGGCTGGTGGCTTAGGAGCAGGCTCGGGTATGGGATTAACAACCAGAGCATGTCTCAGCATTGCTCACTCTGGTATCGATTCCCCGATCATGCGTCAACAAAAGGGGAGAAATGAAAGGAAAAATGGATAAAAAATGGATCAAAGCTGGATGGAGCAAAAGTCTCAGTGGGGGCGCTGACTCTTTTAATGTGGTTAAACCTGTCTCCTGGTAGCCATCTCTTCCCGTCCCCTTTCATGCCCTTTGAAGTTGTGTATTCAAAATTCCTCTCCTTGAAATCTCACCAAAGGGATCCTCGTGGCTGGTTTTTCACTTGCGTTCCGGAGCGCAGCCAGGCGCTGCAGCCCCCGCCACCGCCATCCCTGCCCCGGCGGCCCCAGCACGTGCCCTGCTCCGGCTGCTGGGCCCCGGCACACCTTAAATACACTTTTTCTTTTTCCCTTCTGCTGATGGCTATCATCTCGTCACAAATTCAGTTTGGCCAGGAATAAAACAGGAGGGAATGGCATCACCTCTCTCTGACTGAGAGTGGAAAATACGTTTGCAGCTAGAAAAACACCGAGAAGAAAAGGCTGAATTTCAAAAGCCTGCTCCGTCCTGCTGTCAGCGTTTCCCGTTGCCTTTGAAACATGTTAGAGCGGCTCTTTTTGTGAGAGGCAGCCTGACAGGCAGAGGCCAGCAGGGCATCCCAGGTACCCATTCACCTAAATGCTTCCAGTCCCCTTTGTGGGCTGCGGAATATTACATATTTTCATTTATTCATTCCCTCTTTAACAGGGAAGGAGGTTTTGGGCGCAGCTGGGGGTCGGCATTCAGCTCGCTCTCAAGCTGTCCGTTTTGCTGACTATTATAAAAATACAGCATCGCGGCTCCCTGCTTTCTGCGGGCTTCCCGCCGTGCGCCTTTAATAGAGACCACTGGGTTTCCAGCGGCTACGGGTCGCCGAAGTCTTCCCGGTGCTGCAGGGGTGCGCGCGCCGTGGATGGGAGGCAAGCGTGGCTCCCCCCGGACCCCTCCAGTCCAGAAGCGGCTGCAAACCCAGTGGCCTGAACCCCTTGGATGGAGGAAAACCACAAGGGCAGAAGTGCAGGAGGAAGGAGCTGCTGTTGAGGTGGGGGATGCTCCGAGCCCCCCAAAGCCTGCGGAGGCCGGCAGCGCTGGGGCAGCATCCTGCATCCACCGCCCTCCCGCAGCGCTCCATGGATGGGGCTGGTTCCCTGTAGCAGCAGCTCCAACGGCGGAGGGATGGGAGCACCCAGGCAGCCGGGGAGGGGATTTTGGGGTCTGGTAAGGGAGACCCTCAGCAAGTAGCACAGTGTCAGTGCCCGAGCTGCCGGCAGCCGTGGGCTGCCATGGGCTGGGCTGGGTCCTGCACAGCCCCACCATCGCAGCACGGTGTCCTCGGGAGGCAGGAGAAGGAGCATCCCTGTTTCAGAAGCCGAGACATGGAGCGGTTTGTGAGATGGGCCGGGGCTGGAGCAGAAGGAAGGGCTGAGCCCGGGGTCCCACGCAGTGCCCTGCTGTGTCTCTCCAGGGTCTGCAGGCAGATGGGGCCGGCAGGAGCAGCAGGGATGAAAAAAAAAACCCCGTGAACACCCTTTTAGCTCTCTGAAATGGAAAGTTTCCAGAAGGGCTGGAAGCCATTTAGCCAAGTACAGTAATGGGGACGTCCATCAAAACGTAAGAGGGAGAGCACCTGGCAGGATCCGATGGGCATTAATTATGCAGCTTCCTGAGCGTAGATGTCAATCAGGAGGGGACTTGGGTGACTTATTGCTTTCCCACCAGAGCTGAGAAAAAAAGCCGTAAAGTGCATTATCGCTGCTGTTTTACAACCTCCGAGATGTGGTGACCTTTCCTTAATTGATGTGGGAATGACACTTTGTTCTTAGTCCCACCCAAGCTCAATGCCCAGATTTACCCTAATTTTTTATTGCTGCCTGTTGCTAAAAGGAGGAAGGAACAGCGTAGCCGTAATTACCACTTTGCCAGAGTTTCCCTTTTGTGACAAATATATCCGTTCCTCGGGTGGTCACTGTTGCAGAGAGAAAAACAGGGCGGTGGGTGGGATGGAGCTGTGGTACCGATGCTCCGGCGGCGCGTGGGCTGCCATCGGGAGAGGAGCCGGGCAATAAATTGCATAAAGCAACATTGCGAAGCCGTGTGCCGATCCGTCCTCTCCCGGAAACTCCACCTTGCGATGCTTTTGGATACCCACCTGCGGAGTGTAAGCCTTCGCGGTTTGCTCCGTGCAGGGGGAGCCCGCTGCAGCCCCTCCTTTCCCTGGGATTCCTGTAAGTGCAGGGGACATGGGTTTACAAGGAAAGCTCTGGCATCGTTGCATGGTCCCTGGCCCTGTCTGTGATGGCCGTGCCGGTGTCGGAGGTGAAGAGGAGGGAGCAGGACCCAGGGCAGGCAGCCTCTGCCCCTGCTTTGGCTTTGCTTTTCGTTTTCAAAGCCGTTGTCCCAGGGCGGGCGCCCAACGGTGGCCTTGGGTGTCATTAAATCCCCGGCTTTGCCTGTGCTCTGTGCTGCGGGTGAGCGAAAGGCCACCTCGCTCCTGCCGGGAAGGGCCCCTCTGCTTCCCTGCGTCGTTCATCAAAACGATTCTTGGAAAGGATTGCGTTAGGGCTGGCCTCTCGATGTTTCCAGGTTGTTTTTTTTTTTTCTCTCTCTCTCTGATAAAGCCTTTTGCTTTTCGGCGCCTGGGTTTTCCTGCCGTAAAGGGAGGCGCAGCTGATTTTGCCTGTTTTGTTTTGGTAGGACGATGCCTCTCTGTCCTTCATGAGTTGTGACCCCCAGGAGAAACAGTTTTGCCTGGTGAAGCCTGATGGCTTCAAGGGAAAGACCTAAACCAAGGTGACACGGTCTCCAGGGGCTGGATCTTAGTGCGGTGACCATCCTGCCACAATCCTCTGTGCGCTGGAGGATGTCCTTAGCATTTCTTTTCCCCAGGCAAGAGGATTTAGGCAGGAGGATGCGTTCCCCATCCCGGGGACACTAGTTTGGAGCACAAATTGGGCAGAGCTGTACGATCCGCTGCTCGGGTCTGCAAAAATGGGACGTTTGCTGGAAATTGTGCTTTGGGTGGGGAGCGGGGAGGAGATCCGGCCCCGCAGGCAGTGGGGTGTCGGGGGGGTCTGCACCCCGGCACATCCCCGCTCAGCGCGGGGGCCGGTTTTCCTCCGTGTCCTGACCGTGGTCTGGGATTCAGAGCCAGGGAAGCAGAAAACAGTGGGAACAGGAGTCCTGGCTGGAGCCCAACTCTGCTGCTGGCTTGTTGGGGGGCTGGGGG
>VYZM01006149.1:365392-380801 GCA_013398915.1 Dromas ardeola
TGTGGGATGCTGGAGTGGCCGGCATGGGATGTGTAGTGGCCGGCATGGGATGCGGAGTGTCTGGCGTGGGATGCTGGAGTGGCCAGTGTGGGATGCTGGAGTGTCTGGCATGGGATGTTGGAGTGGCCGGCATGGGATGCCAGAGTGGCTGACGTGGGATGCGAAGAGGCCAGTGTGGGATGCTGGAGCGGCCAGTGTGGGATGCAGTAGCCGGAGTGGGATGCTGGCTGCGGGAGCCCGGCCGGTGGGGCAGGTCTGTGCAGCCCGGGCTCCGCAGCCCCTCTGCTCCCCGGCATGCAGCAGCAAGCGGAGATCTTCTGTCTGATGGGGATCAGCCTCTGTCCAGCCAGCTCAGATGAAACAAGTGAAAACAAAAATAAATCAAAGCCCGGATTGTTGAGGCAATTCTTCTGTCCGCTCCAGCACAGCCCTTGATGTTGGAGTCCTTCAGGGAGAATGAAAAATAATGGGAAAAGATCAAAGGGGAAGAGGAAGGGGGGGATGACTCTCATGAAGCAGCCCCCCACCCCAGGGAACGTGGCTTTTTGCTGCGTTATACATCACCTTGGCCAGGAGCAGGGGACGCCGGTCCCCCATGGGGCTGGCCAGATGTAGCCATCTCCCGCTCTCCATCCCAAACCCGCTCCTCGGCCACCAGCCGCCTGCTGTATTTTAAGGGCACATCTTAGCCGTGAGCCTCGGGGCTGGCTCCTCATCCGTCACCACCCAAAAGTGCTGATCTGCTCCCGTTTCTGCTCATCCCCCCGTGTTCCTGAGCGTGTGCCGGATGGCTGTGCCACCATACAGAGAGACCTGGACAGGATGGGGAGTTGGGCCGAGAGGAATCTTATGAAATTCAAGAAGGGCAAATGTAGGGTGCTGCACCTGGGGGGGAATAACCCCCTGCACCAGTACAGGTTGGGGGCTGACCTGCTGGAGAGCAGCTCGGTGGAAAGACACCTGGGAGTCCTGGTGGACAACGGGATGACCATGAGCCAACAATGTGCCCTTGCGGCCAAGAAGGCCAATGGCATCCTGGGGTGCATCAAGAAGAGTGTGGCCAGCAGGTGGAGGGAGGTCATCCTCCCCCTCTGCTCTGCCGTGGTGAGGCCACACCTGGAGTACTGTGTCCAGTTCTGGGCTCCCCGGTTCCAGAAGGACAGGGAACTGCTGGAGAGGGGACAGCAAAGGGCTGCAAAGATGCTGAGGGGACTGGAACACCTCTCTTCTGAAGAAAGGCTGAGGGATTTGGGTCTCTTCGGTCTGGAAAAAAGCCGACTGAGGGGGGATCTAATCAATGCTTATAAATACTTCAAGGGTGGGTGCCAGGAGGATGGGGCCAGGCTGTTTTCAGTGGTGCCCGGGGACAGGACAAGGGGCAACAGGCACAGACTTGAGCATAGGAAGTTCCATCTCAACACGAGGAGGAACTTCTTTGCTGTGAGGGTGGCAGAGCCCTGGCACAGGCTGCCCAGAGAGGTGGGGGAGTCTCCGTCTCTGGAGACATCCCCAACCCGCCTGGACGCGTTCCTGTGCAACCTGCTCTGGGTGACCCTGCTCTGGCAGGGGGTGGGACTGGGTGATCTCCAGAGGTCCCTTCCAGCCCTACCATTCTGTGATTCTGTGATTCTGTGGATTTGTAAAAGGATTTATCCTGCAGATACTGATTTTAATCATTAAGCTGGAATTGCTGTTGCTGGATGCAAATAACACGTGGCAGCTCTGTTTGCTGAGGGCGCTGGGAGGAGAGCTGCCCTCAGGCTGACGGGGACGGCAAACGCCGCTGGGGCTGGGGAAGGTGATCTGGGATTATTGAAGGATTGGGTTCATAATCCCATCAGCTTCCATAAATACCTCTGCTAGTTTGCTCCACTGAAGCTCTTCAAACGCACAGCGTTACTGATGCCGTGCTGGCAGCAGGAGCCTGGGGAGGTCGCGTGGTCCACCTGGTTCCTGACTTACTCTGAATTGCCTCAAAACATCTCCTTGGAGCCCGCTCTCGCTGGGCAGGTGGGATGCTCTGGGCACCTGGGGAGCGCTATTGCAGGGAAAAATAGGTTCAAAAGCATTGGTTTGAGATCCTTCCAGTTTTGAACTAACTTCGGACCAAAAGGGAAAGGTCCTCTTATGCAAAATGATTGCCCAGGGGGACAAATCTGTCAACCTTTCTGGAGTCAGACAGGCTTTAATATGATAAGTAACTTGCAAAGCTGAGAAAATCCTTACAGCTGTTGTGAGCAGAAGCGTGTGCGTAGGGAGGGCAGCCCCACGTCCTGCACACTGGGGGGGCCGGGAGGGCCACGAGGTCGGGTCTGGTGCCTAGAGAGAGGTACGGGAATTGTCCCTGAAGGAGGAGGGATTGCAGCAGGAGGCGGATGGACTTGAAGGAGGAAAAAGCTTTTCAGTTCAGTTAGTGATGTTACGCAGAAGGGCAGTAAGGTAATGCTAAATCTCCTCCTGCGAGGTGGAAACCGTCGTTTGGTGTGGGTTGATTGCTAGCTGGTTTGCATCCTCGTCTCAGCCAAGCGTCCAAGCGCTGCTGGGGGGGCAGAGGACCCCTCCCTGCCCACCGGCACGGCTCCTGCCTGCCTTTCCCCGGGCTAGCTCAGCGCCCAGAGGGCGTTTCCAGGCTGTGGTCCTTGGGGTTGTCGTGTTGCTCCGAGCAGGTGGGCAAGGGCAGCGCCTGGTGTGAACCTGCCCGTTAGGGGTGCGAGGGAAGGGCTGACCCAGCAGTCTTCGGGGGGGATGGAAGGAAACTGGGGTGCACTGGTACAGCACCCCCACCCGCCTCCCCATCCCTGCAAGCACCGGTCCTTTTTTGTTTTATTTTCATTTGATTTTGGGGGGTTGCACGCGGGAGTGAGCAGGGCAGTTTGCCGGAGGGGGCCGAGCCTGCACCCGGCTCCGCTGGGGCCGACTCCGCCTGAGCCCTTCGTGCTCCCCCGCGTCCCCCTCCCCAGTTGGCAGGAAGCAGTTCATGAAATTCGAGTGTGCGAGCAATGCCGCCGAGGTGCTGGGCTGCGACCTGGAGGACTTCACCACCGCCGTCTTCAAACACCACCTGAAGCAGATCCTGGTGCAGGTGACGGCACGAGGCAGCCGGCTGCCCCCGGCGGAGGAGGGCCCGGCAGGTACCGGGATGCTGCATCCCTTTTTTCCTTCATTTATGGGTGACGGGGAAATGCTGGGCTCTGCGCTGCTCCGGACTTTTCAGGTGGTGAGGTCCATTTGAGTATGTTCATATTAATTAAATTATTAACTGCCGACCCTGCCTGTCACTCCTTAGGGACACCTGAAAATCAGGCGAATTCAGATAATGCCCCTGGTGACGTGGCTTAAATGCTGTGAGAGCTCTCCCAAGAAAATTGGGGAAACCCCCCCAAACCAGGAGGGCGGCAGGGTGGGCATCCTTCCCCGTGCCCACAAATGCGGCCGCGCTGGTGTTGTGCTGCATGGACGCCTGTCCTGCGAGGAGACCTGGACGCGTCAGGGTGTTGTGCTCCTGCTGGACAAACTGCTGCCGAGCCACTGTAAACCTCAAATTAATAAATGGCTGTAATTGACGGAGAGAGGTCCAGCGTGCGCGTGGCAGGGGGGGTGAGATATCGCCTGGCTTTAAGGTCAGCCTTTCCACGCCCGACGCATCCGCGGCGGCAGAATTACAGCCTGGCCCCAGCGAGTTATTCTGATAAAAGCAAGAATTTGCAGAACTGGCCTTTAACGTGGCAATAGTTGTATTTCTTAAATATACGTTGGGCAGGAGGCACTAGAGGAGCTGAAGGCAGGCGGGAGGAGATGCACGGGAGCGATGGCAGGCGTGCGGGTTCTCCCGCCCTGCTACCGGCTCGGCTGCGGGCGGGCTGAAGTCGGCTGGATATAAATGATGTGGCTTTGTCTGCTCTTCTCTCTGCCAGGGCCGAAGATGACGGGTGTGGAGTGCGTGGAGGGGATGGCTTCGGGTCTCTACGAAGAGCTCTTTGCTGCCGTCGTCTCACTGATCAACAGGTATGGAGGGCTGGGGGGGTCTGTGGGCGATGGCTCCTTCTGCTGGGGCTGCTGCGGAGGAGCCTTTGCTGGGGGCTTTCTGGAGCGGGGCACAGAGCAGGCAACCGCTGCCTGCTGAAAAAAGAAAGTTATATAGAAATCTCCGCCTGGGAGAGCATGCTGGCAATCGGGACCTTCCACGGGCTGTCAGCCCTGCGTGAGCTGGCGCTGAGGACAAAGGGCCCCGTGGAGCATCAGTCTCCATGCCTCTGAGTGGTGGATGGGGCAGCACATGTCACAGAATCACAGACTTGTAGGGGGTGGAAGGGACCCCTGGAGATCACCCAGTCCAACCCCCTGCCAGAGCAGGGTCACCCAGAGCAGGTGGCACAGGAACGCGTCCAGGCGGGTTGGGGATGTCTCCAGAGACGGAGACTCCACCACCTCTCTGGGCAGCCTGTGCCAGGGCTCTGCCACCCTCAAGGTAAACAAGTTTTTCCTCATGTTGAGATGGAATTTCCTGTGTTCCAGTTTGTGCCCGTTGCCCCTTGTCCTGTCCCCGGGCACCACTGAGAAGAGTCTGGCCCCATCCTCTTGCCCCCCACCCTTTAGCTATTGGTGAGATCCCCTCTCAGCCTGCTCTTCTCCAGGCTGAACAGCCCCAGGGCTCTCAGCCTTTCCTCAGCACAGAGATGTTCCAGTCCCCTCAGCATCTTCGTAGCCTCCGCTGGACTCTCTCCAGCAGTTCCGGGTCGGCGCGGGCAGCCTGGCACAGCGATCCGGCACTGGCGGCGCTGGCACCGCTTCTGCTGCGGCCGGGGGACGTGCTGCTGCTGGGCAACCCCCAGCAGCGGCGAGCGGGGCATCGCAGCGCCGAGAGGAGCAGCCCGGCTGCCCGTTAATAATAGATGTGACTTTGCAGACTGAAGTCAAGGTTAGCGGTACGGGCAGAGCAGTAAAGCAGCCAGGGAGTCCCACAGCGAGCCCTGCACACGCGTGGGAGGAGTCGCTTCGTGGTAAAAGCTTGATCGCAGGAGAGGATCGAGGTGTCAAGAGCGGTCCGGCACCAGAGGAGACACCGAGGTGCCCTGGGAGGCTGCGGCTCGTCCTGCTGCCCGGTGCTGGTGCGGCCGGGCAGGCGGCACCGTCCTCTTCCTCGTCCTCACTCTGCTCATTTCCATCTGGAGAGCCAGGATGGGAAGCACATCCTCTGCGGCCTGATGTGTCTTTTTCTTCAGGTGGTGTAAATCCGAGATGATCTACTTGGATAAATGGAATAATTTAACACCGGGATAAGGATCAGGCCCCCAGATTGTTCTGTTTTCTCAGTTCCGATGCGCAACTCAGTTTGTTGAAGTCAGCATCCACGTAAAAGCTGGTGCCCAAAATACTCTCGTGTTGTTGCTGCAGGTTTATTTTAACCTGCGGTTATTTAACCTGCAGAATATTTTTATTGTAATTCCTAGCAACCGCACTCCAAGGGGAAATTGCTGATGGTACTCAAAGGGCTGACGGAAGAGCAAAATGTTGCTGATTCTCTTGAATAACAGCATAGCTTGGGATGTGTCCCAGGTCCCCTCTTCCCTTTAAAGGTAGCGTCCACACCAGCTCGCCAAAGCCTATGAAACCATTGCAACAGTGCTCTAGGAGAAGAGGCGTGTTTAAGTGCAGCTGTGAAAATGCCGTTTTCCTCAGCGAGTTGATGGTGAACGTGAATCTTTTCAACCCGGGCTGCAGGGGGATGCTGGTGTGAAATCCTGCAAGCAATTCGGAAATATACTTTTGTTTCTTCGTTCAGCCATGTGTTTTCATGGAGGTGCTGGCATCCTCAGTGCCTTGCTATGGAGGAGAAAGGCATCTCTTTTAATCCCACTGAAGCAGCGGTGGGTTGCCCTGCCGACGGGGCAGCTGGGGAAGGGGCATCACTGCAGCCGGCAAAGCAACACAACGCGATGGCTGTTTCAGAAATACACATTAAAAACAATCTCGGAGATTTCTCGGGGTCGGACTCCCCTGCTGTCCTTATCTGAAATACTGGAAATGGCCGCAAGCAACATTTGAAGAAGTAAACAACATCTCTGTTTCTCCCGAGGACCCCCTTGATGTCTGCTTCTCAGATCACGTGTGTTACGGGCTGCGGTTCCAGTTAGAGATTTCATGAGGAGCTGAACATCGGCAGCTTCCCCTGTAGAAACACCGCAGGCGTCACGGCATCGTGCAGCAGCTGGGGCTTTGGACACTCACGTTGTCCTCAGTGTTGGCATCACGTGTCAGTTTAGCCGCTTTTCAAATCAACTGGTCCATCAAACTTAACACGTTTGGATGAAGACGTACTTTAAATAGCTGGAGCGCCAGGATGAAGCCAAGCGTGGGAAGGGCGGCACCTCATCCCACCCCACCGTTAAGTGTTCGTTAGGCCAGGTCGGGAGCAGCCCATGCCATGTGTCTCCATCCAGGCTGGGAGGAGACGCTGGCTTGAGTAGATCAAAGAAGATTAAAGGACGGGTAGCCATAGTGCTTAGAGATATGGTTTGGTGATGGTTTTGTCAGAGTTAGGTTGATGGTTGGACGAGATGATCTGAAAGGTCCCTTCCAACCTGGTCGATTCTATGATTCTATGATTCTAAGAGGCAGGTGAAGCATAAGAGAGAAGCAAACAAGCTTGAACTCTTGGGAGTGCTCCCTGACCGGAGACACTAGGAGAGGGGGAGGTGGGAAGCGCTGGGCTGGTCACTGGTGGGATGGTGCCCACCTTGGGACGTGCATGTTGGGGGCAGGAGCAGTGTCACCTCAGAAGGCAGAGCTGAGGCACGTCCATGGGGAAAACCCCGTGGTGTGTGTGACTCTTTCCCCAGGTCTTTCTCCTCCCAGCACCTCTCCATGGCCTCCATCACGGTGGTGGACACTCCTGGCTTTCACAACCCGCGGCACCAGCGGGGCGAGCGAGCGGCAACTTTTGAAGAGCTCTGCCACAACTACGTGCACGAGCGGCTGCAGGCCCTTTTCTACGAGAAAACCTTTGTTTCGGAAATGGAGAGGTACAGAGAGGTGAGACGTGAGGGCTGGGAGCAGCATCCCAGGGACCAGCTTCCCAGCACCTGGGGATGGGGCTGCATTTGACCCAAAAGATCCCTGCGCCCTGCCATGGTGTGACTGAAGAACACACTTCAGCAGCTTCGATGGGAGGGGTGTTGCAGAAATGAGGGGTCTGTACAGAGGGGGAGCCTTGAGGTGGGTCTCTTACTCCCCCGCTGCCCTGCTGATGGATTTTCTTGGATATTTCTGACATGTCAGAGATGCCAGGCTGTCTGGGCATCTCTTTGGGCAGGCTTGTTCCAGCTCAGGAGGCTTCATGCCCTTCTGTTGATGCAGCTGAGTTTTTCCTCAGGTGATGAATAATGGAGAACAGAAAGGAAAATGATAAATTATTGCAGAAATAAGCTGCTGGTAAATCTACAAGCAGAGATGAACTTATCAGTCTTGCAGAAGTTTCTTTATTACCTCTAGCCTTGGGAAAATAGTTGAATTCCCATGGCTCAATATTCACACATCACTTGCGCCAAGTGAGTATCTATGTGCTCTTTACTGGTGGTGAATATGTAGTTACTGACCGAGCTCGAAACGGCAGCGTGCTCAGCAGGCTCGCCTTGCCTTGGCTTTGTTGCTGGCTGAGGACGGCTGCCCCGGTGCAAGACACTTCCCTGTGAGCCGTGGGACTGTGACCACGACCCAGTGACTCCCAGAGCTGGGTCAGGCATGGGGCTGATGGTGGCACGTGCCTTTGGTAGGAAGAAACTTGGGTTCGGCTGCTGCTTTATGCTCCACCTGCGCGCTCGGGCTGCAAACCTGAGTCCCTGAGCAAAATCTCACCGTGTTACCATGGAGAGACATTAAAGCTACGGCTCTCGCTGAACATCCCCGGTTCACACGTGAGCAAAAGCACGCCGTGCTTGTCCTGTCCTTCCCGGGGGGGTGTCCCCGCGCTCCAGGGCTCGGCGTGGGGGGGTGTCAGGAGTGGGTGCTGCAGCCATGGGTGGTGGGTGAGCCCTGCAGCCCAGGCCTTCCAGCCTGAAGCCCTCTGTTGAGAAAGGGGAACAATGCCTGCAAGCTGCGAATTAAATAATTGATTGTTTTCGTGGTGCTTTCTCATGAAGTCTTCAGTTATTGTCATATCCTTGATTTATGCAGCTTGTCTGACATCCACAAAGCACTGCAGAAGCCCGTTGGGTGCGGTGGTCCCGACAGCTCTGCCCGCGGGGACAGATGTGGCCGTGCCTCCGCGTCACGGCAGAGACGTCTCCGGTGGCTGCATCCCTGCAAAGCCGGGCGGGAGCACGGCCCACACCACCCTCCTCCCCCTCCGTGCAAACATATCTCCTCTTGGCTTTCAGACGCCAGACCATGACTGAAGCAAGCTTTTAAATAATGTTTTCCAGGAAAATGTTGAGGTGTCTTTTGATCTTCCAGAGCGCTCGCCACTGGCCACACTGTCCGTCATCGACCTGAGCTCCTCACAGGTAACCTGTCCCCATGGCCGCGGTGGGAGTTGGTTCCTCTGGCCGTGCTTGAAGCATCCCTGAGCAGTCCAGGCTGTTGCAAGGGAGGGCACAGCATCAACCAGGACTTCTTTGGCTTTTTAAAATACAAGCACCTTTTCTGGTCAAGCCCTGCGCGCCGGGCACCCCTGCCAGCCTGGCTGCAGAGCTGGGATGACTTGCTCCTCCCGGATACTGTGAAGGTCTTATGGGTGATGTCCAGAGCTGGATCAGGCCAGGAGGGTTTCCTGACCGTGGTCTGACTGGTCTGGGGTGGGGGACACCGTTGAGCAGAGGTGGTGGGGAGCAGGGTGGGAGCAAGGTGGGGAGCAGGGTGACATGGCTGTGGCTGCCCTCCTGCTCCTTCCCCGTCACCAAGCGCCATCTCCCTTCGGCAGCCGCAGGTGCTGCCCGGCAGCCCGGGGGCCGATCGCCGGGGGCTGCTGTGGATCCTGGACGAGGAGGTGCTGATCCCAGGCTCCGGGGACGGCGCTGCCTTCGACCGCCTGTGCTCCTACTTCGCCACAAAGGGACCCGAACAGGAGGGTAAGTGCGGGCCAGCTCAGCTGCCCATCCTTTGGCGTTACCATTTAGCTTTGGAAACTTAAGAAACCGTGCAGCACATTAAATATCTCACTGTCCTTTTCATCTTGGGGCGATCCTGGGGTGCCGTCGCAGGGGATGGCTGCATGCGCAGGTGCGAGCAGGCGCTGCACTTCGAGATCTCCCACCAGCTGGGCACGGACCCCGTGCGCTACGACCTCACGGGCTGGGTCAGCAAAGCCAAGCTCAACCTCTCGGCGGAAAACGCCATCCAGGTGCTGCAGCGATCCAAGGTGTAAGTCCGAGGCGGGTGCCGTGGTACTGGCGGTCATCCCTGTGCCCGTAAGAGAGGTTTGGTGTGATTCCCATCGTGAGCTGGGGCTGGAGATTGCAAACCTGCCCCGGCTCCGAGAGGTGGTTTGTGGTGGGGAAGGTGGAAGGTTGTGAGGCATCCCGATGGGGAGGAGGTCAGCCAGGGTGGGCAATGGCCTTGGCACTGTCTGCAAGGGGTCCCTGCCTGTCCCCTCACCTCCTGCCCAATGCACAGCCCAGGGGATGGAGCTGATCTGGCCTCAGGTGGCCGAAGTTGGGACGGGATCTTGAGCAGATCCCACCTGCAGGGCAGCCCGAGGCACTGCTGACACCGGCGTTGCATTGCCGGAGTCCAGCTCCACCTGGGGGAAAAACTGTAAGGAAAGCAGAAAAAAACCCCATCTTTCAACCCAGCTTTGTGGGAATCTTGAGAGTTTAGTTAAGGTGGGGGGAGCAGATGTCAAGTGATTTGACTTACAGCTTTCAAGCCCGTGGGCTGACTGACAGCCAGATGTATGCGTTGTGATGGCAGTAGACGCTACAGACCGAGCTGGTGAATTATGCCGCAGTGAACAGCTTTCCATCAAAGCTGGCTGGGTGCTGCGAGTCAGCAGATCCCTGCCATTGATGTTTCAGTGGGGGTCCCCTCCTCCAGTGGCGGGGTGGGGGGTACGGGGGGACCCCACGGTGTCCTCGGCTCTACAGAGCCATGGGGTTGGGCGTCCGGTGCGGGTCGGGGTCGCAAGACGTCACCGGCCGAGGGCAGCTCCCCGTGCAGCAGCCGTGCAGGTTTCCCCCACCACTTGGAGGAACCTTGTAAACTAAATTGGAATTGAAATGTAATCGAGCTGCCGCAGATGTCTCCTCCGCACACGGCATGATTTTCACCTTCTGCTTCAACACGCCCAGCTCATTTTGTGTCGGGCTTCAATTCAGGAAGGTTTTAGTAGCGGTGAATGGTTTGGTGCCGGAACCAGAGAGGCACAGAAGGGGTTGGGGGTGTCCCAGCACCTTGCTCTGCTCCACGGCTGGGTGCCCCGTGGCAGCACCAATGCCGAATTCGGGGTGCCGGGCACTGCATCCCTGTTGAAGGGGCTGGGAAGCAGAGGTTCCCCGGCACCCCTGTGGCCCCACCGCCCCGTCTTGTTGCTCGCCCCGACAGAGATGCCGTGAAGGAGCTGGTGTCGCCGCGCTCGCGGGCGCCGCTGGCCTGCCGCACCGTGGCGGGGCTGGAGGGACGCTCCCAGGCCGTCCTGCACCGCAACGCCTGCGTCAGGAAAACCTTCGCCAGCAGCTTCGCAGCCGTGAAGAAGAGGTCGGTGTGTGCTCAGCTCAAACTGCAGGCGGTGAGTGTAGGCGCCGGGACCCTCCTGGCTGTGGATCGGGGTGTTTGCAGTATCCTGACCCCACGCTGAGACCCTGCCTTAGACACGCTCCTCCTTAGCGGGGAGCCCCAACCCGCCGGCAGGTACCTTCCACTGGGGTCTCCGGTGCGTCTCTGTGTCCCGCAGGGCTCTTGGCCCAGGATGCTGCTCTGGCCGCAGGTGGCCACGAGCCTCCCAGCACCGCTGCCGCTCAGGGAAAGCATCCCAGGCAAACAAATCATAGAGCAGATTACACACGCACCTTTCTGGGCTGCCACTTAATGCTCTTAAGCACTCAGACAAGTAGACTACCCCTCTGTGCTGGGCACATGCCAAGCCCCTGCTGATCTCAGCCATAATTAGGTGCCTAAACTCTCTCGAGGAGACGAGGCTCAGTCTCCATAGACTCCTTTGTGGTCCTGGCTGTCCCTGGCAAACCCCTGCCCACCAACCCTCAGCCCAGGTAACTTTTTGTAGCCCATCAACTGAAAATGTGGGACATTAGGAGGAAGGGTCCTGCTCAGCATCCAAGACCTGCTCTTCAGACTCACCTCTCTGACTGAAGCGGTTGTTCCTAACATGCACTTGAGCTTTGTGGGCTCTGGGGATGATTCCTTTACCTGCCCAGACACGCGGTGGAGGGTGAATGGGTAGCGTTTCCCACTGCTGACCTCTGCTTGCCTGGCAGGATGCGCTCACGAACCTGCTCCGACGGTCCCAGCTGCACTTTGTCCACTGCCTCCTCCCGGCAACAGGGACAGAGGGACCGGTCCCTCGTCCCCCCGCGCCGCCCGACGCAGCCCCGTGGCTGGACGTGCCAGCCCTACGAGCCCAGCTGGAGGGGACCCAGCTCCTGGATGCCCTGCGCCTCCACCGCATCGGTACGCCGCGTGCTGTGCCGGTCCCACCTGCCGGTGCTCAGCCCTTCCACACTTTGCTCATCGTCTGCCTCTTGTCAGCCCCACTTCAGAAAGCCCCCGAGTTTTTATCGCTGCTTTTTGCAGGGGTTCCCAGCCCCTCTCCTGCCCACAGCCTGAGCGCGGCGGCTGCAGCTCCCGTGGGGTGCTCCCCTTGGAGCATCCGTGCATCAGGCTGTACCTGCACCGACCGCGGTCGCAGTCCATGCCAGGGGGAGGGGGACCCGTGCAGGTGGCCCAGGGGAATCTCTTGCATGAACGCGAGGCACTGGGATGGCGTCTGGCCACCTCAAGTGCATCTCTGCCACTTCTCCTCTCCCTCCGCCCTGCCCTCGCTGCAGGGGTTTCTCTCCGCTGAGGGCGGCTCCTCCCGTCCCCACCACCCGCGCCACCTTTTGCTGCGTGCAGGACCTGCCACCCTTTGCAGCAGCCCCCAACTGCTGGTTCCCTCCCCAGCGTTTTCGGTGCAATCTAGGTGCCCCTGGGCTGGCGTGGCCCCCAGCGGTGTCTGTCTGTCTGTCCCCAGGGTATGCGGATCGCCTCCTCCTGGCCCAGTTCCGACGGCGCTTCCAGATCCTCGCTCCGGATGTCATGAAGAAGTTCACCTCTGCCTACGAGGTGCCAGACGAGAGCAAGGTGCGTCCCGTGATGGTGTGGGGAGCATGGGCTGAGCGCCCCACGTGGGACTCTACCAGCGCCGGAGCTCTCCCAGCCCTTCCCAGCGCAGTCGGGGCTTTCTTTGCAGTGAGAAGCAATTCCCGGAGTTCCCTGCAGGCAGCCCCAGGCTGGCATCGCCTGTACTCTGTGTCAGCCTGGCATTCCTCTTTCCCAGTGAGCTGGGTCATACCAGCATCTCCCTGCACTGGGACAGGAGCTGCTTCCCAGTCCCTGCCTCACTCAGGCACTCGGTGTTGCCGGTGTTATTCCTTCGACTGCTGTAGGGTCAGTACCCACAGGTCTGTGGGCTGCCGAGCTCCAGCATCTCCCGACAGCTGTGGGTGATGCTCCTTCGCTCTGCCATGGGTGGGAGCGCACATCTGGACAGCTGTTGAGGAGCTTTAGTAGCCGGGTTGTCACTGCGGGTCTGGGGGTTTCTTAAATGTGAGGCTGTCCACAGGAACTAGGGATGAAGGAGAAAAACAATCCGTGTTTGGGAAGGCTGAGGGCAGCTCACCAGCATTCGCAGCGCTGCTGGGAAACGGCAATGGGGTTTGGGAGCCTGCGGGGTGGGTCCGTACGTCCGGGTCTGGGCAGTCGGAGCTCCCTGGCCGTGATCAGCAGCGATCTGGCGCTGGGGCTGTGTCCTGCGTCCTGCAGCGCTGGGTTGCAAGGGGTGGCTTTGCATCCTGCTGCTCTTCACCCTTCCCACGCGCGCCCGAGCACGGAGGGACGTGGGTGCTCCAGTAACCTGGCAGAGCAGCCGAGCTCGGCTCTTCGTCCCGGAGTTTCTCCCCCTGAGGACTGTTTTTGCAAAGGCAGTAAACGTGCCTGGCATGGGCTGCGCTTGCCAACGTTACTGCACCGTGGAGAGGACTTGGAGAAATCAGCCTGGAAATGAAGCCTGTTATTGCTTCTTTTTAATACTTGAGAGGAAGTGGCTGTGAAAATTCTGCTTGCTGAGGGCTGTGCCTCGGTCCTCCGGTGCGTGTGTGCCTGGCAGGTCTCATTTTGCAGGACGGGGAACCAACTGTGGGACTGGAGGGGTGTGCGGAGGGCAGGATCCGTGCGTTGCTCTGGTCTGGCATGGCAGCACCCCATCCTTCACCCCAGCTCCCCCAAAAACCAACCAGCTGAGGACAAGCCAGGCAGCATTCCCAGGGACCCAGCAGAGCAGGGAGCACGTGGATGTTCCCCAGGGACCGGGCATCACCTGCCTTCAGGCAGCTGTAAAGCAGCAGCCCAGGGTGGCTCCTCGCCCCATCCCATGAAGCCTGAAAGTCAAAAAGAGCTCAGAAATGAAGGCGGAGATTTGCCAGTTTTATTTGTTTCATAATAAATTTGTAGCAAAAAGTGGGGAGGACCACCCCTGCCCCCCAAACAGGCTTATGAGTGAGCCGAGAGGCACCGAGAGCCGGGAAGAGCCGCGAGGGGATGAATTAAACATGGGCACGTGCTCTGTTGTGCAAACTGCCAGCCAGCGTGTGCAAATTCAGTTAAGACCTCGGGATTTAATAAGACAAGTTTGACAGTAGGAAAAGGTCAATATTGTTATTAAAAGCTGTAAGGAGGCAGAGGGTGCCTCGTCAGCAGCGTGTAAGCGGGGGATCTGAAAAATCCCGTCTTCCCCGGAGCTTGTTGCCACGTGGTTTTGTTAGCTGGAGGCTGCTTCCCAGTGAGCTGCGGCAGCTCGGCCACTGGAGCACAAGAGATGCTTGTCTGGAGCGAGGGGGATGGGATGGGATGGGATGGGATGGGATGGGATGGTCCCAGGCAGCCCTGTGCCTGGCCCCAGTAGGGATGGGATGGGATAGGATGGGATTGGGATGGTTCACGCAGCCCTGTGTCTGTCCCCAGTCAGGATGGGATGGGATGCGATGGGGTGGTTCCGTGCAGCCCTGTGCGTGGCCCCAGTCAGGACGGGATGGGATGGGATGGGATGGGATGGGATGGGATGGGATGGTCCCCACGCAGCCGTGTGTCTGTCCCCAATCTGGATGGGATGGGATGGGATGGGATGGGATGGGATGGGATGGTCCCCATGCAGCCCTGTGTCTGGCCCCAGTCTGAATGGAATGGGATTGGGATGGGATTGGGATAGGATGGGAGGGGATGGTCCCGCGCAGCCCTGCGCCTGTCCCCAGTCCCACCAGTGCTGCAGGAGCCAGGCACGGCCACGGTGCTGGCACTTCCTCACCTCCAGCACACATTTTTGGGCACCACGGTGGTCTGTCCCCACCATGTACTCACGTGCTCCGTCCCCACTTCGCCCCGGTGTGTGCACGGCTGCTGGCGAGGGCTCGGGGTGCGGTTCTGCTGCAGCAAGGTGCTCCTGGGGCCGTGCCAAAATATTTCTGACGTGGGTTTGTCCTTTGTGGAGGAGATGCGCGAGGCTGCCAGAGGATGTTGTATGGAGTGAAGTATTAGCGGAGGATTTTTGTCACAGTTTCTGTAGCTCTGGGGTTTTCAAATCATCCAGTTGTCCAGATAGTGATTGCTACCTTGGGGAAATGTACGGTATTTCTGGCTGTTACGTTCGTGTGTCAGTCCAAAGCTCAGAGTAATTGAGTTCAGGAATTCTGCTGCCACTCGGGACTAATCTCCTGCTTGCCTCCCCGCGAGGGCTCGGCCCTGTGCCGGCAGGCTCGGCGGGGAACTCGATGCTTTCTCCTTCTGCTCTTGACTCCATGGGCCAAGCCAGTGACAAGCCGGGCAGGAGGGGCATGTGGGGGCTCGTGGCTGAGCAGCGCAGTTGGACCCCGGCCGGACGATGCCGGGTCGGGCTCTTGCCTTCCCCGGAGCAGCCTCCTTCTGCTGCCAGGGGTCCTTCCACAACAGGGATAACAGCAAAAAGGGGGAAAATCTCGCCTGCGGCTGCAGATCTCCACTCCCCATCCTGCCGAAAGCCTCCGGGGCAGAAAGCCCTTCTCGCACCAGGACTTGGGGCTGGGGCAGCCCTTCCAGAGGCTGCTCTCGGGCTGGGCGGGTGGGCTTTTGCATGGGGAGGAGGAAGGGAGAGCACAGCTGGATGCACCCTTACTGGGTGCCCATAAGGACCGGGGGTCTCTGCACCCCATTTCGGCAGATTCATACCAGG
>VYZM01006149.1:381307-414793 GCA_013398915.1 Dromas ardeola
TCAGTAGGGGTGGGATGGGATTGATGGGATGGGATGGGATGGGATGGGATGGGATGGGATGGGATGGTCTCACGTAGCCCTGTGCCTGGCCTCAGTAGGGGTGGGATGGGATTGATGGGATGGGCTGGGATGGGATGGGATGGGATGGGATGGTCCTGTGCAGCACTGTGCCTGGCCCTAAACTGTGTACCTAATTATTGAAATCCAGCCCCTAATGGCATTTAAATTCCTAATTACCTTTGATGTCTCATGGGAGTAAATGGGGCATGGGCAACTCATGGTTTCAGTGGGCTGGGGTTAACACCGCTGAGCTGGGCAGCTGCGGGTGCAGGAGTTGTTGTAACAACAACGTTTGAACTTAAATGCGATAATCTCAAAGAAAAATTAATTTTTGCGTGCGTGTGTGCTTGCCTTCAGCTCTCCGAGTCTATAAAGAAAGAATTCATGAAACGGTTTTGTGGAGCAAAATAACTTTCTTTCATCCTGCGCAGTGCAGTTTGCAATTATCTCTTCTATGAAACCCTTGTACTTAATCAATAGCGCGATAGCGGCTCCAGTCACATCTTGCTATAGAGGAGTTAGTTTTGCCATCGCTTTGAGCATTGATTTTGTACTAGCTTCTAAAACTCGCTGGCTTGTGAAGTTAATACAGACATTAATGAGACAATCAAATAGGTGGTGGAGCAATCATAGCATTATCTCAAGAAAGTGAGTTTCCTTGGAATTGTTCTTTGATTCAATTTGGCATCTTTAAAACGCAGCTCTTTAAGTACGCCACCGGCTTCACAAGTGTAATTCAGTTTTTATTAAAGCTGTGTTATGCAAATGGCGCACAATATTCAGAAGTGATTGGTCCCGTATCCCGAGAGCTTCGCCTGGCGATGACCGGGAGACGTCTTGCACTCTGAGAGATCGATAGCGGGCTAAATTCGATGGCACCAGCAGATCTGTATCATTTATGAGGTGTTTCTGACAAGTTCAGTTAGGAAAATGAGGCGGTTAATTCTGTTTTTCCTATTGTAAACTGGCATCTTTGCTGTTATCTGTGTGTACGCTGTCAAAAATGCTGTTTCCAGCAGAAGCAGCGCTGCCCGTCCAGGCAGCGGGTGGGAAACAGGCAGTGCCCCAAGGGAAGAGCTTCAAGGACCTGCAGCTTCTTGTGATGGTTGATGCCAATGTCAAAAAGGAGGAGCGAGAAGAGGCAGGGACAGAGAGCAAATGCCAGCGCACAGTGCCACATCCTGAAGGGCACTCAGCAGCCCGGTCCCCAGGGAGTCACTGGGACCTGGGCAGCCCCGTACGCCCAGTTTCAGGGATGCCCAGGAGCAGGAGATGGAGGGGCAGGTGGAAGGAGCTCTCCGGGATGTGCAGCCATCGTGGTGCCAGGCTCGGGGATGGGATGGAGCTGAGGCACAGCTCCTTCTTGCTGTCCCATAAGTGTCCCAGGGCCATCTCAGGTATCTTGGTGGCACGGGGCAGACAGACATGTTGAGGGTTTGGCCAGGTAGGGCTGGAGTCCAGCGTTTTGGGCTGGTACAGTGGTTGTACTCGCTGGTCCCAGCCGGCTTCAAGCCTCCTGCAGGTCTCGGGAGAGGCTGCCAGGTCTTAGCCAGAAATACATCCCGTTGGCTGTGGGCCCCCGTCCTGGGGGTGCGTAACCTCTGCTGTTTGCTTTCAGGTTTTCCTGAAGCCGGGGGTCATCTCGAGACTGGAGAAGCAACGTGACAAGCTGATAGCCCAGAAGATGATCCTGCTCCAGGCTGCTTGCAAGGGCTTCCTCAGCCGTCAGAACTTCAAGAGGTTGAAGGTATCCATCCTGCGAGTCATGGATACCCTGTGCCCATGAAAGCACAGGCTCGATGCTGCTGTGATACAGCCCAGAGCATCCAAATTACAGCTCTTTGAGCAGAGCAGGCTGCTCCTTTGAAGGGAACCCACTCTGCCCTGCCTCGTGGGCAGCCATACGGTGCCACGCTGCTGATGGCTGCAGTGCAGAGCTCCCCCACCACCTCATCCCTCTCCATCCCGGTGCCCCAGCCTGGTCCTTCCTCATGGGCTCAGTCGTGGCTGGGCTCGGGGCACTGCCGGCTGTGTCTCCTCACAGATCCAGCGCCTCGCTGTCCACTGCATCCAGAAGAACGTGGTGGTCTTCCAGGCGGTCAGGCACTGGCCCTGGTGGCAGCTGCTGAGCCGCGTGCGGCCCTTGCTCAGCGTTAACCTCACAGAGGAGCAGCTCCGTGCAAAAGAAGTATGTACCAAGCGATGGGATGGGACGGGACGGGACGGGATGCTTTAGGGGCTCTGCCTAGTGGGTCGGTCAAACTGGAGTCACTTCTGCCAGGGCAGAGGTGTTTTGCTGACCATCCAGAAGTCATCATCTGTTCTTAGCACTGCATTTTTTCCCCCAAGTAATGTGTTTTGCAGAGCTGTGGAGGGAGAAATAACTCTCCTTCCTTAGAAGGACAGTAGCAAAATGCACCATGTCCCGCAGCCGAAGCTGAAGCCCCCCATCCCCGGGCCGTGGCTGCCCCACTGGTCTCCCCGTGCCCCCCATGAGCTTGCTGGGGCTGGATCTGCTGAGCTGAGCCCCCTGGGGATGGGTGCCCCACATCAGTCTGTGGGACCATGGGTGATGGGCAGCCAAACGCATCCTTGACACAGGGGACTCTGCTCTGGACTGTCACCAGAGCTGTACCGCCTTCCACCTGAGCTGCCACTGGTGGTGGGAGAGGTTAATGGGCATTTGCTGACCCGGGAAAGGCACCTTTTGCCCCTCTGCACCGTCGTAGGTCTGCACTAAGTTCTTAGTCTGCCTTCCTTGGCGTCCTGCTCCTCCTCTTGCCTTAGTGAGGTTTTAACAAGATGTTTTCAGGCTGGTTCAGATGAAATAAAAGCTGCCCAAGCCTCTGTTTCTCTCTCCAAACCCGCCTGGGACCCACCAGGCCCCATCACCCATTAACCTCTGTTTTTATCACATCTCGGCACGTTCTGCTTCTGTTCAGCGTTGGACATCAAAGCAGGACAAGGCTGCATTGAGCAGCCCAGCTCTTTCTGCTGTTCCAGTCAGGCTGCCTGAAAGAGAATCACAGAAAACAACGTGCCTTTGCCACCGCTCTGTGATAGCCTGCCAGGGCCCCGGGAACGCTCCATGAGCAAAATTCAGACGTTTGGCTGTTCATCCCAGGCTTTTGAGCTTTGCTTCTTTCTCATAAAATATGCTCTGTACGTACACCAAAGCTGATATTCCTTCTGATGAAATTCATGTCAGGAGCGGTAGTCGCGGCAATTTGGGGTGAGCAGCCTTCAAAGTCACCCAGTAAATTTTATTAATAAGGCAGCTGTGTCTCTCCCGCTTATTTTTAACAGAAAACGAGATTTTCATAAATAAACTGAAGATGCTGAGGCTCTCCGTGTGTGTTGTTTTGCAATCTTCCCTAGGAGGAGCTGGCGGCGCTGAGAAGGAAGCTGGAAAAATCCGAGCAGGCATGCAGTGAGCTCAGGCAGACCGCAGAGAAGCTGGAGAGCAAGGTAGGGCCCCCCCAGAAAAGCCCCGCTTGGTGGAGTTGGGAATTAAGCCATATCGGGATAAACGTGACCGCCGAGTACATCAGAGCAGGAGCAGGTGACGAGAGCCAGAGGTGGGTCTCTCTGCAGGACCCAGAGGGGTTGCAGCACCCAGGGCCGGCATCGCTGCAGGGTCCCTGCTGGGCGGGATCCTGCTGGCCAGAGCAATGGGACCCCCCGGGGTCTGCACCCAGCCCAGACACCCTGGGAATGGGCCATTCCCAGGGCGGGGAGTCCCCAGGTAAAGCCTCATGTCCCCTCTGGCAAGGACAGAAGTCACCTCGTGCTGCCACTGGCGCGGCGTACGAAGCTGCAAAGCGGCGGTGTGAATGTCATCCTTTCTGCTGACAAAAGGGTGTAATGAGAATGGGAAATTACAGACAGATGTGTCGTGTTCTCATTACGCTCTCAGGACGGCAGGCTCGCCGACCTCTGCAGACACCAGAAGTGACTTAGTTTAATGGGACGACCGCTAATAGCGAGGAGAGAGCGCGCAGGAGAAGTGTCCTGCCCGTCCCCTGGCTCTGAGCATGTCCCCGCAGTGCTCGGGGGGTGGCATCTGCCGGGGCAGCAGCTCAGCCACGTGTTGGCAGGGACTTGGAGGCATGTTGGGGACCACGCGCATCCCTGGCTGGATGCTGGTCCTGTGTGGGATCCCCTCGGATGCAGCGATTGCCGCTGGGGTTTTGTTAAGCAGCAGGAGGAGAAGGAGCTCCCAAGCTTGCTATAATTACCCTGGGTTTTCCGGGCTCACCAGGCTGCTGAGCTGTGGTCTAGGTGAAACGCTGCAGCTCTGGTTAACGGTACCAACAGCCCCGAGGGCCGGGGACCCCCTTCTCCGTGGGAAGCAGCTAAAGATGATTTAGCTTAAGCTCCGTGTTGAAAATTAAATCGCACCCACGAGCTGGGACAGCTGAGGGACGCTAAAGCCTCAGGACAGACCTAGAAAAAAATGCCAGCTCTCCAGGGAAAGACAAGCTATGGAGTTAAACTTGTTGGACCCCCTGAAGAGCTTGTGGAGGGCACCTGCAAGATGGGAAGTGCTTTAAAATGCTGTCAGACAGAGGAAAAGCAGCACTGGAAGCCTGCGTGTTCCTGCTGGCCCTGCCGCCTCTGCAGCCCCGCGCTCAGCCTCTGCTTTGTGGAAAGTGGAATTAATTCTCGGGATTAATTAATCCCCCCTTCATTCACCTGCTTGTTTTTTCAAACGAAACTTAATGCTAATCGTCTAGAAGGGTGCAGAAGCCCGATGAGCCCTGCCTGCAGCGCACAGGCAGCCGTGCGAGGGGTGCAGCCAGGGGACCCTGCAGCGGTTGCTCCTTGCTGGGCACTGCTAGTGGGAGCCTGGGTTCCCACTGGTGACACTGGTCGGTGGCGGTGTGCGCTTACCACATCCCCTAAGCACAGGCAGCTGCCAAAGGAGAGCAGTCAGGCCACTCACGTCAATGCGGGATGGCTGGCTCCCAACTCGGCATGCACGGTGATGCCCAGCCCGACTCCCTGTTGCCCTCCGCCAGATCATTGACCTGACGACGGAGCTGTCGGATGAGCGGTACAAGGGCGACGTCGCCTGCCAGGTCCTGGACGGGGAGCGGGCAGAGAGGCTGCGGGGCGCCCGCGAGCTGCAGGAGCTGCAGGTAGGAGAGCCCCGAGCCGTCAGGCCGTGCTGGTGGCAATGCCGCGCTCTCGGCACAGCCGTGCTGGACCCGAGTGCCATGGAGCCGGGTAGAGCTGCTCCCTTCCATCCCCGGGTTTCCCCAGAGCAAACACGACCAAGTGCAGAAGAAACTGGAGTCGGTAGAAAAGCAGCTGGAAGAGGCCCAGCAGCTGGTTCAGTTGCGTGAGATGAAGATAAGTGGCTCTGGAGGAGGTAGGGATGTCCCTTCGGGGGCGATGCATGTTCTGGGCATCCAGCCTGACCTGGGGGACTGGCATGGCCGTCCCAGCGGGGCAGCAAAGCCTCTTGCAATGGGCAAGCTTTGCCCCCCGCTAAGCAATGCTGCTCCCTCAGCCCCTGGCCACCCCAGGGTGTTTTTGGCACCCCGTCATTCTGCATTGCTCGCCCGGCGGGAGCTGACAACGACGGCTCGGTCAGATACGGCTCTAGCTCTCGCAGGAGGCTGGGGATGCAGACAGGGATTCTGCCTAAGGGCACTGCTGGCGCTTGGTGGCACTTGGTGGCACTGCCTGGCACTCCCGGCAGCCCTGAGAGTGTTTGAAGCATGTTTTGGAGTGATGAGGAGGCTGCTCAGACACAAGTGGGATGGGAAGGGATGGGAAGGGATGGGATGGGATGGGATGGGATGGGATGGGATGGGGTGGTTTGGGGTGGGATGGGATGGGCATGCACGCTTTGCCTAAGNGGGATGGGGTGGTTTGGGGTGGGATGGGATAAGCATGCACGCTTTGCCTAAGGCACATGTGCTATGCGAGCCAGGGCACCCTGGGTGCACAAAGCAGAGCTCGGTGCTGGCGTTCATGCCATACGGGAGCTGCGGTGCCGTTGTGCATTTGCCCATCCGACCCCGGCTCGGCCACTCGGGCTGGTCGGGCCTGAGCACCCACCCAGTGCCCCTGGGTCTCTCCGTTCGCAGAGGACGAGTGGCAAGTGCGCTTCGACTGCGCGCAGACGGAGATCGCCTTCCTGCGGAAGCGGCTGGTGCAGCTGGAGGAGCGGCTGGAGTCCGAGCTGGGCGCCAGGACGGGGCTCGAGCAGAAGGTGAGCACTGCTGCCCCCGGGCACGGGAGGGGACGGGGACTCCCCAGGGTCACGCCGAGGAGTGGGGATGCTGCTGGAGCCGGTTGTCCTCTCCTCGCTCCTGGGACAGGCGAAGGGCTGAGACTTGGAAATGCAGCCGCTTGCTGCTGATGCTCTCATTGACCAGGAGAAACCAGCTGGTTTTTCCTGGTTTAAGAATAAATAGCCCCAAACTTCCTACAAGCTTAAAAAATCACTTTTGCATGGCAAAATTCAACCTTGGTCAAGCGTGAGCGTGAGCAGGGGGTGGAAAGCTGTGGGGTGGAGAGAGGCTCAGTGGTGGGTTTTGGTGCTGATCTGGCTTTTGGGTACTGGATGGGGTTGTGCTCGCACCATCTGTCCGGCAAAGAGCTGCTAATGTAAAGAGCCGGCAGTTCCTGAGCTTTGCCATGGGGAGGGAAAAAGCCGGTTAGGGAGTCAGGTTACTTCCCGTAAGGATAAAATAAAGAAATGAATATTATTCATGGTACATTAAAAAGTAATAAGAAAAGCAGCCCAGTCGTAGGAGCTTGGGTAAAGCAAAACAGCCCATTTGCTTTCAGATACTTAGTTTGGAATTACAGGCTTCATTAATGCAAAGTTTTGCTTATTTAAAGTCATTCTTTAATGACTCCGTTCTCTGGCTGGCAAGAGCTCTGTGCGGCTTCTTTGATGCAGCTCCCTGGGGGATGCAGCTCCTTGGGTCCAGGTGCTGCCTTTAGCAGAGGAATGGGATCAGGATTCCCCCCTCCCACGGCAGCTTCGCTGGCTCGGCAGGAGGCCTGGGATGCTGCAGGCACCCAGGAGGGTACCCAGAGCGTGAGGAATCAGGGCACCTAAATTTATCCTTGTCTGGTGAAAGATCTCTGGGTGGAGCATCCCCTGGAAGAAGAGTGGGGCTGAGCAGTGGGCAAGGAGCGTCTGCGGGGTGCTGTAGGGTCCCCCCCGCCGCTCACCGTCACCTCCGCCTGCAGCTCGGCGAGGTGCAGGCAGCCTGCGAGGCAGCCAAGAAGGTGTCCCAGCAGCTGCGGCGGCGGTGCAGGCGGCTGGCCTGCGAGCTGGAGGACGCGCGGGTGCTCGCCGAGAGCCAGCAGAGCCGCAGCCACGAGCTGGAGAAGAGGCAGAAGAAGTAAGGCTGGCGGGAGCGGGCTGGGGGATGCGACTGGGAGGGCTGGGGGATGCCACTGGGAGCGGGAGGGCAGGGCACAGGGATGCTTCGGGTGAGGAGTTCCTGGAAGGGCTGCTATTTTCATCGACTTCCACGGCTGGAGGTTGCACCAAGCCGGGAGGTTATTTTTACGTCCCGTTGCTGTGTGACTGTAACACGCTGCCAGAATAGAAACCATTCCCAGCGCAATGCTCGGTGGCACGGTGGGGACTGGGATAGCATGCTGGCTCCCGCGTCGCTGGGTGCGAGGGCACCCTCGTGTTGGGGCGTCCCAAGCTTCGGTGTGCCTTCGGCACAGACGTGCCCACGCTGGGAGCGCTGCTGGCAAACCGGGCACCTGCTGGGGAGGAGAGGAGCCCTGTAGCTGAAAAATGATCCCCAGTGTTCTAACGCTGTTCTTTGGTGAAGGAAAGAGGTTTTCTGCCCCAAAATAGGATACCAAGACTAAGCAGGCACAGAAAACATGGGAAGTCAACACTCACTCTCTTTATAATTTCTTTTAATTTACGCTTCGTTGCTGGTGTTCCCTGCTTGCCTGTGCTGAGAGGCTGACTGTGGGCTGGGGCTTGGTCCGACCCAGAGATATGAAGATGCTGAGAATCTCCCAGGATTATTGCTCTGAAGCAGCGACGCTTCCTGAGTTGAAACCAAACCCCCAGGTTTTGGTCCTGGCCAGCCCTGGGGACAGAGCTGCCTGTGGTGGCAGGGGCAGAGGGCTGCTGCCTGCCGTGATGGGGGGCAGAGGGCTGCTGCCCACACACAGGCGCATTTTGGGGGTATTTTGGGTCTGTAGCAGCCATTTGCAGCAGGTTTTTGCACCGTGCTTTTGGCAATCACCTGTGTGCACATCGCTGCTGCCCCACGCCGTCTGCGTCCTGCGGCTGGCACTTGTGCGGAGTAATTAGGGATTCACAAAATGATGGCAGCACTTTGCAGACTATAGGCTTCGGGGTCTTTTTTTGTCCTCTCGAAAGCACTTGGCAAGTCCAGTGCCCGGAGAAGCGGCTTGCTGTGTCCCTGCCTGCCGGGAGGCAGCCGCGGCGCCCTCGCAGCCCTGCTCGGGGAGGGGTAACGGGGGTTTCCCCCTCCAGGTTTGACCTGCAGTTAGCCCAGGCGCTGGGAGAGTCTGCCTTTGAGAAGAGCCTCCGTGAAAAAGTGTCGCAGGAGAACACCAGCATCCGATGGGAGATGGGTAAACTTCTGCAGAGCTTAGAGGTACGAGGAAAACTGCGTTATATCCAGTTTCGGGAGCAGCTCTCAGAGCAAAGCCATTATCTTTGCAATTACAGCGGAGGCAATCAGGCACAAACCTGGCAGCTTGATTCCAATTTCTTTTAGCGCAGTTCTAGGATATGCCTCATGTGTTTAAATAAAATTATCCTCTGCCAGAAGGAAGGCTGTCACTGTTTACGAGTGATACCCGTCCCATGGCTTAGCTAATTAGGCTCACCCTCATTTTCACTGAAGTCACTTGTGCTCTTCTTCACGCCTCTACCCGCAATCTCACCTGCAAGAAACCGCAGGGATGTGCTCCCACGGGATGGTGCTGCAGCGGGTGCCCACTGAGCCCCCCCCAGTGGCAAGGGCACGGCGTGCTGGGGCTGGGGGGAAGCCAAAAGGTTGCTACCAGCCCCCCCAGGCAGCGGGGGCTGCGGGGAACCCCTGTGGGGGACAGCCTGTGGGGAGAAGAAGGTGAGATCAGGAGTGAGTGACCTGTTGGAGAGGGTCTAGAGGAGGCCCCGGAGCCCCTCTGCTGTGAGGACAGGCTGAGAGAGCTGGGGGGGTTCAGCCTGGAGAAGAGAAGGCTCCGGGGAGACCTTGGAGCCCCTTCCAGTCCCTAAACGGGCTCCAGGATACATGGGGAGGGACTCTGGATCAGGGAGGGGAGCCATGGGATGAGGGGGAAGGGTTTGGCACTGAAAGAGGGGAGATTTAGATGAGATCTCAGGAAGAAATTCTTTGCTGTGAGGGCGGTGAGCCCCTGGCCCAGGTTGCCCAGAGAAGCTGTGGCTGCCCCATCCCTGGAGGGGTTCAAGGCCAGGCTGGACGGGGCTTGGAGCAACCTGGGCTGGTGGGAGGTGTCCCTGCCCAGGGCAGGGGGTTGGAATGAGATGGTCTTTAAGGTCCCTTCCAACCTAAACCATTCCATGATTCTATGAAAACCAAAAGAGAAGGCATTGCCTGGGGCGCAGGGTGGGGAGGGGACTGCTGGTGCAGGGAGGGGGCTGACCGCTGCCTGCTGCTGCTCCGGGGTGTTCCTGATGATGCCATTGGAAACGGTTGGGGTTTTAACCGCAGGGTGCTGCGTGAGCCCCCGCTCCCATGGCTGGGGCTCGGCTGCTGACCTGCCGCTCTGTCCCTGCCGAGCAGCAGAAGGAGGCGGAGGTGGCCAGCCTGGGGCAGCGGGCGACCGTGCTGGCCGGCCGGGTGCAGGAGCTGAGCACCCCCAGCGCCCTGGATGCCCGCGCCGTGCCCGCGCTCAGGAAGCAGCTCTGGGACCTGGAGGCCAGCGCTGCCGAGCAGCGGAAAGAGCTGGAGCGGCAAACGGCCGCCGTCGATCACCTGGAACAGGTAACGCAGCCCCGACCGGGGCTGGGGCCGGGGCTGCCGGGGATGTTCATCCCTGTCCCTTCCTTGTCCCGCCGGGGTTGTGTGTAACAGCTGTGCGTTCGTCTTGCAGCTCCACCAGAGGCTGGAGCTGGAGATAGAGCGGATGAAGCAGATCCACCAGAAGGAGCTGGAGGACAAGGACGAGGAGCTGGAGGACGTGCGGCAGTCCTGCCAGAGGAGGGTAGGTTGGCGCCGGGCGGAGGGACGAGGCTGGGTGCTCGCTCCCTCTGTCCACAGTGCAGAGGAGGAGGAGGAGGAGCCGTTCCTGGGGGTCCTTCCTCCCTGGGAAGCGCTGCTCCCCCACCACAAGCCCAGCATGAGCCCCAGGTCGCAGCCCTGGGGTGCAAAATCAGGGTCTGGGTCAGTCATGAGTCCCTGGAGAGGCTGTTGATGGTGTGTTGGAGCCATGTGTGATGCAGCACATGGGCACGGTGCTCCCGATAACACGAGCATCACACCAAGGGCACCAACGCCAGCCAGCCAGGGCTTTGTGTTCAATGATAATGAACAGAAAATACCCTTTCAACAAGGCCGTGAGATCGGTGGCATGCAAACACAAATTCCGGTTTCTTCGAAATCCCCGGGGTGTTGGATTCAGGGCTGCGGGGCCGCGTGGTAGCAGCCAGTTCCTATTAAGCCTGGGGCATACCTGGCTGTCGATAGTGAATTAACATTGCTGAGGCTTAATGAAGCGGTTGGTGGGGCTTTGCATGTGCTATTTTAGGAAGGCGGGACAAGTGGAAAGGCAAACGAGGCGATCTCTGCTCCTGCTCCTGTCGGCACGTAGTCGTGCCCGAAGCTGTAAGGCTCTGTGTGCCTCAGGGGGCTGCCACCGGGCACAAACACCGTTGTTTGCCACCGAGTTGCTGCCTTTCTGCTGGATGGTGCAGCAGCAGCTCAGTGCTGCTCTCTCCCTCTCCCCACTAAGTATTTTTTGCCAAAGCTCTGGGCTGGTCACAAAGACACGTTGCTCAGGGCTCCTCCCGGAGTCCTCCCTGCCCTTCTGAACCTCTCTCTCTGTTTAATTGCCCTGCGCAGGGAGCAAGGTACTGCCAGCATCGCTAAAGGAGATGCAGTGCCTCGTGGCCGCTCTCGGCTGACGGGGTGTCATTCATCCTTTCTCTCCCTCACCCGGCGTGGCCTGAGTGTTATTTTCCAAATGAGTAAATAGCAGAGACACTCTGGAGAGCAATCGATATTTAGCACCCTGCTCCCATTCCCTTTTTAAACCCTGTTTCTGAGCAGCGGCTGGCGATGCAGGAGGCGGCAGGGGCAGGGAGGGCTCCGGGGAGCTGCGCCAGGGTCACAGCCTGGCACGTCCGCTCCTGCGGGCACAGCCGCGCAGCTGCTTGCAAGGGGAGGAGCGGGCCGTGAAATGGGCTGGTTTGCTTTGTTAACACGTTTCCACCACTGCCACCCCCAGCTGGACTCGCTGGACCTCTCACAGCTGCACCGCTGAGCTCTGCGGTGCCGCCCCGGGTCCGGCGCCCACCTGCAAAGCACTTGCCGTTGCTGCAGCGCTGCGGGATGGTGATGCTTGAGCAGAGGCAAAGGCAGAGGGATGCAGGCTCCTGCGCTCAGTGCTGGCTCTGAGGCTCTGTTTGCTCCCAGGAACAGCACAAATCCTGCCTTTATGGCACGCTCTGCCCTGCGAGGCCACCGCCACCTCTGCGCTGGCGGGGAACCGGCGCGAGAAGTGTGCTACCTGCCTAGCTGGTGGCCATGGGATGCCTTTAGGAAACCTGGAGGGATTAGAGACGACCCCTCTTCTAGCTCGGCTGAAGGCCTTGTGTTACTGCTCCAGAGCTGCAGGGACAGCCCTTGGGGACGTCTGAGCATGCCTCACAGGCAGGGTGGCTCAAACAGCCCCTCGTGTCCCAAAAAATCCTGCAGACTCCTGGACTGCTAACCCTCACTCCTCTGGAGCAGTTGCACTGCCTGGGGGGTACCTGGGGCTCTGGGGGACGTGGCCCGGTGCCGGTCCCCAGCACCGGCTGCAGTGATGGGAGGCTTCGGTGTGTGCCCTCTCCCAGGGGCTGCCAGGCCACCCGGGTCCCCACCGCGGTGGTGGCCGTGCCCTGCCGGGGTGTGGGGCTTTGGCAAGGGGTGGCCAGGCTCTGAGCGTGGCTGGGGTTGTCTCCCGCACACAGCTCCGGCAGCTGGAGATGCAGCTGGAACAGGAGTACGAGGAGAAGCAGATGGTGCTGCACGAGAAGCAGGATCTGGAAGGGCTCATCGGCACCTTGTGCGAGCAGGTAAGAGGCACAGCAGGCACTGGGTGCCAGGAGGGTTTCGGGACTGCAGGCATCGCGTAGGAGACAGCCGGTCCCACTAAGGACCCACAGAGGGGAACTGTTGGCTTTTCTACAGGAGAATTATCCAAGCAGGGGGAGGGATCCGCTTGTCGCTGGTATTTTCATGAGTCAAGCAAACTGGGACTGACGCTGGAGCGGCTCCAACTGCCCAGAACAGCAGTTTATCAGATTCTACTCTTTGCAGAGGAATTCTATTCCAGACACATTTGTTGAACAAATCCTTTTTTCACTCTCTAATGTGTCTGTGGCAGTGATTGAAGTGCACGTAATGGGAAAAGCACACACAGCTGCTCCCTGTTAAATTAGAAGGCGAGGGGCTGAACGCAGCCTCATTGAATGGCGTTTATCTGCTCGGGCATCACTTAGCATCGCCGAGCGGCCAGGCCCAGAGCTGCCTCATGCACCAGCTCCTGCTGAAGGAGCCCTGGTGACAAAGAAAGGTCCTTCCTGGTCTTTGCCTGGGGCCACGGTGCTGCCAGGGCTGAGGACGGTATCAGCCCGGCATGTTCTGAGTTGCCATCTGGGTGCTGCTGCATCCCCGGGCTCCCCGGAGCTCAGCAAAGCTGGGTTTGTGCTGATGTCTCCCGACCGCCCTTGCCTACCCCCTGTCGCATTGCAACTCACCTTGCACACACAGGAGAGGAGAAGCTGATTATCTGGAGCTGCGGTAATTAAGCAGCGCATCCTCCAGCCATTGGCACAAGCCGGCTGGATTTCACCATGTCGCCGGCCCTGGCAATTGCATGTGGTCATTAAATGGGATGAATCTGAGAGTTTTGCAACACTGAAATGGTGGGCATATTTCAAGTAGACACAAAATGGTCTGACGAGGCTTATCCATAACGGCCCCCCGGCTCCTGGCTTGTTAAATGTTTTGGGAACTGTCAGAATAAATCTTGCTGTATAAAAGCAGGGTATTATTATAACTGCCGCTCAGTCCAAGGCGTCTCGCTTGTTCGGTGGAGGAGAACTAAGATGGATGAGGAGGCAGAAGGAGCTGCACGGAGCAAAGCTCGGGGGGCTCTCGAGGAAGGGCACCTTCTCCTGCCCTGGGCTGTCCCCAGGTGCTGCCCACTCAGCCCCTGTCCCCTGCCAAGAGAGGAAGGGGAGATGGCATAGTGTACCTGGGTATTGCTGTGGTGTATGCAAAATACAACCTTGAAAGCAGCTATTAAATAAAATCCTGGCTTTGACACTTAAAAAGCAGTGGTGGGAGGAGGCAGCGGTGGCTGCCGTACCTGCTGCTTCCAGTTACGGTACAAAACCCATCCTCGGTGGCGGCGGGCAGACCCCGAGCTACGGAAAAATGATGCTGAAAGGCGTCCAAGATCCAGTCTGTAGGGATGGCAGGGACAGCAGCAAATCTGCCGCGCTGCAGCGCTGTTACAAACGCTGTCTGATTTACAGCGGACAGTGTGCCTCTGAGCAGTTTATTAAAAAAGATTTCCAAAAAAAAAAAAAAAAAGCCAACCCAGAAAACTAATTAAGGAAATGGAGATGCCAACGATTTCTGGTTCCAGCGAATGCCAGCCAGCTCTAAACCAGGTTACAAGGTCAAATCTGCACAATTAATTTTAGCCAGCGAACAGAGGATCGGAGACCGGGTTTGAAACAAGAAAAGCCGCGGAAAACAGACGAAATGGAAAATGCTCTTATACTTCAATTAGTCTGAAATCAAGCACTGAAACCATGTCCCTGTTTATTTCGTGTTTCTCTAATTCTTTTATCCTCGTAACCATGGTTGCTCTCAGCTTGAGGGGGAAGCGTAGAGGGGTGGGTTTTTTAAGGTGCTTCCTTAGCACTTTAGCCTTCTTTAAAAGGCTTCAGGGGGATGAGGTGACACCACACTGCTCGGGGACGAGTCTCCACAGTCACCCGGCAGTTATTTTCCGCCAGTGCTGCTGGGGATTGAGGCACCAGAGATCGCTGCCTCCCCCACCGAAGGCGGCAGCATCGGTTACGTCCCTCCGTGGCTGACGGGGACTCCAGATGCTTTGCATTAGAGATGTGTAAATAACTCCTAATGAAGCTTTCCTCATCAGCGTTTTGCGGTTTTTTTTTTCTCTCTTTCGCCTTTGGGCTGACTTTCTCCTGGCTTCGTCACTCTTTTCCCCAGGGGGGCAGAGGGTTTTTCTGGCTTTTTTTTCTTTTCATGCGATGGTTTTTACATTTTCTGTACCGGCTCTCAGCACAGACACTGGACTTGCATCTTCTGGGTCTGCCCCTCTCTGCCCCGATCCCTCGGCCCCGGTGGTTTCCCGGGGGGGGACAATGCCCGGTGGCCTCAAGGACAGGGTGCCGTGGCTCTGGGGACCCGCACTGCCAGCCTGTGCCCCTGGCTTGTGTGGCCACACTGTCCCTCTGGCCACAGGGGTGGCTCGCTGGGCAGGCACGTGGCTGGTGGGACCAGGGGTGGGTTAGTGTTTTCAGAGGAACAGCTTTCTGGTGGGGGAAAAATGTGGTTTTTTGGTGGGATCTGCCAGTTTTGATGTTTACACAATTTATTTTCTCCCTTTTATTTAACTGTTAAATTATTTTTATTTGACATAGAGGGAAAATTGCAATATTGATACATGCATATTTAATATCTTCTTGATTCATGACTTCAGCATTGCCAGAACGTGTCCGAATTGGTGGGTTTTAGAGGTTTAATTTTCTGGGGAATGCCTTGGGGTGGGATGGGAAGGTCGGAGGGAGGTTTTGCGGGGCGGCAGGGCTCAGGACCCCCCCTCTTCCCTTCTCCCCTCCCCAGATCGGCCACCGCGACTTCGACGTGGAGAAGCGTCTGCGGCGGGACCTGCGGCGGACGCGTGCCCTGCTCGCCGACCTGCAGCTGCTGCTGGCAGCCCCTGGGGAGCCCGGCGCCAGCACCCAGGAGCTGGAGCGGCTGCGCAAGCAGGTGGGTGCCTTCGGGCAAGCGGGCATCGCCCTCCCGCGTGGAGCATCACCCTCGGCCGAGGGGAAGCGGCGAGGAATATTTGCAGATCTCCTGGTTTCGGTTGTGCGCGGGGCAAGCGGTGACCCTGCGCTGGGTGAGCATCGCGCTGCCCAGGCCAGGGGGAGAAGCGCCTCTTGCTCTGACGAGGGTCTCCTCATCAGGAGCACTTCTCTGTAATTAAGCCAACAGTGGTTAAGTATCTTTTTCCTCTTCCCCCCCCTCCCCCCCGCAGCCTTATTAATTACTTTCTGTTCAGTGCGTTTTCTCTCTGTCTAATAAGGAGCTCCAGCGGTGCTGGGTTCGGGAGGCGTTGTCATAGGGATGCTGTAAGGCAGGAGCAGAGATCGCAGTGGATTTGTCGTAGTTTTAGTGCAGACATGCTGTGTTCGTAGCCGGCACTGAGCGACCCAGCGAGTGGCTGCGTGCACGTGGCCACTGTGCCGCTGGCCGGGGGTGGCCTCAGCCCCGGGGTGAGCTCGGGGTGTCCCGCCGTGGGACAGGGGTGGCACGGACCAGTCTGTCCCCAGGCCCCAGGCTGGCTGTGCACGTGCATCCCGCGATGCTGAGCGCCGGGGTTATGCTAACAATGTCGGTCCTCCAAAACCCCTCAGTAATTAATCTGTACGGTGCATTTCCCCTGGAAACAAACTAATCGGGAGGCATGAGCGATTCCAACAACACACAGATATAATTGAGATAATAGTTCTGCATAAATAACATCTGTGAGCGGCAGCTGTTCCCACCTGCACCGAGGGAGAAGGGGAAGGTGAGCTGGGCCTGATGTGGCCCATGGAGTGTCCGTGCCCATCCCCGTGCTCATCCCCGTGCCCGTGTCCGTGCCCATCCCCGTGCCCATCCCCGTGCCCATGCCCATGCCCATGCCCATGCCCATGCCTGTGTCACTGACCTGGACAGCCAGGGCATGGCCATTGCCAGGGCAGACAGCAGGAATGGCCATTTTTTGCACTCATGAGTTCTTTCTTAAACATCATTAGGCTAATACTGTAATGCCACACTTAACTCTTAATCCCTCGGTCTTCCCTGAATCCCACTTCGGGGCTGATGATGGACCATTCTGTGAGTCTGTGATCCTCCTTGCGCCAGGGCTCGCTGCGGTGGGCTGGTGCTGAGGGACCCCTTCCACGTCCTGATCCGAGAGACCAAGTGGCGATTCCAGGACACTCGCTCTGCCCGGGGAGCGTGGCCATCCCCGTGGCATCCAGCCACGTCTTCCTAGGGGAATAACACCTTGTTCCCCGAGCAGCTTGGTCCCCGCAGAGAGGCAGGATCGTGCAGGATGTCGCGTTGTCTTGCCTGTGGCCGCGGTGCCATACGGTCCATCCCCGGCTCCATCCCCGGCTCCATCCTCTGCCCGGCTGCTTCACGCTTTGGAGAAGGAGAGCAGAAAGCCTTAATATTGGGAATATTGAGTTTTTGCTGCACCCCCAACACTGAGACTCTGCGTGCGTTAAAAATGCCTCATGATTATGCCGTCCTTTAAATTTAAACGATTTCTAATGGCATTCATGATGACTTTCTCAAAAGTCAATACATCCTACCACCAGCCCACAAACCTCCACAAGAATAAAAACTATGCTAAAATGCTACATTTCCGTTAATCAAAATCCATATGGCTAGAAATATAGCATTGTTTCTTAATAAGGCTGAAGCATCCATTTTACGCAGGTATTTAACAGATGGTGTAGCGCAGCAAACTAATGTTGTTGAGAAGTTCATACATTATGCATTTTGGGGGGGGATTTCAATTTATTCTTCCCAAGTGGGAAAATTCCATTACACAAAGTGAAATTGAAGCTGGTGTTTAATGAGAGGACCTGGAGATGTCTTCCTCTCTGGTTAAACTATGGAGTTTTAGCCTAATCACGGCAGGGGAAAGGCCAGTTCCAGGGGTTGGTCGTGGACAGGGTTGCTTCTGGAGGAGCCCAAAGCTGGGCAGGTGGAAAAGCCCTTGGCCATTAACCCAGCAGTCGGACCGATTGGCATCTTTAACACTTCTCAGCAGGTATCACTCGGGTCATTTCAGTAACAGCCGCCCCAGCTTTATGCAAAACACAAAGGCTATATTTCAGCTGGTGGAAGAAAGAGGAACACGGCGCGTGTGGCTGTGAGAGTGGCTCTGCAGATGTATGAATAGACCGGCTAGACGATCCATCAACACGGGCTGAGTTTGGAGACAGGAACAGGATTTTAAATAACAGTTTTGCAGGATTCAAGCTGCTAAATGTCTCCATGCCAGCGCCTTGTATTCCCCATGGTGAGCAGCTTCTGGCTGGCACTGTAGGTGGACACCCAGCGATGTTCGGAGCTGTTTCTTCCCATCCGTTCCTTGGTTTGTGCAGGGGTGGCAGAAGGGCTCAGAGATGGAAATGGTGGTCCCAGGAGGCAGAGACCAGCCATTGTCCCATCCTCGGTGGTGGGATGTCGGTGTCTTGGGGCAGATGTGTGTTTGCATCCAGAGGTTTTGCTGAAGTTGCTGGTGGGAGCTGTTGGTGTTGTGCCTTGTTGCAATGGAGGACATGTTCTCTGTCTGATTTTCTCACCAAAGGAGTTAAAAATAGGGGATGCAATTTAGGAAGGAAGATGGAGGCTGACGATCACAACCCTCGGGCATTTCCATGCGCACCAGAAAGGCCATTGCTTTGGCCCTGGGATGGAGGGGGAAAAGGTTTCTGTTCCTGCTGGCTGCAGTGGCAGCATTTGGTTGCCCTCCATGTGTGGCCAACCCTTGGGGCACGATGTGCTGCGTCCCCCCCGTGCACGGGGCTCTCCCTCGCGGTGGGTGGGTGACGAGGAAGGTGGACGATGTGCCGGTGCCACACCGCAGGGCTGGGCAGTGTCCGTTCAGAGATAGCACCGTGCCAGGCATATAAAAAGAATCATTGACTTTAAGGGAAAAACGCCTTCCATTTCCTCTGCAGATTAGGCACTGAGGAAGCAAATTCATAGAATCACAGGATGGTTTGGGTTGGAAGGGACCTCAAAGCCCACCCAGTGCCACCCCCTGCCCTGGGCAGGGACACCTCCCACCAGCCCCGGTTGCTCCAAGCCTCGTCCAGCCTGGCCTTGAACCCCTCCAGGGATGCGGCAGCCACAGCTTCTCTGGGCAACCTGGGCCAGGGGCTCACCGCCCTCACAGCAAAGAATTTCTTCCTGAGATCTCATCTAGATCTCCCCTCTTCCAGTCTGAAGCCATTACCCCTTGTCCTGTCACTACATGCCCTTGTAAAAAGTCCCTCCCCAGCTTTCTTGTAGGTGCCCTTTTACCTGCTCAGCTTTTCCAAATAGGTCTCAATCACCCCAACCAGTTGAGGGAAATGAGCTGGGGATTGCTCCGGTTACAGTACTTTGTAATCCCCCTTTTTTTTTGAGAGAGAGAGTAAAAAAAACCATGAGTACACCCTGAGAAAATAGCCTAAAATGCTCAAACTCTCACCATGGTGTGCAGCGGCTCCCGTTGCTCCCCATCCTCTGCAGGGAACTGGCGACCGGCACGGGAAATGAGCAGCAAGCGGAGAGGTTTAGTTTTCTTTTTCATAAAGAAAAGAAAAGAAACCCGAGCGAGCAAGGGAAGGAACTGGATGTTCAGGTACAGCCTACGTAAACTCCTCCGCCCTGGCGGTGTGAGGTTTTGGGATGACGCTGCATCTTCCAGATGTTTGCAGCCCATTTAAGATCATTGTCGTCCTAACGGCTGAGCTATAAAAACCCAGAGCAAATCAGCATTTATAAATGTGGTATTTCATGTGTATTTGCAAATGCAATTTATGCCACATGAAAAGCCCATTTGCAAACTCCGAATCATGAATTGCTCTAATCAGGAATTACATGTAATTCACATAATTTTGCAAATTAATGATCCCGGCTCTGCCTCACCACGGCAGCGCCAAGGGTGGACGTGCAGATCGAGGCGGTTACTTCAGCTCTCAGCAGGACGGTCGGTGGCGTTAGGATCCATGGTTAGGGGTGCCAGGAGCTGCCACAAAAGCCCTTTTCACTGTAAACCAGGAGCAGACGGGCTGGAGAGCAGCACGGATTTTAAAAAGTTGACTTTTCCTGTGCATTAGCAGGGGAAGACGCTGCGGGGGTGAAGTGTAAATCGTAGAATCACTCAGGTTGGAAAAGACCCTCGGGATCATCAAGTCCAACCATCAACCCCACTCTACAAAGTTCTCCCCTGCACCGTATCCCCCAACCCCACATCGAAACGACTCTTAAACACATTCAGGGATGGTGACTCCACCACCTCCCTGGGCAGCCCATTCCAGGGTCTGACCACTCCTTCTGGGAAGAATTTTTTCCTCATGTCCCGGCTAAATAGACGTGTCTGTGCAACACGGGGAACGGTGTAATCAGCCCGTGGTTTCCGCAGGCACCGAGCGCTCCTTTAATGATCATCTCCCTCAATTTTTCCCAGTTGGAAGAGAGCGAAGCAAAGTGCGCGGAGGCCCAGAGGTCCCAGCAGACGGCGGCCCTGGAGCTGGAGAACTTGCACACGGAGCTGGAGACCCTCAGCAGAAACAAGACCCTGGTGCGGAGACACAGCCGGGGCTTGGGGGGGTGAGAGGGCAGCGGCGCGGTCCTACCTCCTGGTGTTTGGTGGCAATAGTCAGCTTTTTTACTGATTCAGCAATAATCAGCATGTTTACTAAATCACCCGGGCTCCTCGGGAACAACAGCCCCCAGGTGGCTTAATGGATGGATAAGGGGGCAGCAACGGATAGTCAAAGGGTGCAGCTTCCCGTAGTCCCCCTCTGCGGATACACGGGAGCTCCCTTTGCCTCTCCCGGTGCAAGAACGGGGTTGGAGGCTGGTGGCAGCGTGTCCCCAAGGATGCTGCGGCGCAGGCGGTGCTGTGCCGTGGGTCCCCTGTGGGATGCATGAGCCAGTGTCCCCGTGGGTCCTCCCGCAGGTGGACGAGCAGCTGTACCAGCTGCAGCACGAGAGAGCCGACCTCCTGAAACGCATCGACGAGGACCAGGAAGACCTGAACGAGCTCATGGCGAAGCACAAGGCTCTGATCGCCCAGGTAGGACCCGGGGCAGTGGAGGCTGGGCAGCATCCCCTTTCCCTTGAGGATGCTTGGAACACCCTGCAGCCTGGCTGGGGGCAGACAGCAGTCTCCATCGGTGCACAGCAGCTTGGGCACCACGGGAAACAGATGCTGTGATGAGAGGAAGGCATGGCTCACGGCTCTGGCTCTTCTCACCCAGAGTTTGGAGTCTTCTTTCAAGAGGTGTCATGGCTTTAGTTTCAATAGTTGGGAAATCCTATAGCATCCCCATCAGGATCCTTTTCCATTCTTTCTTTCACTGTTTTATCAAGCAGAGCTTAAAAAGCGCTGACAGACAGCCCTGGGGCTTTCTGCGCAATATCTAGAACAAGGCAAGCTCTCCCAAAGGATCGTGCCTGGAGCTGAGGGACCCCAAGGCTCCCGGTGGAGCAGGGGTAGGCTGGCGAGACTGACAATTCTCAGTCTGGTGCCCCTTACGGAACCAGGAATCTGTGTCTGGAATGACCCTGAGGACAGAAATGACCTTGACATCATGGTTTCTGTCCTGATCTGCAAATACTTGTTTTGAAAATTAGGAAAGTTGCATGCAGTCAGGAGAGTTAAGCTCCTTCAGTCCAGTGCAGGACTGGCTCGCTGTTTCGGTGGTAGGAGATGCAGGCACGAGCCAGCCTTTGGCACCGCGCTCCTCACGGCGTGTGCCCTCTGCTCCGAGCCCTCGGGTCTGCTCCCACGGCTGCTCTTTCTCTATCCACAGTCGGCAACAGACATCGCTCAGATCCGGGAGCTGCAGACACAGGTGGAGGATGTGAAGAAAGAAAAGCAGAGCCTTCAGGAGAAGGTAATTCCTCCCCAGCCCGTAGCACCCAGAGCAGAGGAGCAAGAGCCACCCAGGTGTCCTCTAATATCTGTTCCTGGCATGTCGCCAGTGCCAGTCATGGGTTCCGTGTTCTGGTCTAAAATCAGATCAAGTCCCTATACTGGTGGTGCAAAGCCATTTCTCCTTTGTAGTATGTTCATAGAATTGTAGAATGGTTCAGGTTGGAAGGGAGCTCAAAGCCCACCCAGTGCCACCCCCTGCCCTGGGCAGGGACACCTCCCACCAGCCCAGGTTGCTCCAAGCCCCGTCCAACCTGGCCTTGAACCCCTCCAGGGATGGGGCAGCCGCAGCTTCTCTGGGCAACCTGGGCCAGGGGCTCACCCCCCTCACAGCCAAGAATTTCTTCCTGAGATCTCATCTCAATCTCCCCTCTTCCAGTTTAAAGCCATTACTCCTCATCCTGTCACTCTACTCCCTCATAAACAGTCCCTCCCCATCTCTCCTGTAGCCCCTTCGGGTACTGGAAAGCCATTATAAGGTCTCCCCGGAGCCTTCTCTTCCCCAGGCTGAACCCCCCCAGCTCTCTCAGCCTGTCCTCACAGCAGAGGGGCTCCAGCCCTCCCAGCATCTTCATGGCTCTGTTCAGGTTCCTCTCCTCTTCCTCATGGGCTGAGTGTGCCTCCGAGAGCAGCACTGTGCAGAAACCACTGTCTGCCTGCTATGTGCCTGCAGCCCTGACTCTATGGGCAGGACGGGGCCAGGGTGGGCTGCGGGCTCTGCCTGGGGCTGGAGAAGGCTTTCCCTGGACAGAATCTCGGGATGGAGAGTCCCAGTTCTTCCTCCTCCCTTCCCGAGCTGCTGGTGCCGTGGCTGGGATGGGGCTGACCCTGGGGTGGGTACCGGTGGGTGCTGCACCATCTCACCTCTGCGGCTGCACCGACCCTCCTGGAGTGCATGGATTTCATTTTAAACACATGAGTAATCCCATTAATTTAAGTGCTTTATTGGAGCGTAGCTAAGCTGCCCAGGAATCAGAAGCAGGACTCGCTCGCTCTGGGGCGGAGCAGGTGGTGCTTTAGAGATAGGCCAGATAAAAGAAGACAAATTCCCGTTGTTCTAGGTCAAATACAAAATCTGAACCAAACTTGTACCGGGATCGCTAAAAGGGCAGTTCGCTTTGGAGATCTCGGTGTAACGGCTGAAGAAAAACTCGGTCCAGGCAGCTTTCCACACAGGGATAAATTGTGGATTTTTACACCTGCTGTCCTCAAAGAGTTTGTGGGAAGAAGAAAAGCAAAAGAAACCCAGACACGTGTTGTCTTGCCAGCATGTTTTTCATTCAAAAACACGCGCTCGTGTCATGCATTTACCGTGGGGTATTAGCAGCAGGGAATCCTTCAGGAAGCAGAAGGCCATGCTTTTCCATAGTGTCCCATCACCTCTGGGGCCGTGAGAGGTCCTCAGTGCCCGTCACACCAAGGCAAGGGACTGGTGGGGGGTCTGGGAAAGGGACCGGGAGGTGTTTGCCTGGGTCGGGGGCCAGGGAGGTGCTAACGTGTCCCGTCCTCGCCCAGCTGCAGGCAGCGCAGGCAAGAGCATCCCGCCTGGAGCAGTGCCCGCCCGAGCGCTCCATCGTCAGCCGGCAGGAAGCCCGCATCCGTGACCTGGAGAGCCAGCTGGACTTCCAGGCTGTGCAGATGAAGCGCTTTGAGGTACCAGCTCTTCCCCGCTCGCAGAGGGGACGCGGAGCCCCGGGCAGATGCAGCTTGTCTGCAAAAGGCAGGCGCAGCGATGCCTTCTCGGGGGGAGAAACACCCGGGAAGGGGTGGGGAGAGACAGGTGGGGTTTTCAGCCACCTCTCCTGTGCTTATGGACAGTCCATAGAGTTCATGCCGCTGCCATTATCTCTACATGCTTCCCTGCGGTGTTTATTGGGCCCAGGGCTATAAACACCTGGAAGAATATACGGTCCCTGCCTCTGGACAGAGAGCACAGCATGTGCTGACTGCTTAGCACATCCATCACAGCACCTCTCCGATGGGAATCCCTCTTCTCTGGCATCGTCCAGAAGCCAGGACAGCAGGCTCGGTCGCAGTATTTCACTGTCCCCATCAATCAGCATGTCTGCTGGCGGCCCCGGAATACGTTTTTACTGTCACATCTTCCTGGAGTCGTGCTGCCTGAACGAGCCCAGCCCAGGGGTGAAGGAATGCCCTTGTGCCCCCAAAGCAGCCACCGGCTCCGTGGGAGCCCTGGGGGACACGGCATGGCCATGAGGGATGGCACTGCCTGCTGTGGTGGGAGCAGAGCTGGGCTCAGGGATGGACTGGGGTCACTGGGGTCCGCACCCGCTGCAGACAGCGGCCACTTAGAATCAGAGAATTTTTAAGTTGGAAAAGGCCGTTGTTAAAATCATGGAGTCCAACCGTTAATCTAGGGCGATGCTTGATAATAATAGTGACCATCCCTGCGTCGGGCAGGGAGGGCTCTCCATGTGGCTTGATGCTCGTGAGGACCTTCATGACTCCTCACCTCCACCTCCCTGGCTTCACCTCGCGCCCTCCTCCCCAGGTGCTGGTGCTGCGCCTGCGAGACAGCATCATAAAGATGGGCGAGGAGCTGGAGAAGGCGGCCGAGTCGGAGGCGCGGGAGAAGGAGAGCACCAGGTACTACCAGAGGAGGATGGAGGAGATGAAGGCGGACATGGACGAGCTGGTGCAGAGGGAGCTGGAGTCCAGCCGCCGGCGCGTGGAGCTGGTAAGGAGCCCCCAGGTGCATGGGGAGGGCAGTTTGCTGCGGGTTTTATTGGTCTGAGGGTCCCGGAAAAGTAATTTTCTGCGTTGTGCTCTGTGTTTGGAGATGGAGGTGGCCAATTTGCTGTTAGCCGGCCCCCACACAGGTAAGCCGTGTTTCCCGGGCTCGTCCCCCACGGCTGCCCTGTGTCTTGCTAATGTCGGGGTGTCGGGCTCGGCTTTGGCGAGCAGAGCTGGGGAGCGCTCGGAGGGGCAGTGAATTGCTTCGCATCCCTCCGCACCCCCAAACCATTGAACCGAAGCCGTTATCGAGGCGCCTCGCGTTTCGTTTCTCCATAGCTGGGCTGGCAGCCTGGGCGGTCCCTCTGCTCCGCGTTTTGGTCCAAGAAGGAGATCTAGGATCTCTAAGAAACGCTGAGAAGTTGCTCGGGTCATTCCAGCACCTCCTTGTGTTGGTTTTCCTCGGGTCGGGCAGAACCGCAGCAGGACTGAGGCACAGGGGACGTGGCCCCATTCCCCCGCCAGCCCCCCATGTGCCGAACGCCGGCCGCGTGGCTCGGGGTGCCGGGGCTCAGCCCAAGCGCCAGCTCCTCGCGGTGCTGCCGGCTTTGCCAAATAACCCCCTCCATGGCACGGCGGCGTGTCGGACGCCACCGATGAGCAGCCAACCTGCTCTGCACCCCCAAAGCCCCAACCGGATTTGGAGTATGGCAAAAATAGATTCACCTTCGTTTTACGGTCCTCTGCGAGCATCTCTTTTCATGTTGTTTTTTTTTTTTTTTTTCCAGTAAACAAAAGGCAAGCCTTGCTTCCAAGCAGTAATTGAAAGATATTGCATTTCTGCTGGCAGCACAGCCACATTAGAAGCAGTTATTTTATCAATAATCTTTTATTTAACAATCAGGGAGATTTCAGCATTTATTTCGCCCGAGGCTGCCAGCCTTTCTGAAGGGAATGGTGCTTTGGTGTGAATTATTCCGCATCCTCTGCCTGTGCCGTGAACAGGCATTGTCCTTGCTCTGCCGGCCCAAATCCTGCATGCCCACGTACAGCTCCGGCTGCCGGGACACCCTTCCCCGGGCACAAAACAAGTCGTGCAGCCATCGATGCTCATCGGAATAATGAGATTTTAAACCCAGATGCTTTGCTGGTCATGCCCCGTGTGCCCGCCAGCCCCTGCATGCCGGGTGGCTCCCCAGGTTGCCCGTTGGGCTAGCAGCAGCCCACCCCAGTGCTGGATCCTGCTGTTTTCCCTGTGGGTGCTGAGCGAGACACAGCTTCATTTGCTATGATAACTGTGTATTTATTGCAGCTTTGTTAGAAACCCGATGTTTTGGAACACAGATGCGCTGTCTGTTAGGATACGGGTGGGTTCTTTTAACTGTATTTTTGTATTGGTGCCTGTATTTTTAGAAGCTTTTTGAATGTTTCGTATGGGGATGTGAATGATGGGTGTAGCAAGATACTTGGTCGTTCTTCTGTTCTCACAAATGAAGCTTGCAAAGAATTCTGGAAGGCATTTTAGAGGCGCCTCCCTAGAATAAGACACAAAACCCCATAAACAGACAAACTCAAAGACAATACCAGGGGTCTAGATTTATCCAGACCCACAGATATTTGGGGTTATCTGGCAGCGGGGGCAGGAGGAAGGAGGCAGGCAAACCCTGCGGTGGGTGAGCTCCCCCAGGGACATCCCACCAGCCCCGGGTTTCTCCCCGCCGGCACACGGAGGCTGGTTCCTCATGGGAACCGGGGGTCGCTGAGCCCACGGTGGGGCGGCCACCTCGGCAGCCAGGGGCTGCGGTGACGTTCCCCGGGAGCAGAGGCATCCCCCCAGACTGTGTGTTCTCTTAACAGCGCTTAAATAAAACATCACGGGAGAGCTGTGATCGCAGAGCCCAGCCGCGCTTGTCGAGCGGCTGGCGGAGAGCATCAATAGTTAATAGAAAGCCACTTACAGCTCTGCTCCTGTTAAATCCCCCATCAATTATAAATACTGCATGAATTATTCACTTAACATTACTTAAGTCATGGGCTGCACCTAAAAAAATTCTTTTTAATTTATTCAAATAAACAGTCGCGAGGTTGTGGACTTGCCACGCACTGTCAGGGTTTAAGCGATGCATTGAAGGGACAAATTCATTGTACAGATTGGGTTAGAAATCCCGTCTTGTTTCCTGGGGTCCTAAGAGCTGGTGCCTGTATATAAGTTATTTTATTCTCGTGGCTCGTATTTGTCAGTGGTGAAGAAATTGGAAAAGCCTGCCCCACTGTCCCCACACCTTCAGCCAGGCTCTCTACAGTTATTTTCATCCCTCCCTCGTTTTTGGCCCGGCTTTGGGCAGTCGGGAGGCAGACTCATGCCATGCACAGGCAGCAGGGAAAATCCAGCGAGAAGCGGGGATGGGAGCTGGAGAGCTGGCTGCCAGGCAGATGGCTCTGCCTTATGAATTTTGTAAGAAGAATGGGGTTTGAACACTTTCCAAGCCCGGTGCCATCACAGCGAGGGAGGCATGTTTTCTAATGGTGGGGGTAGTACTTGGCCCTGGTTGTCTTTGTCTTTGCTCCAGTTGCATGTACTGGATTTCCTCCATGGAGCTGTAGTTCCTCTACCAATAAAACCTGGATCCCAGCCTGCAACAGCTCCGTGTTTCTCAGCTGCTGTGCTGACACCCAGAGCTTGACAGGCAAGACCCAGCTGCCTGGTCTCCTCGGGCCACGGCAGAAACTGAGTCATAGCGAGAAGCGAGAGATGGATTTCCAACTTAGAGTCGATCCTGGGGAGCTTAAAAACAAGCCCTGGTCTCTTCACTCATTGTGTATGCACACGCATTTGTGCTTGTCCTGATGTGAGAGTCCCCCGGTGTGGCTCAGGGAAGGATGGAGCCGGGATGTGTAGGGCGATGAGCTGCCGTCGCTGCGGCTGGGACCAGGGACCAGCCACCGCTGGGTCTTCCCTCCTGAGGCTGCTGTTAGGGCAGGATGGCGCTGGGCACGGCGCCGGGCTTTGGTGCTCTGGAGATGATGCTGGATATGGGTCGGTGGTCCACCACGAGCATCAGGGGAGACTAAGGTGTGTTTGCAAGAGGCCTCGTCTCAGCTGCTTTGGGTGTCCACAGCCATCACTGGAAGTACTGGGCAGGAGCGAGGGCAGGGATGCTGCACGAGAACCCTGTCCCATGCCTTGCCTTTATGGAGCTGTTTTCACAGAGCTTCTGGCAGATCATCTCCCTCCTTTCCTGTGGATTTGCTGCGGCAGAGGGGGGAGATGCAAGCTACTAACAAGGCAGGATGGACTAATGCACTTTTTAGGCAGTAATTCTTCCAGTATGTGCCAAGTAATAACTAAAAAGCTTAAAGAAGCTCATGTTTCTGTAAGGGGGGGTACCTACAGCTGTGCTGCTGATGACTGAACTGCCTGCACAGCTTGGGTTCCATGGGAGAAAGCTGGGATGGGAGCCCCGGGGTCCCTCCTGCCCTGCAGAGCCAGGTGCTTCCCACCCGCCTGGGCTGCGCCGGCTCCTTGCTGGGATGCCCAGGGAAAAGCAGGAGCTGATCCTGCTGGGATGAAGCCCCAGCCGGCAGGGACGCGTGCTGGGGAGCCAGCCAGCCTCGCTGCGTCTCCTTCAGCCCCCCTGCACCAAAAGGCAGCCCCACCAACACCCCCCCCCCGCAACAAGCCCCCGCCGCTGGGGCACGCCGTGGGGGGCTTGTGGGCGCTGCCTTAAAATCAGGTTTCTTTAAAGAAGCTGTGAAATTCATCAGCATAATAATTAACTATTTTTACTGACAACTGAAGTGCAGGTGTGAAGATATTCTTCACGCTTTTTTTTTTAAAAAAAAAAAAAAATGAGACTCACGGTGTAAATAACCCTTTTTTTCTGATTCTTATGATGGCAAATCTCCTTTGTAACACAGCCCTGTTATCGCCACGCGATCCAGCGCGCTGTAGCACATTACAGCCTGTTCGCTATGATTTTTTTATTATTTTCTTTTTTCTTTTGCAAGCTTTAAAGAATTTATTTTTTTTTTTTTAGTGCTTTCAGTGAACTTGAGAAGCGAAGCGGGAGCTGTTTGTGCCTCCAGCTGGGAATGCCGCGCTCCCACCCGGGCAAACCCACAGCTCCCAGCAGGGTCCCAGCCAAACCCTCTGATGTCTCCGCAGCCCCCCGGCCCCAGCACCGCCTGCTCCTGGGTCTTTCTTTAAAAACTAATGACTTTGGCTGAGCGTAAGGACAATTATTGTCAAAGGGAGCCAGTCTTTAGAGGTGAGGTTGGGTGATGGAGGAGCCGGGAGAGGAGACTTGCCCGTATGTACGTGCTAATTAGGCCCGTTGTACAGCAGGCGTGTGATTTCTGGTTTGCCATTGAAAAAGTCAATATTTCAGGAAACCATCAGCACTTGGGGCTGCTCACACCAGTTACTGGTGATGCTGGTGTTTGCCAGCGCAGAAAGAGCCGCTCGGCCCCGTCTCACTTGAGACTTCAACCGCGGGAATTTTGTCACTTCAAACTTTCTGAAAACCCGCGAGTTAATTACTCAATTAAAAATAATAGTGATTGATGAATACCGCAGGTGTACGCTAAATTATTCAAATAGAGGCAATTCAAATTGGGCTAATTAGATTACACTTCACTTCAGGTGGATGGGAGCTCGCAAAGGTTATGTTGTGACAGCAGAACCACAAACAGAAATAAAAGACGGCGACGAGGACGCGGCGCTGGATGCTCTGCGGTGCCTGCCGTGGCATCCTTTATAGTCCCATAAATTATTTCACTACTGTTTTTGCTTAGCTCTTTTTAACTTATCTTCAAATGCTTCTGAGACAAAATTAGATGAAAAGGAAACTCTTAAGGAAAAGGTTTTGGAAATCCTTTTCCAGAGAAGCAATGAAAGCAGAGCCAGGCTGTGGAGAGACGCGGGGGGACCGGGGGTAGGAGGTAGCGGTCTGCCAGCTGAGATGTCCCCTCTCCCCCTGTTTCCAGGTGAGCTGACAGCCCCCACCTGCCTGCTGCTGCCCCCCGTGACACAGGCTGGGGCATCTTTTTCTGGCTGTTGGAAAAGTCCGCTGGTGGTTTTGGGCCCCTCACCACAAAAAAGACACTGAGGAGCTGGAGCTTGTCCAGAGAAGGGCAACGGAGCTGGCGGGGGGTCTGGAGCACAAGTCCTGTGAGGAGCGGCTGAGGGAGCTGGGGGTGTTCAGCCTGGAGACAAGGGGGCTGAGGGGAGACCTTCTCGCTCTCTGCAACCCCCTGAAAGGAGGGGGTAGCCAGGGGGGGTCGGTCTCTTCTCCCAAGGAACAGGCGATGGGACAAGAGGAAACAGCCTCAAGTTGCACCAGGGGAGGTTTAGATTGGATATTGGGAAAAATTTTAACACTGAAAGGGTTGTCAAGCATTGGAACAGGCTGCCCAGGGAAGTGGTGGAGTCACTGTCCCTGGAGGGATTTAAAAGCCGGGCAGACGCGGTGCTTAGAAATAGGGTTCAGTGATGGCTTTTGTCAGAGTTAGGTTGATGGTTGGACTCGATGATCTGAAAGGTCCCTTCCAACCCTGGCAATTCTATGATTCTATGATGCCCCAGCGATGCTGGGGGAGATGGTGGATGGGCATTTTTAGGATGTTGGGTAATGGTAGGACTAGGGGGAATGGATTAAAACTAGAGATGGGTCATTTCGGAACGGACGTTAGGAAGAAGTTCTTCACCATGAGGGTGGTGAGCCCCTGGCCCAGGTTGCCCAGAGAGGTGGTGGGAGCCCCATCCCTGGAGGTGCTCAAGGCCAGGCTGGATGGGGCTCTGAGCAACCTGATCTAGTGGGAGGTGTCCCTGCCCATGGCAGGGGGGTTGGAACTAGATGATCTTTAAGGTCCCTTCCAACCCTGACGATTCTATGATTCTATGATTCTATGATGGGCAGCAGGGTCTCGCCTGCTGGCTGCACAGGGACAGAGCCGTGTGGCAGCTCCGCTCAAGGAACAGGGACCCCCCCGGGAGCTGCCAGCCCACGTCTCCTCCTGTCCTTGCTGGCTGTCCTTGCTGGCAGCCTGCGCTTGTCTTGTCCTCTTCTGCCACGGCGCTGGCTGCCTGCTGGGTGACAGCCGGGGGTGCCGCGGTGCTGGGGGCTGTGCCCTCACCGCCCCCCCACCCCTGGCCTTGGCTCTCTCTTCTGTGGGTACCCACGAATGGCAGTGATATTTCCCCTGTGCAGCAAATCCCTTCCTTTCCAACCTGTCCTCGCAGTGAGAGCGGGTGGTGCCATGAGGGACGGGTGGTCTGGGGACTGCAGGGGCTACGGACAGGATGGGTGCAGGGGGGCCATATGAAATGCAGGGAAAGGTGGCCGGCAGGCCACTGTTGAGCACTCGGCTGTGACACTTGCAGTAGGAATTAATTTTCTTTGCAGTGTAACTCATGTTGTCAGGGTCTTTCCAGCATGGATGTGCAGCAGCATCCTCCTGCGAGCTCCCCCCGGCGTCCGGGCTGTGAGCAGCAGCATCTCAGTGTGGGTTTGTCACGTGCTGACCGTGGCCAAGCAAGCTCCCGTCCCTCTTGTCTTGAGAGCGCCTTTAATTCAGTCTCTCTGTCAGCAAAAATTAACCTCAGCTTTCTAAAATAAACGCTTCTGACCTGCCCGCGGACTGGTGCCGTTGGGTTTGGGGAGTGCTGTGCTCTGGGGCGATGTGTCCGCCGATACGCTGTGAATGGGAGAGTCTCATTTGGAAGCGTATGCAAACCCAGACAGAACGTATATTTTATTTATTGATTATAAAATATACATCAGCTGGGGTTTCTAAGCTGGTCGGGCTGGTTTCTGCTGCGCGTGACTGACTGGTTTGGTGGAAGGAGCCAGATCTGCTGGTGCCAACAGGGACTGGGGTTTACTGGCATGGGATGCTCCTGAGCTCATGTAGCAGCAACGCTCTCAGATCCCTGTCTGGGAAGCCGGAGCACCTTTCCCTGGGCACACAGCTGGTGCTACGTCCCCGTCTCTGCCCATTGTCCCCGTGCCACGGCCGGGTGCATGGGCAGGTTCCTTGCTGGCCAGGAGGATGGATAGAGTAGGGCTGCTCCAAACTGCTGCAAGGCAGGAGAGAAATCAGTGGAGCTTTACAATGAAAAATCAACACAGACGCGAAGCAAAGGACCGTCAGTTCTGCTTCACCGTCTCTGCTTTGTGGCAGTAGCTGTAGCCCCTTTCTGGGGCTTTTTCCAAGTCTGAGATCCGCTGCTTTGCAAGGGAGAAGGCAATGATCTGTGGTTCTCCGTGGGAGAAGGAGGGAGCGTGCTTCCGAGGGCTGATGTGAGCGGCTGTGGGGTTCCCACCCTGAGCAAGGAGCCCCCCCATCTGCAGGACACCTTTTGGGGAGGTGCTGGGCTCCCATGGGGCAGCCCCGGCACTGCTCCCGGTGGGCCATGGCCTGGCAAGAGCAGCCCGGCTATGATGTGTGTGTATGGTCAGGGGTGAAATCCCCCCACGGATCAGTTTGCCATGCAATGCATATATCCCTATGGAGGTCAAAGAGTAGCGGAAGAAGAAATCTCATAAACAGTTTGGAAAATTGCTGCCTTACTCCCTGGGCACTGTGCAGCGTGAGGGCAACTGCTCCCGCCTTCGCCCCCTCCCTGATTAGGCAGAAAGGACTGATGCCCCCCGGCAGCCATGGCTTTATAAGCCCCGTTCATCAGCGCGGCTCCTCTGATTGCGTGCCCCCCCAGCAGCCGTCTGGGTTCCCCATCATCATCAGCGCCAGCCGGAGCACGGGGGCTCTGATGAGGGGCCATTAAGGATGAATAAAGCAGGCAGGACGATGTACAAGTCATCTTTCACCCCCCAGGTCCAGCCGCAGTGCGGTGTATCACTCTGGTCCCTGGCACCCACTTGATCGGGGTCACGCATGGCTTCTCGCACGTGGTGCAGGCCAGTGGCCGGCTGGCTCTGGCTCTGGCCACCGAGTCCAAACATGCAGGGACGCCAGGAATGGGGGGGAGCGGGTCCCTTCGTGCATGGGCGAGATGGGGCGCTGCCGAGGGTGCAGGCAGTGGTGGGGTGCAGCAGTGCTGTCCCCCAGTGCCTCTGCAGGTGGGTGATTTCCTCGGATCCCGGCTGCTGCCCCGGGTGGGGGAAGATGGGCTCATCCCCGGGGTCCGGCGGGATGGGGAGAGGGCACAGCCATGGGTGCAGCACCGCTCGCTCCGCTCCGTGCAGCACTTCTCTCCCAGGGGGTGCCTGTGCTTCAGCAGAGCCACGGGAACAGGCGGGTTGTGAGTTTTCTCGATAAATATATTCCCCCTTTTTTCTTTCCCCCCCTTTTCTGCTCATAGGAAGCAAAAAGCCAGCAACACTTGGCGGTTCATCCTGAGTGAGGATGTAAGTGCTCAGACCAGTTGCTGGATTAAAAGGGAAATGCTTCTTGCATTTGCATTTAGATCAAAACAGCAAGTGTGAAAAGTGTGTAATTGCTCCCTGGGATGGCAGTGGCCTGATGCTGGGACCATTCTTGCCAGTTTATATGATGAAGATAGCAGTTTTTGCGTTTGAAATTTAATTATATTGATATAATTATTCCCTCCCTTGAGGCACTTGTATGGTACAGACTAAAACATAAAGTCCCTCCATGCGTGAGAGCCGGGATCGAGCACTGGGATGGGTGGGATGTTGGGTTTGCAGCCTCCTCCCCACCGCAGTGCGGTCCTTATGAGCTGATCATCATAGCTGCTCTGTGGCTCTGTAAGCACGAGCCTTTCTATTTTGCACTGATTTGAGCCCAAAATGCTCATCAGCACATTTATGCAGAGCATTTTACCTCCCTCTGTGTCCCTGGCCCAGCCATGGCTCTGCCAGCCTCTTCCTCCTCCTCGTCTTCCTCCTCCTCCTCCTCCTTCCCCTCGCTGGCTGCAGCATCCTCGGGGGCTGCGGATGCGCTGAGCCCATGCTGAAAGGCAGGGCACAGAAACTGAGCGGTGCCGTTTCTCTTCCCCCCCATCTTCACGCTGCAGATTTATATCACCAGAATTCACTTTCTGGTATTGCCTGAGCCCCGAGAGCTCAAACTCACTTCGGGCACAGGCTCGTGCAGGTCGCTCGGCAGAGCGCGAGCGTGGGGCAGCCCCCGTGGCTCTCTGGATGTGACTGGTGCTTTCCTCTGCATTTAATCCGCCCGGGCACCTGGGGCGATGGCGGTGGTGAGAGTACCTCCGCTGGAAGGAGGCTGTTTTAGCAGCGTCGCTGTGCTTGAGCACTGTCAACTCTCATGAAAAAACAGGTATTTTCTGTCTTGCATTCAAATTGCCGCTCAGGCGGCGTATGGGCAGGGCACCCCAAGGTCGCCCGCAGTGTGTAGAGCCCTTTGTCCCCCCGCTGCCCTGTGCAGCCCCCTCCCGAGGCCGCTGGCTCTTTGCCACACAGCGTGGGTGCCACGATCGTGGGTGCCCAGGGACCAGGGGCATCCCCGGGGGGAGCCAGGCTGGAGCCCCCCTCAGCAGCATCAGCCCCGCAGTGCTCCCATTTCTTTCGGCGCACCCGTGGCTGTCATGCAGAAGGCAGTGGGGCC
>VYZM01006149.1:414821-431201 GCA_013398915.1 Dromas ardeola
CTGGGGGGGGGGGGGGGGGGGGGGTACCCCACCAGCCGGGGGCACCCCAGCAGTGTCCGGGACACGCTGTTTGCTGCTTTGGCAGCTGAACCTGTGGGATTTCGTTGGTCGGTGGGGTTGGGGTGCGCGGCGCCGTGCGCCTGGCTGCCTCCCTGCCAGTCACTGTCAGGTTAATAATAACAGAACGGAGGAAAGGAATTAAATGCAGCCACTGAACTATATTTAATTTGTGCCGTATCCTGGAGCTGAGGAACTAGTTCAATAGAGACTCTTATCAGCCTGTTTGAAGGGTTGAGCTTTTTATCTGGCGGTTGTTTTACTGCCTGGTCTTGCAGTTGCAAATAGCTGAATACAGGCACGAAGTCGGCTGAAGCTTGGGCTCTCTCCCCTCAGGCTTTTCGCCTCTTGGGGGTCAGTGTTTCACCGTGTGCCTCCTCCCAAACCCCCAACCGCTCATGGGGCCGACCCCGGCGTGGGGAGCATCTCCTCTGCCTGGGCAGTGGCCATCCCCACGCCACTCGGAGCCGTTTCCACAATAAAACGGATCCTTTCCACCCTCCGCGTTTGCCCGAGCCTGGAGGGAAGCAAAGGGCTCGGAAGTGCTGAGTTTCCGAAAGCTTCTTGGCAGCGTTCAGGTTTTTACCAAGACCGGCACATTTCCAGCAGGAACCGTGACGTTGCGCAACCCGAACTGGGATATTTCTTTGCATGTTTTTATGAACTGAAATGCTCTTCCCCTTGGGCCCGGCCACCCGGTGATCCCAGGGCTTTCATTATTTACTCTGACAGTCTGCCAGCTCCTGCGCCATGGCCTGTCGCAGCCCGCGCTGCAAATCATCTCTCACCTTGTCACCGCCGAGTTGGCAATTTTACTGCTGGCAGCTCCAATCGCGGTGAATTCGCAGCGCGCGCGCGCTCCCTCTTCCTTCCCTCTCTGCTGTGTGATGGTTTAGAAAACATCACCAAGGTTTCCTTCCCAGCTGAAAGGACTTGGAATGCGATGAGCACGGGGGTGCTCAGCCGCGGCGGGCGGGCGGTGCCGGGTCGGCATCCTCGGTGTGCTGCGAGGACACCCGGCCACCGGCAATGCTGGGTCCACAGTGCCATCCAGGTCGTGCTGCTTGGCCAGCTTCTCCTCCCTGTAGTTTACATTATGAATTGAGTTTCTGGTTTTTCTTATCAGCTCCAGCATCTATGAAAAGGGCTTCGTGTGTGTGGGGTGTGAGTTGGGGAGCAGCCTCGGGAGCATCCCCACGGTCTGTGCCCCACTCTGTCCCCAGCAGGGACGTGGTGCGCTCACACCGGCTGCTTTTACATGTACCACACGGGGTGGGGGGTGTGTGTTAATTTTAATATCAGATTTAGTAATTTGGTATATTGGCATTACATTTTGATTTAGCAGAGCGATACAGCGATGCACCGAAGTCACAGCATGGGCACAGTACAGCGATTGCGATGTATTCCTGAGTCCCTGTTCAGCCGTGATGCCCGTCCCCAGTCTCTGTACGCTCACCGCCACGGCGCTGGGCATCCCCAGCTGCAGGGAGGGATGTGCGGGTTGAAGCCAGCTCAAGCCCGTTGCTCTCTTCACACTTGGTTTTATTACTTGTCCAGGTTTTATACTCTATGTTGGGCTGAGCCACGTACATTCTTCCCCCCACGCTGGTCTGGCTGGCTCAGGAAGACGTTAATCTCTACTAATTATCTCCAGGAAGGCTGTTTGTACAACCTGATGGTGCCCTGGTGCAGCCGTGTGCCTAAAACCAAGGCCACCAACCCCTCCCTGGAGTTAAATTCAGTTTCCACATGCTAGCAGCTGCTGACTCCTTATTTTCTGCCCAGCGCTTGTGATTTTTTGGCTCATCTCCTCTGAGCCTTTTTCCATTGTGGGGGATATTGGTTGATCATGGAGGGGTTCAGCTTCATTTGCTCCTCTTCTTGTGTATGATGAAGATTACGTTTTATAAGCTATGGCATGGCAGCAGGGTGCAAGCCCTGGCAGGGCACAGAGAGCACTGCCGGGGAGGGGGGGGGGAAGCTTTAGCAGATGCCTCGCTTGTCTCCTCCACATTTTGGGGTGCCGTGTCGGGGTGCAGGAGCTAACCCAGTGCCATCCACGCAGGAGCAGCAGCTGGCGGAGCTGGCGGCGGTGCGGCAGGTCCTGCAGGCTGACCTGGGGACCTCCATCCGGCGCATCGCCGATCTGCAGGTGGCCCTGGAGGAGCTGCGGTCCAGCGACGAGAGCGATGGCGAGAGGTGAGGCGAGGAGCGCCGGGGGCTGTGGGGGGCTGCAGGGAGGCAGGCGCAGGTGCTTTGAGGTGGGGAAGGATGCTCCACCGTGCAAGAGCGATACTGGGGCGGCCGTACCTGCATGTCTGCATCCTCGAGCGTTTGCGCTGCAGCAGCACGTGTTTACGCACGAGAAACTACATGTTAGCGAAAGGTTTCATGAAAAAGTCTCGCCCTGAAAATCATACTGTGTGGACCAGCTTAAAGTAAGCAAAAAGGACGGAAATAGCCCCGTTCGCAGAGCAAGCTCTCGTCCCTAGCAGCGTGGCGTGCTGCCAGGCATGTGTGTGCCCCAGCGCTGAATTTATGGATTGAAAATCCTGCACTTCGATCAGCCACAGGAGCTGGGGTTTGGAGGAGCTGAGCAGATTGGGTGGGAGATTTTACTAGGAAAAAATGGGGAAAAAATTCCAGTGAATTTTTCAGGTGTTATTTCTACAGCCCTCCAATTTTCCCCTCTGCTACGCCGCTAAAGGGGCATCGTGACAAATGGAGACAGAATAGATAAATGCATTTAAAAAAAGAAAGCAGAGATGTGCTTGTCACCGCGCCGTGACAAGAGATTTCCTTTATGTAGTGATTAAACCCGGGAAGGGTGAGATAGAAACCGTGAGCTCAGAAATTCGCTCCTTGGTAAAACAGAAGTGATTTCCAATACAATTGACACATTAGCGGGAGGTGAGAAGTGCTTCCCGGCAGGGACCTCCGCAGCTGCTGGGCGCAGGAAAAGCGGTGTGTTTTGCTCCCTGCCCTTCACCAGCACGGTGGAGGTGTTCTGTGAGTGTAAACGCAACACAGGCTGCAGCAGCACCCGTCCCTGCGATGGGGGCGCATGCACCGGGGTCCCTTTTGCAGCCCAGGATGAGCGAGGAGGTCTCTGGCCATGCAGCGTGCTGGGAACATCCCCGCTACTGCCCCGGAGAATGTCGCCTGGGAAGGTTTTCATCTCATCCGACTCGTGCGGTGGCTTTGGGGAGACCGTGCGAGCCACGGGCAGCGCCGGGGCTGACTCTCTCTTTTGTCCCTTGGTTGCAGCGTGCAGACGGCGCGGGAATCGCTCTGCTCCAGGAGGGAGACGTGAGTGAGCCCCGGGGAGCTGCCGGCTGAAGGGCAGGAGCCTGCACCGGGCTGGGCGATGGGTTGTGGACCACCAGCTGCCCGCAGCTTGGCCAGGACAGGGTGCTGGTGGGCTTTGGGATGGCTCTATGTGCCCCCGTGCCTGTCAGCCCGCTGGCTTTCCCTTCAAGCTCTGTCTGTCAAACCAGCGGGATGCTCTTGCTCCTCCAGGCTGTACTTCGGGAATATGAAGCTGATCTGTGGCTTTGAAGGAAAACTGAGATCCTAAAGGATTTTATCCGCTGCAGTTGGAGTGTGGGGTCCCGGTGGGCGGCCAGGGGTGGCTCCAGCCCTGGGGGGCCCCAGGGGTGTGTAGGGGAGAGTGGGTGCCTGGGGACACGCTGGCTCTGCCACTGCAGCTCCGCTCCTGGGGCACTGCAGGCAGCAGCAGGGTTTTCCTGCCCATGGTCTACAGGCCACAGGGCACTTTTATAAAAGCATGAGGGAAATAGTTAATGGCAGCAGCAATGGCACAAGGACCAGGTTGCCTGGAAAGGTTTGGTTTGTCTGATCTGTGCTGGTGCCACAAAACAGCCAGAGCAGAGCCTGCCAGCTGGAGCTATGAGGGAACCCCCGGTCTGTGCCCGGCCTCACCCGCACACATGCTCCAGGACCTCTTCCCGGTGCCACCGGTCCTCTTGCCTGCGCTTGCGGAGCTAACGAGGTCTCATCTCTCCCTACAGGGATGCCTGCTCCAGCGTTGGCTCCGTGCTCAGTCTGGAGCCTGCAGAGAGCATCAAGTCCTGGCTGGGCTCATCTGCGGGCTGGTCTTCCCCGGCGAGTCCCAGCGTGGCCGGGAGCCTCTCCGTGCAGTCCATCAGCAGCCACAGCACCCAGGGACCGAGGTAAGGGACCCCCAGCCCGTCCTGGGCATGGCCACCTCCAGCGGTGACAGCCCCTGCACCCACCACAGCTTTCCTCTGGGGAACCTGCGGGTGCTTGATACCAGCTCCAGCATCTTGCAGATGCACAGAGGGTAGAAAAGTATCTTGCAGCAGCAAGCCATCACAAAGGTATTTCAAACCCTCCCGTATTTTTATTTAAAAAAAACCCAACAGTGTGAGAGGCAGGAGTAGGCTGCAGGCAGCGCTGGTTTCCCAGCGTTCAGGCGCAGAGAGGTGGCTGTGGGCATCCTGCCCTGTCAGGGTGACAAGGACATCAGGGAGAGCCGTCAGCCCCGGGTGCTCTCCCGTCACGGGTGTCTGCATGGCCTGACCCTGCTTCCCGGCTCCTGCCTGCTCTCCTGGCTCCTGCCGGCTCCACCGGGGGCTGTGGATGCTCGTGGCCCCTGGAATGGGGGGACACATGCAATGGGTGCAGCCGGTAACTCCCTCCGCAGAGCCGAGCATCCCAGACCGCTGCGTATCCGCGGGGGCTCCCACCTGCTCGCTTTGGCTTTTATTTTCCCGTGGAAAAAATAAAGTCACCCTTTATGTGTGATGGATCCCAGGGTGCAGCAAGGAGCACCGTGGTGGCACCGCAGCAGTGGCTGCAGCTGCTCGGGGACAGGGAAGCCCCCGCGGCTCATGGGGGGGGCTGCAGGTGCTGGCCCGGGGACGGCGGGCGCTTCGGCTGCGCTCCTTCCAGGATGTGCAGAAAGGAGCTCAGGGGCACCCGTGGTATTTAAGGTCAAAACATCAAATCAAGGAAGGTAGTCGCTGCCACGCCAGGATCAGTGAAACGCTAGATGAAAGTCGCTACATCAAAAACATGCTTCAAGCAGTATAATACCCCTTGATGTATTCTCTAGAGATAATTTAAAGAGGCGATGCAGCCTATTTGAGGATTTGTATGCCATATGCTCGCCTTTTGCTGCTGAGGAAACAGTATGCATTTATACAGTTCTAATATAAAATATGTTAATTTTTGACGGTAATGCTAATGGGCTGTGAGGGAGTTGGAGAGTGGCCCAAGCACTCGCATGGCCAAACTGCCTCGGCGCAGCTCCCGCTGCCCGGGGCTCGGCGGGTGCCCAGGCGCTAGCCCGAATGGAGGCCACCTCGCCTGGGTGCCCATCGGAGGGACCCTCCAGCCCAGAGACAAACCCAGGGTCTCACAGCCGTCCCCGGCACCGCAGGGTCGCAGATAAACCGGTTCTTTGTGTTTCACCTGTGAAGCGATTGCATGGAAAGCCCTGTAAGTCAGGGTCTGGTGGCTGCATCTCAGAAGGGAGGTGTTGGGGACAGGGAAGGGTGTCAGGACTCCTCAGAGGCTTGGGAGAGCTGTGGATGAGCAGAGATGGAGGTGGTGGGGACAGGGAAGGGCGTCGGGTCTCCTTGGAGGCTTGGGAGAGCTGTAGGTGAGAAGAGATGGAGCTTTGAGGGAGCTGGGACTGTTTAGTTTGAGGAAGAGGAGGCTGAGGGGAGACCTCATCACTCTCTACAACTACTTGAAAGGACATTGTGGAGAGGTTGGTGCTGGTCTCTTCTCACAGGTATTTAGCGATAGAACAAGAGGGAATTGGCTTCAAGCTGCAACAGGGTAGGTTTAGCCTGGACATGAGGAAAAAATTCCTCACAAAATGAGCGGTCAGACACTGGAATGGGCTGCCCAGGGAGGTGGTGGAGTCACCATCCCTGAATGTGTTTAAGAGTCGTTTCGATGTGGGGTTGGGGGATATGGTGCAGGGGAGAACTTTGTAGAGTGGGGTTGATGGTTGGACTCGATGATCCCGAGGGTCTTTTCCAACCTGAGTGATTCTATGATTCTATTTGAGTCCTGGGGCCGGAGCAGCACGGGGCCAAAGTGGCTCCAGAGAGCATCAGCCCTACCTAGGGAAGGGCGTTTCTCTACTTTGCATGCCAAGATCTGCAAAGCGATAGCTTTATAACAAAAAAAACCCAAGCTTTTTTTGCATAATGCGTGATCTGTAGCATTGATTGCTGGGGACGAGGTGGCAACCGGCCGTGCACGCGGGTGGAAAACCCAACCAGCCGAATTCACGGTGGGCAGGGCTGGCTGTACCCCTGCCTGCAGCCCTGCCGTACCCCAGCCTGCAGCCCCTGACTCGGGGCGCTGCTTTCCTGGGGATGGTGTGTCAGGGCACACATACCTATTTTCCCATCTTTTCCCCCCAGAACCAGGATGGGGGCCAGGCTGGCACTCGGCACAGCTCGCTGCGGCACCCGCCTGCTCCCTGTTCCTGTGCAGGTCCCTAGAGAGATGCTCCGAGCTGATGGGGTTGGATAGGGTTTGAAGGCTGCCGTTTCATTGCAGACATTAGTATTAAGCTCCCTGCTCTGATTCTGGCACGATCAGTCCCCGCTGCATTCACCTGCTTTGTACGGTAAAATAACTATTGCCAGAATTAATTTTCTGAAGAGCAAATCCCCCGGCAACGGACACCTCGAGCATGTTTGAAGCGGTCCATGGCTGATACAAGGCAGAATTTAAGGGTGGTCGGGAAGGGCAGGGACCTGCGGGGAGGTGATGGGTGGGAGCCCTGAGGGCAGCCATCCAAGCTCGCTGAGACCCTGCGCCCCACCACAGCACCCATCAGGAAAGTAATTCCTCCGTGCTGCGTACAGGTCTTTGGTCCAAATAACCCAGCTCCGATCGTGAATGAATGTCAGCAGATCAGGAGGTATGGCTAATATCATATTTCTGAGCTGAAGTACACTGGATTTATAATAAAAGGGCAGGTGTGTAGGCTTGGGGATTAATAAAAATAACTTACTGGAATGACCATGGCCATTGTGAGAGGCAATTTGTACCTAGGCTTGGAAATGGTGTGACAGTCTGCCTCCACCTGGGGGGGTCACGAAGAGGCGAATTGCAAATCCTGGTGCCGTAGCTGTGTTTGGCTTCAGCTAATCTAAGATGGAAATATTAGAGAGGAGGCTATATGAAACGCAAACAAACAGACAATGAGACTGGTAAGGTAATAAAAACGAGATCAGCGAAACGAGCTCTTCCTTATTAAGATTCCTTTGTCTTACACAAGCACCCAGTAATGAAAAATGAATCTTCCTAGCATTCGCTTCTCAGCACTACATATGGGATATTTCCTGAACAAACAGCTGCCAAAAGCCAGAGGAAAGCATAGAAGTCTGTCATCGTCAGTGTAGTGTACAGGAACGAGAGATTTGATTAACATTTTCTTTAATTCTCTGCTATTTAAGTGCTTGTACAAAATGTTGGCCAGCAGGGCTAAGCCTCCATAAATATGACACACTGCAGAGTTGGAATAAACTCTCAGGTTTTTTTCTTAGGAAGCCAATTGAAAACTTTATGTATTTATTCTGCCCCTCGCCAGGCAGGTCGGGGTTGCGTTGCGATAGAGGGGGCTGCCCCTGAGGTGCAGGAGGGAATGGTCCTGCCTCTCGGTTCCTGCATCCCATGGCGCCGCGGCATCCGCAGCCCCGGCATCGCCCCGGCATCCTTTCCCCTTCTGCTTCGGTAGGTGAAAGCAGGAGCCCGCATCCCAGGGCTGGTGGGGATCCGACACGTCTATTTTTAAACTTTATTGTGTCAAAAGCAGATCATTATGTGGGGAACTGGGAGCTCTTCTGTAGATGATGGTGTGACAAGAAAATCCTCTTCTGACAGAAATTAGGCCAGACTCTTTTTTCTCCCTGATATGGAGTTGTCTCGGCTTTATTTAGGAGCTACCAGGAAAAGCATCCGAGGCGCACTTTCATCCCTGGTCATGTGTTGCAATGCATGTGTGGATTTTATTGTATAAATTATTTCAACTAGCATAATTGTAATCATGTTAATTGCTATGTAATCTTCACTAATTATTGTTGTATGTCATTTGCTCTGGTGTGAATGGCATATTGCAGAACTCCGTTTGGCTTACAGATGCCTTCCGAGTTGTGCATCAGGCCCTGCTTTTGCCTTTGGCTGGGGAAAACTCTCGCTGAACTGAGGCGAGAAGCGGAGTTTTGCTGGGCGGCTGTAGCATCCTCGCGGTCCTGCTCCTGCAGCATCACCCGCCGCCGGGGCTGCCGGGGGCTCCTCGGGTTATTCCAAGCCCTGGGAGTTACTGACAGCATCTCAGTCTGGGATTTACGGATGAGCAGAGGATGCTGCAAGATGGGATGGAACCGTCTCGCGCTTGTGTCCTGGCTTGATTATGGCCAAGAGAAGATTAGTCCTGATTGGGAAGGACTCTTCATGAGGGAGTGGGGTGATAGGAGGAGGGGTAATGCTTTTAAACTGAAAGAGGGGAGATTTGGATGAGATCTGAGGAAGGAATTCTTTGCTGTGAGGGGGGTGAGCCCCTGGCCCAGGTTGCCCAGAGAAGCTGTGGCTGCCCCATCCCTGGAGGGGTTCAAGGCCAGGCTGGACGGGGCTTGGAGCAACCTGGGCTGGTGGGAGGTGTCCCTGCCCAGGGCAGGGGGTGGCACTGGGTGGGCTTTGAGGTCCCTTCCGACTCTAACCATTCCATGATTCTGTGATCTTGGGGTGGTTTTTTTGGTAGCCATGAGGGTAGGGTTAAAGGAAAAAAAAGGTGAGGATGGGGTGCTGGTACAGTAGTGTGGGCTCCAGCCATGGTTGCATGGTTTGACCAGCGATGGGGGCTGGCAGCCCAGCTTTCCCAGGATGCGGCAGCACCAGCACCAGCCTCTGGGCTTGTTCCGTCAGAAACCTGTCGCATGGGAGAAATTACCTTGTGGTCCTCAGGCTCCTTTTGCAGAAACAATTAATTGAAAGGGAGGTGTGATTTCCCCGTGATGCAGGGACACGCCGTGGCGGTGGCTGGTGCTCCGGGTTGGGTGGCCACCGCAGGGGGTGTCTCCGGAGGTGGATGAAGTAGGTTTTGGCTTTCTGAGGGGCAGTGATGACAGGATTTTCTGGAAGGACCCGAGCACTTTAGATGCTGGAAAGCAAAAGGAAAAGCATCAAAAGCAGAGAAATCCCTGCAGTGTTTCCCCACCGCACGGTGCCTTTTTGCTGCTAGTGTAAACCCCGAGGAGTATTTGCATTTTCATTTAAAATCCAATCAGGCCCTGCGTGCGCTCGCCAGGCAGCTGATACTGCTCAGAGTTAACACGCCACGGCCCTGGCACCCACCGCCGGCACTGACCACGGGCTGATGAGCTGTGCCTGGAGAGATACCTGGAGTTTTCCCTGGGAAAACCAGCCCTTTCCTTGAGTTTTGCTTAATGAATGCGGCTAATAGGAATTGTTGGGAGAGACAGGGATGGAGAGGGTGGTCTTGGGCTTCATCTTTTCTGCTCAAAACCAGGGCATGGAGAGCACGGGCAGGAGATGCTCCAGTACACAGAGGTCCCTGCTGGGACCCCGGGGGCTGCGGGGCCTCGGTGGCCGGGCTCATACGAGCCGTGGGAGCTGGAGGAACAACCCCGTGTTTGCAGTTTTCACTCCATTTCAGGCTCTAAAGGTTTTCATAAAAATAACAACTGTCCATCAGGCTGAACAGGACAATAAATAGCAGCGCGTAAACAGTCCGTGTTCACAGCCCATTAGTGTTTCTTACCTCTCCAGCTCACTTTTATCTCAGTCTTAAAAACGAAAAGAAAATATTGAAGCTGGCTGTTTAATTTATGAAAGCCGGTGGTGCAGCAGTCAGTTTACAATATTATTTGGAAACGTTAGAGAGCGATTGGAGCAATTTCCGTACAAATTCTCATGGAAGGATTACACCAGCTATTTAGGTAAGATGCAATTTAGGCTCCTAAAACCCAGCATTATCAAAATGTCTCAAACTATTAATCATCTGCGAGGCTTCAGCAACGTCAGGTGCAGCGGTGCGGGGTCGCCCTGGAGGTTGCTGTGTTCCAGGGAGACTGAGTCTCTGGTTAATTCATTTTGCATTGGATAATCAAATGGTTTGGGCCCGTTTAATGAGCTGTGGGTGCATGGCACGGCAGCGAGCACCGGGACCAGGTGGGCATCTCTGTGCCCTGGGCTGTGCCAGCGGGTGCCAGGGACCTGAAGCGCTCCGTTACCTCATCACTTCTGCAGTCGCCTGCGTTTCCCAGCTGGGGAGTTTGTCTTCGACCCGTCTCGGCATGTAAATTATTTCACGGGTCAGCGGAGCCTGGCCCAAACGGGTCCAGCGTGGTGGCTGGATTATCCGCTCTCACCCCGTTCCCATGGCAACTCCAGCATTCCCGGGGCAGGATGCTTCATTAGTGGCGATGTAAAACTTGACCACCGCTCCCACACCTCGAAGCCTGCTGGCCTCCCAGAGATGTATTTATATTTAGGTTCTGCTGCTTTACTCTACCCTTCGCTCTCTTTTCCCCTTCTCCTTTCTTTCTCAGACGAGTTCACATCCCGGCAGCCTTCTCATTAAGGCCAATTCCAGGTCCTTGTCTGAGTGATGCTGGGGGTATCTGCGAGTGGGGATAATCCACCGGCAGCTGCCAGCACTGGGCACAGCCTTTGTCAAAACACATCGCTCGCAGGCGCCTACGCTCCCCGTCACATCGGCAGGCGGCTGCGCGCGAGCAGCCTATAGATAGTAACTGGCTATCATTGATCTGAAGCGATGTGCCGAGGAGAGGCACGGCGCAGCTCTGCAGAGCGCCTGCTTCGTTTCAGACGTGTCCTGGCAAAGAGGCCCTTTGCCTCTCCCTGCAGTGGGGTGGGCAGAAAAAACAGTTTTTCAGCCCTTCAAGCCCACATCGATGCTGGGGGGGGGAGGGACGTAAACGTGGGAGCTTAGTGTCAGCAGTGACACCGAGTCCAGCGGTGATCGCGGCCCCCTCCCCATCGCTGTGCACCAGCTGCACAAGGAAAGGGACAGGCTCGGTGCAGAGGAGCCCATTCTGCAGCCTGCGTGTGCCAGGATCCGGCCGCTTGGCAGGGCCTTCGGCAGCCGAACAGGCACTATATCAGCATCCCGCAGTGCCCAAGGAGATGCTCCTAAGCTCCTGTCCTGGCAGAGCAGGTGCTCAGTGCCATTGAGCGCTTTGGGGAGGGACAGGCAGGATTTGGGAGAAGGCAGGACCATCCCCTGCTCCTGCCGTGCTGCCGCCCCAGCCCTGTCCCGCTCAGCGAGTGGCCGGCGCAGGGGTGGGAACGGTGTCACCGTAGTGGTCCCAGAGCAGCTCTTGCAGCCCCACGGTGAGGAGCAGGAGTTAAAGCCAGAACACCAGCTGGCCGGCAAGGCTCCTCCTGGGCACCATCCCTCGGAGGGCTGGCACCGTGTGCCGGTCCCAGCCACAGACCCGCTGCGTGCTGCTCTGCTCTCAGCACAGAGGGACACGCCGTATTATTATTATTATTATTATTGTTGTTGTTATTGTTGTCATCATTATTGCCCTTTCTGCTGTTTCACATCTGCACAAGCTGCAATCCTGGCAGCGAGAGCCACGGCTGCCTGTGCTGAGCCGATGCTGTCCCCAGTTTGGCACCGTGTTCTGGCTAAACCGTCCCCAGAGCCTGTCCATCAGCCTGCCAGGCGAGGGCTGCCTGCTCCGGGGATGCTGTCCTGCTCCAGGGATGCTGTCCTGCTCCAGGGATGCTGTCCTGCCCCGGGGATGCTGTCCTGCCCTGGCGATGCTATCCTGCTCCAGGGATGCTGTCCTGCCCCGGGGATGCTGTCCTGCTCCACCGGTGGCCCGTGCGGCTCCTCTTTGGCGACCAGAGGTGGAGCCCACACAGTTCCTACATTCTCAGCAGCCCCCATGTGCAGGGCGAGATCCCATCCCCACACATCGCTTCTATCAATGGCTCTGTAATGAGCACATTTTTTCCCCAAAGTGCATTTGCTTGGCAAGATCAGTGCCGTTGGGTGGGGAGAGCCCTCCAACCGCTGGCTGCACCGGCGGCAGGCTCTGCCCCCCGCCCTTCCTGGCCTGTCTCCCTCCTCAAAACCTGGCTTTGCCCAAGGAAATCCCCAGGGGAAAGCAGTTTATCCCTTAGGACCTGCTGCTCCTGCTCAGCCCTGGCCAGGCGTTATTTGGCTTTTGCAGTTCACAATTGTTTTTCCTCCCCGGCAGCAGCCTGGGTGAAACGTGCCCCGCGATAACGTTAAGATGCATTCGGGGTGCTCTGCGAGCTGGTTTCGTAAAATTTTAGTGAATAATCTTTGGCTTTGTCAGAAATAAAATAAATCCTACGGATGGCTGTAATCTGTCAAGAAAAAAGGACACTGGAGGTACGCGTTGGTTTGGCAGAGCTAAAGGCAGGCATGTCACACGCTCTGTGCCGCGGATTTAGCCAGGTTGGCTGACTTAGAGCCATTTAAGATAAAATCTTTGGGCATTGCCCAACTGCTAGGTGCAGCGGCGGGAGTTTATTCTGAGACTGCCGTGTAAACACTGGCTTTTCGCTGCTCAGCCTTGCCCTTGCTGCATGACATTACGGATACTGGAGATTGCGCAGCTTAGACTAACGCCAATATCTCTTCTTCAGGGTGAGCAGAGACGCCAAGGAACCAGCAGCGAGCCGGCCGGCTTCTTCCCGCGGCGCTGCCAGGTCCGTCGATGCTGCCGATACGGGGAAGACGGCGAGTCCCTTGCTTGGTGCTAGACGACGGGAATACGGAAAAACTTGGGCAGACGAAGAGCTGGAGAGCCCTAAAAAGCCTGCGGACAGGATAGGAGAGACTTCCCCATCGGTGCTGCGGCGAGGGGGCTCCCCTGCCCCGGATGGGAGGTTCCCCAGCCCGCTGTCTCCGACGGTGCCGAGGAGGAGAGGGCTGTCTCCGGCGGCAGGGCCGGTGCCCAGCTCGTCGGCCGCCCTCTCCGAGTACGTGGAGGAGCTGCGGCGGCAGCGGGGTGCGGAGCGGGAGCAAGGGCGCCCGGCGCTGGGCGACACCTCACCCCTCCCCATTTACCGCACCACCGGCGCTGCGGCCCTGCGGCGCTGCAGGGCTTTGCCTGCGGCGGAGGATTCCCCGGGGAAGATGGAGGGGGATCAGGTGGGGGAAGGCGAAGGAGCAGGCGCCGTCCTGGCGCGCTCCTCCAGCCTGCGGAGCATGGCCGTGGAGCCGGCCGGGCCGCCACGTTCACCGGCGCTCAAACGAGCCTCAAAGTTTGGCTCCTACGACTCCCTCCTGCAAAGCCTCGACGGCTCCGGTCGTCGGCCGAGCTCTCCGGCTGTGGGGATGGAGGTGCTGGGCACGCTGCAGCCCAGCTCCTGGAGAAGCTGCCTGGAGCCGTCGCTGGAAGATGTGGAGGTGGGATGGGGCTCTGGGGGGGTCCTGAGCTCGGCATCCAGCGACGGGCAGGGTGAGGGGAAGGGCAGCGACCCCTTCAGCTGGCGAATACCCACCCTCAACTATGAGAGGAGAACCAACGTTGACTTCGACGACTTCCTCCCGGCCATCCGCAAATCCCGCTCCACCAGCAGCCTGGCCAAGCCGGGGAGGGACAGAAAGGACGGCCACCGGCCCCTCACCGTCCGCTTCCAGGATGAGGCCATAGCTGGCGGCTCGGCGTCCTCCGAGACGAAGGGCACGGCCAAACATGGCGTGGCACCCCGGGAGGACCCTGGGGACCTCTCCGACTCCACCTCGTCCTCTGGCTCCCTCCTCTCCTCCCGGAGTGCCGACAGCATCAAGCGCCGGCCCCAGCGGGGGGATGGGGAGGGCTGCAGCGGCAAAGCCAGCGCCCAGAGCAGCGGGACGAGCCGCCGGGCCGAGGCAGAAGGGAAGGAAGACGATGTCAGCAGCATCATGAAGAAGTATCTGGGAAAAGACTAAGGTAACCGTGCTGAGCCGCTCACAGGCACGAGCTCAGAGAAGTGGTGGCAGGTTTGCGGTGCTGGCCCCGAGCTGCAGCCTGTGCCGATGCCGTGGGGTGTGTGGGGACGGGGTGGCCCGGGACAGCGGGTGTCCCCATGCTCCCCCCTGGAGCAGCCCAGGGCAGGGGAGGCACTGGCCTGGCTCCATCCCCGATGCCCGCCTGTGTTGCCGGCTCTCCAGCAGCCAGGACGGTGCCAGGGATGTCCCATGGGACATGTGGCACCGGGGATGGCACCCCGCTTGCTCTCTCCTTGCCCCATTCGGAGCTGCAGGGGGTGGGCAGTGGGGACAGCCCCAGAGCTGGGCAGGACACCAGCTCCCAGGCCTCCGGGTTTCCCAAAGATCGTGTCCTCCAGCTCCTATCACGCCACCCAATGGCCACATCCTCCCGAGCTCCGCTGAGCGCTCATCCTTGTTCGCTCCTACGAACAAGCGCTCCTGCTTGTTCGGTTAATTTGAAATTGGCTTTGGGTGGATGCTGGAGGTCACCCCCTCCCAAGGAAGGGGGTCCCAGCTGGATCAGGCGTGCTTCCCCCAGTTAGCAACTGCCTCTGACAACCACTTGGCTCCCGTTTCTGTATCACAACTGACACTTTGAGAATTAGGATTTATTACTGCAATCCAGGTTTGAAAGCAAAGTCCCTAATGAATGCGCCACAACTGTAATTAAGTGTTTAAAATAGATTAGAAAAACATTTTGTAAAACCACTGCCTTTAGACTAACTTATTGGATGTCAAGCTGTGACCAAATTGACTAAGCCAACACAAGAAGGGAGCGCGTGTTAATAAAACATTTCTTTCCAGGAAGCACAATTTGCATAATGAAACGTCCCACTTTCTCCAGACTTTGTTTCAATCAACTGCAGCAACTGGCCTGGGCGCTGCACCGGGAGAGGAGCCGCCACCGGGCAATCCGCTTCCCTGCTCCTTTGGAAGAACTCCTGATAGGAAACCTGTAATTTAAACAGCGACTGAAAGCGGCTCCTCAAAAGTCTTGGGATGGTTTTACAGATGACGAGACTTTGTTTTGTTTTGTTTTGTTTTTAAACATACCCTGGTTTCTTTATGTTCCTGCCTCGTTTCCCATCACCGCAGCTTTGTTCAGGGCCAGCCGCGGGGAATGAGGGACTTTCTTGTTCTCCTGCCGTCGTTTGACTCAGGAGTTGGTGCTGTAATTAAAAACCCAGCGGCTGCCATAGATGCCTGATAACGCGCCACGTTGACCGAGGGAAGGCCACGCTGTAAAGAGCTGGAGAAACATCACAACTTTTTAACCCAGAAGGTGTATCCCAGGTGTCTCACCCCACCTAGCGCTGCTCAAAAATCAGCTGAGTGGCCGGAGGATGCTTTTGGGTCTCGGTGTGACACCCAGCAACAGCGGAGCCGGAGGGTCGGTCAAACCGAGCTGCACATTGCAGAACCTCTCTCTTTATGTGCTTTTATTTTTATTTGGTTTCCAGAGGCTGAGACTTTCTCTGAAGCTTTTATAATTCTGTCGATATTCGAAGACAGATCCGTACGTGCTTTCGTGGCTCCTGCCTGTTTGGGACACGTGGGCACATCCCCCTGGCACGCAGGGCAGCGCTGCGGTGCGTGTGGCAATGGGAGGCTGTAGTCGGATGTCTGCTTGGTTTTTACACAATAAAATATTTGCTTCTTTGACACGAGCCTCTTCTTATCTTTCCTTTCCCCGCAGCGAGCGCAGGTCCATGGAAGCAGCGCGGTGCGGAGCCGAACGCTCCCCCCCCCCCAGGTTGGGGACTTCTCCCCCGGGACCCTCCGGCTTCCCCATCTCTCTGCACTCAACAAAAAGTGCTTTTTTCAGCCTCAACCCTCTTTCCTGGAAGAGATCCAAACTTACTCGTTTATCAGAGGTTTGTGGCAAAATGATACAGGTACATGAACAGATCCCTTCGTTCCATGAGGGATTTCCAAGTAATTTGCTCAACTGGGACATTTGCATCAACCTCGTTGGACCCTCCGGGGCAGCTGCAAACGCAGCAGCGGCTGGAAAAGGCAAATTGGGCAGTTTTCCGCATTTTGTTGGGGTTTTGTTTTTTTTTTTTTGCCTTTTGGATTCTGCCCATCCATTTCTAATTTAAACCAAAGCCTTGCAGCAAGAGGCATTTTCCTTGTCACAGATGAATGCAAAAACCTCCGGATGTGGGTTCACATCAGCAGTTTGCTCGGCCGCCCGGAGGCTGTCAGCAATTCCCGGCAATTCCTCGCTCCCAGCCAGCTCCGCGCTGCCGGCAGCCTGGCAGGCGGGAGGCAGCTCTGCGCAAGCTGACATTCACACCCCCCCCCCC
>VYZM01006149.1:431206-467314 GCA_013398915.1 Dromas ardeola
CCCCCGCCCCGCTTTCAAGTCGCCTTTTTTACAAGATGCGAGAAGACAGCAAACGAAGAAATTACCTCTAATTAGTTTAAAATTGGTTTTTCTAATGATTCGGCTATTTCTGGAAACAAAAAAAAAAAAATCAATGCATTTTGTAGTTGTTAGGTGTCTCAGCACCACCGCCCCGGCACACACGCGGCCGTGCACCGCAGCCGGGTACGTGTGTTTGGTGGGTGGTCGGATCCTGCCCCGTCCTGGCTGGCAAAGCTGCTGTTGGGCATCTTTGGCTGCTGGTCCTGCCTGCACCAGCCCCGTGATGGTGTTGGGGAGGTAACGTGGCATTCGAGGAGGACCGGGGTGTCCCCATGGCCCCGTCTGTCCCCATCGCCCCAGGCTGTGCATCTTCGTGGCAAATCTTGCTCCCGGGATGGATTTCGTGCTCCTTTGGGCAGGGAGAGGCATCTCCTGGGGTGGGATTCAGACCACAACAGCGAGAAAAGCACCGCACGCCAAACCCCAGCGTGGCCCAGCTGCGGGGGACTCGCTTCACCCAAACCTTCCCCGTGGGTGCCATTCCACGTACAACGAAGATGATTTATTTCAGATGTTTATCCAGACACACACTTGTCTTCGAGGAAGCGAGGGGACAGTTTTCACCACCGCGTTCGCGGGGTCCCTGCAGAGCTGGCTGTTAGCGATGCTTTCTGTGAGCACGTTCGGTTCTTCCAGATCTCAGTGCAACCCCAATAAGAAAGTATGTGTATAGCTCGGGGCTTTAAAAAGCTTTTTTTTTTTTTCCCCCCCTTGAAACTGGCAAACTGCAGCGTACTGTGCTGTCACTGCAGTGCCGGCAGTTTCACAAATTAAGTGAAAGGCATCTTCTCCCCAGTTCTCTCTGCATAAAGTATAGAACTCAAAGGAAAAAAAAAAAAAAAAAGAGTTTACGAAAAATCCTGTACTCCCTTCTGTGCTTTCAGATGAAAAAAGAAAAATCACAGATTGTGTGCCGTTTGGAAGAGATATCTTCATGGTCTGTCCTTCCAACTTGTCTGGAATATTTTAATAATACATTCGAACAAACAGTTCAGGGAAAAATCTTACAAAGTGGCACCGGCCAAGCTGGGTGGGAATGGGAACTTTTTCCCCATGAGATTTCTTGTCCTTAGTGATGCTGATCCTGTCCCGGTCCCTCCCAAACCCCCAGCTCGGGGGGGACACTGTGGGAAGGGCTGCGAAGGGGAGGTGGGCAGGAGGTTCTGCAGGTCTCCTGCCGTGGGGTGGGATGCTGACGGAGCAGCATTGGTGCTGGTTGCCTGGGGGCCATCAGCGAGACCCAGCTTCAAACATGGGACGAGGAGGAAACCACCAGCACCTGGACACTGCTGCAGCTCTAATGAGCTCTTGTGTGTGCTGAAAAAAATGTTTGCTTACATCAAGTGCTGATGGCGTATTGAATCTGATCCCGAGTGCTGGCCTTGCCGGCAATTGCACGAAGTGGCACCAGCAGCTCCGGAGTTGGGTGATGCTCTTGGAGCCTCCAGAGAAATAAAACAGCTGGAAAAAAAAGATGCAGTGCAACTGCAAACGAATCACTGCACGCTGGGCGCTCACAGGTGGGGGTGAAGGCTGGGGACCCCCTGCCAAGGCCACGGTGGGGGTGCGGGGGTGACCGGGGCAGAGGCTGCAGCGGGGGGACGTGGCACACAGGCGCCAGCGCGCAGCATGGGGGAAAACAGCCACGGAGCCACTCACTGCGAGGAATTCCTCTATGCATGTGCCGTTGCGAGGATTCATTGAGTTAATTGTCCAAACGAGCTGGGCAAGGCGATATAATCTGATTAAACTTCAGCGCTGTGGCAGCACTGATGGGGCGGGAACGCCGGGATCCCGCGGCCCTTGGGCAGGCAGCTCCGGCGGCACAGGCAGCAGGGGAGGCAGAGCGGGTCCCGGCGGTGGGAGGGACGGGAGACGGGGCACAGGGCTGTAAGACAAGCGAGCAGGACGCGGATCCGGGGGTGAAGGCAGACGGACGAGCAGGAAGAGCATCGCAGTGTGGCTTCCTCCCGCGGCATGGCAGCTTGGTCGCCTCTCTGCTCCTTCCCTGCGGCACGCGTGCCAGCACCCAGGAGGGTGGGGGGACTGCAGGTAAGGACACCCCGGCTCACCCAGTGCGGAGCCGGCCAGTGGCACCGTTGGAGAGGGATACCATTGGAGAGGGAGGGAGGGACACCCTGAAGGGCACCCAGCGCCCCTGCCAGGAGTCCAGCCCTGCTGAGCATCGTCACCACCTTCGGCCTCTGAAGCCTGACCTCCAAACGCCGGCTGGCCGAGGTGTCAGTTTGCATTTCATTTTTTAATCACATCTCAAAACGCTACAAAAATTGCTCAGTATTTGGTGGCTGTAGCAAAATTATTCCTTTGACACTGAGCCTTTGATTTGGAATTACTACAGCGGTGGGTTTGCTGAACATTAAGCTGTTACTATTTTAAACTTGCAAAAGAAAAGCAGATTTGTGTGTAATACACCGACTTCTTTTTTTCCCTTTTGCTTTGCAGGACACAAAGGAAATTGCTCTGTCACTTGAAATGGCTTTGCACATCCTTTAACAACAAGCCAGGGGAAAAAAATGGTGCTTGCACTGGAGCTTTTCAGGCTGAGCCCAGAGAATTGTTTGCCCTTGAAGTAGCCAGAGCAGGAGGAGAGCAATGCTCATGGGCAGCGAGAACGAGCCATCCATCAGTGCTGGCCGACAATAAATACTGTGCGTGTCCAGCGCGGGGTGTGAAAATGCCTGTTCCCTGCCCACTGCCGAATGCACAGGAGACAAGTAACTGACGGCCAGGTCAGTCAAATTTAGGACCGTGGCAGTTTATAGCCTGGAGTAGGAGGACAAGAGTTATTCTCTTCGCCCCTGTATTTTAGCCACATTTACCCGCTTTCAGAGCAAGAGCTTTGCCGTTTGCTGCTGTGAGGGATGGTGCCCGTGGGAAGGAAAGCACGACTTTGGGAAAGCCGCTGTGCCTGTGGGGTGAGTTTTGTTGCTGAGATGCAAACATTGCCAGCCCAGCTCGGGGCTGGGGCCATCCCCAGGGGGATGTCCATGTCGCCCTCGGAGAAGGAAGGGTGCTGCCAACCCAGAGCCCCGCAGCCGGTGGGCATCCTTGGCCTGAGTGCACCCCCCAGACCCCCCGCACCCCTGCTCCCGCAGCAGCCGGCTGCCTCCGAACCTCTCCGAGAAAGGCAGACACGGGTAAGGGGAAGTGTCTCCACGTCAGACGGAGAAGCACCGAGCAACCGAGGCTGCCAAGTTTCTAATTAACACAATTAAAGCATGCTCTTCTCTTCCAATGGATGTGCCTTTGGAGAGCCTTCATCAGAGAAACCATCTCTGTAAAGAGCTCCTTGGTTTCCAAGATGCTCATCAGTCAGGACTGAGAGTGCCCAAAGCCGTCCTGCCGCTGACTGCAGCGTTGGTGGAGCCCGGACCCGGCTCGTCCCCTGCGGGCAGACACTTTCTTTGGCACGGCACGTCCGTAGCCGATGGAGACTCGACCCCCGGAGTGGGTGAGCTCGTGTGCTGCCCCGGTACATGTCACCAGGCCAGGCCATGCATGGTCCCTGCTGCCAGGGGTATGGGGGCTGGTGACCCCCCCCGGGCTCCCCATCATCCCCCCGATGCCTTTGCGGGAGCTGGGTGTCGGGGAGATGCTCTGTGGTCCCCTCCAATGCTCTCAGGGAAGTCAGAGAACTCCATTTATTATACTGCCAAGTTTATTAGCTGGGTATGTAAGCCCAAAAAAATGAATAAGCCGTTTTTCCCACCGTCTGTGTCTGGAAACGCTCTGCTTTGATTCGTAACTCTGCCCAGTGGGATGGTGAGCACGGGGCAGTGCACGTCCTCACCGTGTCCCTCCTGGGGATGGGACCTGGAAGAGCCCATGGGGTTTCTCCTGCGGGCTGGTGGCTCCGGCAGCCGGGGGGGGAGCGAGGAGCCTCCCCCCTGCCTGCACAGGCAGGGCCAGGCAGCGCTCGGCTCCCGCCCCACGTGTGACAGGATTCAATTTCACGCCGATTGGATGCAGGGAGTTAATACCCGATCGCTGCCACGCATGGAGCCTCTCTGCCACTTAAATGTGTCCCTTCCAAAAGGGAGATATAATTGAAATTATTCTTCCTGCAGGCGGTTCAACAGGCGTGGAAGCCTCCTCTTGCCCTTCCTCAACGTTTGCCATTGTGGCTGGTCTTGTGCTGCAGGGTCTCGTGTCCCAGCAGCTCAGCCCACCTCCACCCCAGTGTTTCACTAGTGACTTTCAAATGGGCTTGGGCTGGGGAATTTGCTCTGCAAAGAGGTGAGCCCAGTCTTTGCTGACATGGCAGAGCTGGCCGGGAAAGGAAAACAGCTTGGACTTGACAAAGCTTTGCCCAACCTCCCTCCTCCCTGCGCGGATGGAGAGCCCCCAGCCCCCTGTCTCCACCAGGATCGGGACCAGCAATGCCACCCCTTACCCCTGACCCGGCGTGGGGACTGTCAGGGAGGAAGGCTGCGTATGTGCCTGCGCTCCTCGGTGACAGTCCCTGCCACGAGGCGTCACCTCGAGCTGCAGGATGGCAGCAGGGTTCGTGCTCCCTGCCCGGCTCCCCGCTGCCCGTTTTTCTCCCCAGCTCAGGGCTGAGTTGACTGCAGATTCGAGGCCATCTGTCAGACTCGGGGGGGGGGTTGTTTTACCAGGCTGAATTTTATCCCTTTGTAAGTCCCGCTAGGTTTCCTACGTCAGCGCCAGCCAGCCCGCACCCTCCTGCCGCGCCGGTGACAGTTGCGTTCCGTGCTCCGACGAGGCTCCCGGCAATCCTGGCGGAGCCAAGAGTGCGTCAACTAATCTGGTGAATATTTAACTCCACCGTGCAGGCACGTGCCATCACCTCGTGCATGCAGAGTGGGCATCAATCCAGGGGGACAATTCCCTAAAGTCGGGACAAGGACCGGGAGGACGAGCCGGTGCCTTTGGGCTGAGGCTGGGCTGGGCTTGGGCTGGCGCTTCTCCCCGCAGCCCCTCCGTCTGCTGCGCAGCCTCCGCAGGAGCTCCTGGGTTTGAAGCTGATATTCGAATAGCAAATTAGCAGAGGATGTGAGAGGGCTGCAGAGTACAAATTAAGAGCCAAAGGTGTGTTTCAGTGACCCCCAAAGGTGTGTTTCAGGCTCCGGTGGGTCGTGACCAGGGACAGGGCTCTCCGCTCTGGACACTCGTGTCCCTCTTGTGTGGCTCCTGGTCCCTCTCTCAATTCAAAAGGTCTAGAATGTGTATTACATGCCTTGTATATTAGATACATATTATACAATATATATTATATATTATATACTTTACATATATATATGTATTATAAAGGAGTTAGATATGTCATCAAATGATTGGTGCATTAGGAAAAACCAGTACAATTATCCTCATTCTATTTTCCATTTCTCGCTAAAGGGACTTTTGCTTGAACTGTTAGAATTGTTATGATTAATTTTTGTTTTCTTTTTTGTTTTCTTTGGTGGTTTTTTTTGAGTGTAGTTCCATGCAGGTCTTTCCCCCATGTATCTAGAGAGATGATTTCTACCACCTGCTCGCTGATGTTAAGCCAAACTGCTGCAAAATGAACCTGATAAAATTACGTTTCGCTGGACAGGTAGTGATCGTTTCTAATAATTTCTATCGGGCTAAATAATTTATGTCACGGGAGGACTGAGAGCGGGAGATGGTCCCTCCTCGGGGTGATGGAGAGGGAGCAGGGACACCGCTGGGACTGTGGGCTGGGAGAGGTGAGGGATGCTGAGCACCTTGTTGTGGGGAGGCACCCAAACCACGGCCCGGGGGATGCTCATCACCACACATTGGCCCTGGCTCTTGAAGAAAAGGCTTGTTTCTCCATGACTTGTAAGTCAAGCTGCTCATCTGCCTTAAAAGTGATGGATTTCTTTGAATTGAAGTCCCGAAAGAACAGCGAGAGCTTAATAACAGTAAAAGGTCCTTGTGCTCCTGCAGCACATCGCAAACCAGCTGGGGAGAAAAGTTTCTACAATAGGAGCCTTTCCAGAGTGACGTGCTGGCGTTGGGGACCTGGGGTGGAGGGAGGTTTTTAAAGGGAGTAATAAAAAAAAAAAACCCATCAGAAGAAAATCAGTAGTCTGAGATTCATTTGCATTCCCATTGCAGAGCTCCAGCATTGGCAATACAAATTCAACCCACCCAGACATCACTTACAGGAACGACTGCAAAATCCCAAACTGGGGCAAACTGTTGACGCTGAAAACGCTTTTCAAAATGCAGATTAATGTTCTCACCTGCTGGTCGGAGGGGCCCAGGCACAACGACTGTGCCTTGGGAAATGGCCCCCCCCGGGATGGCTGTAATCCCAGGGTTATGAGAGGCGGCAATCACGCTGCTGCCGATTTTCGCTGATGTGTTAAAAATAGCTCAAAGTCTTGGGTTGTTTTGGTTTTTTTTAAGACAAAGGTCAGGGTGTTTGCTACCTGTCCGTTTTAATTACTTTCCAACAGCACCGCCTTTGTCAGCTGCCATCCTAGAGGATAAAACCATCCTGCTTTGCCAAAGTTTCCCAGCAAAAGCGGAATTTCACGGGGAACCTGCACGCACAGCGCTGTACAAAGAAAAGCAGGGTGCAGGACAGACCGACAACCCCTCTGGGGCTCCTGTCAGTACCGGCGAGGAGGAGGAGGGTTTGCTCCCGTGGCTCCTGGGGCAGGTCAGGGTGCCCCGAGCAGGGGGGGCACCGGCATCGGGACCGCAGGGGCTCATCCGAGCACGGGGACCTGGGGAGCGCGGGCAGGGATCCAGGGAGACGGGGCTCCGTGCTGAAAACCTGAACATGTGCTTGACGGAAAGTGCCAAGAAAGCAACATTTGGAGGTTAAGAAATGGCAGAAAACAGACAGATTATTATTTTATTTTTTTCGTGTGGAATTCAGTGAAACGATGACTGCGAGTTGCACAGAACGCAAGCTGTGCCGCTTTGATAATTAATTAATATTTGCAGAGGGTTTTGGGATCCTCGGATGAAAGGTGTCCAGTGGTATTACCGTAATAGATGGCCGATGATGAAGCAGGGGGATGCAGGGGGGCTGTGGGCTGTGCCGACGAGCCTCCCTCCCACCCCCCCCGGGGCTCCCCAGCTTGGAGGGCGACTGGCAGAGCTGGTGGGGCAGACCAGATGTGTAAAGGTGCATCCAGTAAAGATCTTGACGGCTTCGCTCTGACCTTGTTGCCCATTGACTGAGCGACCGGGCGGCGAGCCGGTGGCCAGCATCCCCAGCAGCGGCAATGCCCGGCTCCCCCTGCCACAAAGAAGGTTCAGGGGGGGTGTCCCAGCCCCACACCCTTCAAGCATCTTTGCATTGACGTCGCCAATTGCGGGTTTTTTTGAGCCCCAAACACCCTGCAAATTCAATTATTTATTCAGATGAAATGTGCTTACAATTGCAAAAGGGATTCACTTAATTGGAAGCGCAGCCAGCATTTTAATAAAACTATAAAAGGGTGAAACGTGCATAAACGGAGGAAAAGTGTTTAATCTCAGAGCGATTGCTTGATGTTAGTGAACGCATTTAGCTTCCAATATAGCTAAGCAAATAATACTGAGATCCCATGAGCAAAGAGATATTTTTATCGTTTTGCACAAGCCCTCGGTTTAAATTTGACATTATAATTGTGAATTATGTTAGTTCATTACCATAGCTACAGAAGGCTCTGACCAGCTAGTGGATCGCATTACTAATGGCTGTCACAGGTTGGCGGTGCCTCTCTTGGCATGACAGTCATCCCCCGCACGCTCGCGGGGCTGCCGTGCCCTGCGTGACACCGCCGAGCCACCACCAGCTGCACGAGACACCGTGGGCACATCATGGATGCAGGGGCAACACGGAAAATAGCCCCTGCTTCTATTTAAGCCGCTCAGATCAGCCGTGTGATGAACCTGGCTAATGAAGGGGGCTGTCGGTCACCAGGGTCCGGAGTCCCAAGGCAGTCCCAGGATGGACCCTGCACCCAGCGCTGGGTTGGAGAGGGAGAAAGGCGTCTAAGCACCTTTTATTTGACATTTTGCACCAGCCTGGGGTGATTCGCTCTTATAGGGGGTGTTTTTAGGAAGGGGCTGGGGAGCCCTGGGATCTCCACTCATTTCCCAGCTGGAAGACGCTGCCATGGCTGCAGCGAGGAACCGTGGAAAAGGGGCAAGGAGCTGTTGGTTGGGGCACCAGGGATGCGGCAGTGGGGCCATGCCCAGCCCTGCACAGCCTCGGGGGGATGCAGGACCTGAGAAAGCATTTGCTTATGGAGCATCAGCACAATAAGCTGATTGTGCTGATTGTCCTGGAGCTGCATCTCCTCGATAGCAGCACAACACCTCCACCTTCCCGGAGCTGGGAGCAGCACCCTCCTGTGCTTCCCGGGAGATGCTGGGCGAGGGCTGAGGCAAACTGAGACCTGTGCCCGATGGGTTGTAGTCCCACGCCAGGTATAATGGGCTATGCATCCTCTGCTCGGCAGCTCCCAACAGCCAATTAATCCTTTGTCTTGTTAATACCTCGGAGCAGCTTGTCTGGGCTGCGTGAGCCTGTCTGCTTGCTGATGAATAATACAGCACAGTGGGGAGGTTGCTCAGGAATTATGCGGTGATTATAATTAGTGTGGCAAGTGGAAATGTGGGGCACGGAGGGGATGTTCTCCGGCAGCGGGGCAGGAGGATGGAGCCAGCGAGGCTGGTGCATCCACGGTGAACGCTGCTGGCTATTAATAGCACCCGGCTCCTCATCAAGGACGAGGCCACTAACGCTGGAGGAGCCGCTTCTGCCCGTTCCTGCAGTGATGCTACCGGGGGGATTCCTGCCAGAAACCTCCTCTTCTTCCCTCAGCCGCCTGATAGCAGAAGCCCTGGACACTCTGCACAGGACTTCGCTGCCTCTTCTAGTGCTCCTACCTGGAAAATGCCCTGTCCTGCTCCTCGGGCTGTGCTGAGCCTCCCAGAGAGGGGTCTGTCCCTGCCAGAGCAGGGCTGTGGGACGGTCATGGTCATGGGGACGGTCCCAGGGGTCACAGCCGAGAGATCCCATCTCCAGAAGGATCCCCGTGCAAGTGCTGTGGGAGCCGCTTGGGGCTGCGCTTCCACACCCCAGAGCCGATTCCATAACTGGTGCTATCACTGCTAAATTACCGTAGCAAGAGAGCAGGTGGGAGGGAGGAGGAGAAGTCCTGGCTTTCACTTTTATAGTGATTAACTGAGAAACACGCAGAGTGATCCCCCGGCGATTGTGGCCTCCTGCCCTCGCTGCAGCGCCATGGCTCCGCGGTGCCACGGCGCTGTAACGGTGACCGATGGCCAGCGGGCACGGCGCGGAGCTGGGGGGACCAGTAGCCCTCCGGCTGGGCTCCCCCCACCCACACAGAGCATGACACAGGCTGTTCCCCTCGGCCCAGCGAGAAAATCCCCCAGGGATTTCAGGCAGATTAGGAGCATTAGCAGCAGCTGGGCAGGGGTGACCACTTTGACTTTGCAGGTCCGGGTCCTCCCGCTGCTCTCGAGGCCTTGGAAAACTTGTTATAGGGCAGCTTTTGGCTCCTTCTGCTGCTGGGCTTAGTCTAAATCCCTGCCCAGCAGTAAAGATGCTGGGAAGGAGCCACCAGCTTTGGGCTTCGTCACCGAAATCCCTGCTGGTGTGTGCTAAGGGGGAGGCTGCAGCTCCTCTCCCTGCCCCAGCTGAGGGGTAGGGGGTCTGTGCGTGACTCCCGGAAATCAGAGCAGGTTTTGCTGGGGGAAAACTGAGAGATGCAGCTGAGAGATGTCCTGCACTGCTCACTGCCCTTCCCAGCTTCAGCCCAGCCTTTCTGGCTTCACACACTCATCGGATCCCTCTCCCACATTATCTCCTGGCCTTGGCTTTAGGCTGGGCTTTGCTGTAGTACTTCCAATGGTAAAAACAAACAAAATCACCTTTAAGAGACATTAAACACACAGATTCCTAAACATTTCCTCCTATGGCAAGTACTGCCTGCAGCCTGTGCATGGCACAGGGATGCAGCCGAGGAGGCACCAGAGACCCGTGGTCTCTGGGCAAAGCCTGGTCTGGCTTGAGGAGCAGCACGGATGGACGAGGTCAATTCAGACCAAATCCTCACACATTTGGGTGCAGGGGATCTGCGGGACTGACTCCAGCGGTGCCGCATGGACACGGTGCTGCTGCCAGATGCAAGGCTCCTGCCCCATGCTGGGGAAAATGCAGCTCCAAAGCAATCCTCTTCCCTGACACGGATGATTTTGACCAAAAACTGACCCCTTCAATGCCAGCTGGGGGTAACCGGGATTGCGCGGGGTCCATCGGCTCTGCTCCGACTGCAGTGCTCAGCCACCTCCGCAAAACGATGACACCCTCCTCTGCAGAGCATCCTTCCAGCGCCGCCACCAATTCCCCGAGGTCCCCATGCGGTGGTACGAGGCAGCGAGATGGGGAATCTCTCAAACCCGCGATCTCTCAAATCCAGGATTCAAACTCTCTAGCTGAGGAGCCGCTGCTAACAGCCTGGTCTCCCAAACCACATTCGTATCGCGTGTTGTGTGGAGTTACTGTAACCAAGGAGATTGGAAACTCGGGGAAATGGCTAGTCCCGCTTATCAGGGGTTTTTCTTCATCTCTGCTATTGCACAGAATTGTGCTCGCTTTAATAAAGAGGTTGAAAACGGCGTAGCCCTTTGCAGGGAGAGGCTATTCTTCACAAGGCACGCTCAGCTGGCGTCTGCTGATATAAAAAGATGAACAACTTCGAAAATCAGTGCAGCCAGCGACTGAAATTCTCTGCGCTCCTCTAGTCAGAAAACTTACATCTGAATTGTAAAAATTACCGGGCAGTTTCCAAGCCGGCGTGAGCTGGCATGGCGCCGAGGAAGCCCCGGCGGGGGTTTAAAAAGCTGCACCCACCCTGTGGGACCCCTTGGCCGTGTCCAGAGAAGACAGAAGACACGGAGATACAGCTCACCGGGGAAGTCCTGGTGAATGCTGCCCTGCAGCCCCCGCGGCCCCCGGCAGCCCAGCCCAGCCCCACGGCACAGAGCCGCTCTTTCCCATACGCAGGGCAGAGCATTAATATATTCCTGCCTATTTTGGAGTCTGCTCCTGGGGAGGAAAGCCATTATTTAAACATTAATTCCTTGTGTGGGCTCTCCTGCAATAATAAAGCAGGAGTGCGGAGGTGTTGAAAGAATTATATTTTTATTTAATCACGGAGTAATTACAGGACCGCAGCTCTACGGAGTGGCTGTGATTGACTTCCCTGCCCAGCCCGGCCCAAAAATCACAGGGAGACCCTGGGGCCGCATCCAGACCACTCTCTAACTTCAGATTTTGTACAGGGCAGCACCATTTTACAAAAGGCAAAGGGAAAGGCCCCATGGGTGGCTGGGGTAAAGGCAGGGACGCGGGCAGGACCAGCAGTCCCGGCTTCACTGGGGACGGGGACAATGCTGGGAAACACCTCCTCCCCCCAGCCCGTGGCGGCGACTTGAACCTCGAAGCCTTAAAGCTTCCACCAGCCTCATCCAAACGTGGTTACGCTGATTTTAAGGCCAGAGGGATTTTGCAGGGTCTGGGCTGACCTTCGAGCACGGGCAGTTAAATTCCTCCAGTTGCTGCTGGACGGAGCCCGGTCATTTATGTCCCAGTAAAGCTTCTTCTCGGAAAAAAGATCCCGTCTTAATTTGAAAACTTCAAGAGACGGAGAAAGCACCACTTCCCCTTGATAATTTGTTCCAGTGGTTAATTACCCTCACTATTAGAAATGTGTCCTTTGTTCTAATTTAAATGCGTCTGGCTCCGGCTTCCATCATTAGCTCTTGTTATGCTTTCCCTGTTAGATTAAAGGGCCCTTTCAGAGCCCGCTTTATCCCGGGGAAGGTTTTTGCACAGTGGATTCAAGGCACCTCTGGATCCTCTTTTTGCTAAACCACGCGGACCATGCTCCCCCCTCACCTCTCAGAGGCATTTTTCCAGACCTCAAAGAATTTTCCTACCTCTTTTATCCACCCTCTCCCGTTTGCCCAAACCCCTCTCCAATTAACCACAGCTCCCAGACCTGCTTGGAATATTCCCCTTGGTCCCACAAGTGTGGCAGGACCCTGGTAAAAACCCCCCTGGCCACATGCTGGGGCCGGTGACTCCAGCACTGTGTGTGCATTCTAAGTGTTATCACAAAGCGCAGCCCTAAAAGCGCCTGTTGAGTTGCTTTTTTCCCCTCCAGCCTCCAAATTATTGTCACATTTGATGTTTTCTGGGACGCAGCCTCCCAGTTTGCGAGCATGGCCTATATTTTCTGTCTCTAGATTGCAGCGTCGCCTCAAATTGTATTAAAATGTATTTTTTTCTTGGATGGCAGTTCATTTTACCAAGTAACCCAGATCTACCTGCTCCAGCGGGACACCGGCATTCCAGCGGCATCCAACCCTTGCAGGAAAGCAACCGTGTCTGAGAGCTCGAGGTGTTTCTTAATCCCGCAGAAGCACCCTCAGCACCCCCACCTCCGGCAACAAGCTGCCATTGCTAATAGGTTTAGCATCGGGCTCCATGGTTTAAGCTCTTTAGCGGGAGTAATGCTGCGTTTTGCAGGGAGACTGGGGCAATGCTGCTGCTCGGGGATCCCCGCTCCCGTCCCCATCAGCAAAGGCAGCCCGGGAAGCACGGGGGAGCTCCCTGCCCCGCTCGGTCCCTGTGTCTCTCCCCGCGGCTGCTGGCGCCGCTGCCCCACCGGCACACATCGGCGTGCGATGGATGGCCAAAACCCCCTCTGAGGGAAGGCAGAGATGCATGTGGGGGCGAGAATGCATGTCCCCTGGCTCCGGCTTGGCAACCAGAGCAGACCAGTGCGGAGCATCCCCATCCCAGCCCGGGCATGCGCCGGCTGCTGCCGCAGCGCCCGGCGCTGGCACTAATCCAGCCCTGCTGGCAATCACAGGGCGGCAAGCCTGAGGTGTTCTCAGCGAGTACATGTCACCCTTAATGATGTCTCCCGTCAGCTGCAGCGTCATTAGCAGCTCAGCGCGGTGTTGTGAGCAGGACAGCTCTGTTCCCTGCCTGCTGACACCAGCGGTCTGTCCAGGGATCCAGCCCCAGGGACACCGTTAGCGCAAGCATCACGGTGTTAGTACCGCATAGCCCAATTAACAGAGACCACATCACTCATCTTAGCGCTGGCCTTAACGATCTCATGCCAGGGCCATCCAGCCCAGTCCAGTCCCGGAGTCATCCCCATGTTGTGTGGGATTTTGTGTCACCACTTTGGCGACTGCTCAGCCACTGGGCTCCCCATTCCAGTGGGTGGCTTTGACATTTGTGGGCATTCAGGAGACGGCGGCCGGGGCTGATTTCCAGGTCAGGGGACGCCCGCAGAGAGCTCGGCTGGGATTACTCACGACTTGCTACTTGCGTTTGTGCAAGTGGCGTCACTCCTGCTTCCCGGCTGGGTGACCAGCAAACAAGATGAGACCACGCAACACCTACCACAACACGGGAGGACGCACCGGGGGGGTTTCTTCAGCAATAAGGGAGATCTCTGGCAGTTTCTTTGAGGGAGACAGAGGCCAGTTTCCTCCTTTGACAAGACCGGTACCTCTGCATCAGGCAGGCTGGGGACATCTGCCCTGCACAGGGAGGTTCATAAATCATGGATGACTTCCTCAGCCCTCCTCTCACCAGAGCCAGGTCCTTGTGGAAGTGCTCCAGGAAGGTTTTTGTGGACCTGCTCCTCCTCGGAGGCGTTCCACGCCAGCATCAAGAAGTCATCAAGAAAATAAAGATAAGACTCTTACTCACTGCTGCCCAGGTGAATCATTGTTGGGTCCCACAAGGGCATCAAAGGAAAATGCTCCATTTTCCCAGACCTCTGCATCCCCACTAAAAAAAGCGATCCTGGCTGTCCCCTCGCCCTTGCTCTCGGCTCTGCCGGCAGTGCTGAGCTGCCAAAGCCCCAGCACAAGAAACCTTCGCCAAGCATCTGCAGCCAGTGCAGAAACCCTGAATTAACTGTGCTTTCAGCAGTCTCTGCTGCCCTTTTTTTCCCTGCATGCCTTTTATTCTGCAAAGGCACTTGACACAGGGGAGAAGCAGAAGTGGGAAAGGCACCCCGAGCCGAGGCCAGGCTGGCCAGAGGGAAGAAAACAGCATTAGCAGCAGGGATGTGACAGGGGTGCCATCGGCTCGGGGACCTGCTGCTCTCCTGCGCAGCCCACGCCGCCGAGCGGGGGCTCTGGGGACTCAGATGGCTTCAAACCCCAGGAAAAGCCCTTGTTGACTGCAGCCTGTGCATCACGGGGCTCCAGGGGAGCGAGGGGCTGAAACGCTGCTCCAGGACCCGCAGCGTGTCGCAAGGGGATTAAAGAAGCTGCCGCTGGAGAGAAGTGCCCAGCACCAGGGTTGAGCTCGAGTAACACACCTCGCCTGGGGAATGGGCCACCGCTTTCAGCTGGCCTCCTGTACAAAATAGCCAGCCTGCAGCCCTGGGCAGATTTTACGGCTGTACAAAGGGATAACGAGGGGTCTGGCCACCAGTGCATCCCCAGCGTGACCCTGCCTGGCCAGTCTCCTCCACAGCCATCTCTGTCCTGGCTTCCAAGTGATGGCTTTAAAAACCTGCTCTTGTTAAAGAGCCCGTCTGCCATCAGAGCGAGCCGGGCAGCAGCCAGCATGGATCCTGCCGGGAGCGGGATGGGAGGCATCCAGAGCACGGGCTGCATCCTCCACTGCCTCCCAGCCCCGCGAGCATCCACCGCTCGCTCCCGGCGCAGGGCACACGTGTTGCAGCATGACTGATGTTTGTTCCGTACCAACCCAGGAGCCGAAATAAATTGCAGCTATACAATGAAGAGGCACTTTATTGCTAAGGCATTAGGCAAAGCTAATGTAATCTGAACTGATATTGAATACAAATCCTTGACTGTGAGTCACCCTGCTTTTACATTGTGTTCTGCGGCGGAGGAGCGGCATGCCATCAGAAAGCCAGGCATTAGGAAAAAAATAAGAAAAGAATATGCTTTTCTTTCTCCCTGTGAAAGACAGCTGCAATGATGGCCAAATCACCCAATCATCGCATTAATTAATAAGTATTGGGAACCTCCTGAGATTGATTGGATCATTATAACACCAAGTGAAGCCTAAAGAGAAAGAACTCCCGGGGGAAGACGGTGCTGATTTCACCTTCACTTTGGCTCTGCTCACTTGCAGAAAAAGCATATCAAAGCCGAAGCAGTTCGGGAGCCCACGGAAGGGGAAGGGCCTGCATTTTTCCTGGATAGTTCATTCCCTCAAGTGGCACGAGACTTTACAACCCGCCTCCTGTTCCTTCGGACTGAAGCCCAGCACGGGGCCGAGTTGGTCTGCCGGGGCAGAGCTGCAGCGTACGGACCTCGCGGCTGCGGAAAACTGGGAAATGCAGCTAAAAACCAGTCAGGGATGCTCCGCACCGGGGCTGGTGTGCTCCAGCCCTTCTCCTGCCATGCTGCTGCAATGACGCTCCCCAGGGAACCTTCCTCACTGCTGCTCTCCCCCATGCCCAAAGCCTGCTGCCCGGGCTGAGGGGCCAGGGGAGCTTTATTTTCCCCAGCCCAGCTCGGGGGCAGCCCCTCTCACCCCCTCCCCGAGATCAGAGACGAGGAGCTGGGATCCTGCTCAGCAAAACATTTGTTTTGCGCAAGATTATTACCGATGCCACGTTTGTGCACGATGCACAATTAACAGCCATAATAGCGCTTCACACTGATGGAGCATCGTTAATCTCTGGGTACGAATGCGTTTTTGCAGACATTGATTAATCAAGCCCCCAAACACTCCTGCAAGGCAGGTGCTATCGATGCACGCAGTGTTAGGCGAGATTTAGAGTCCAGCATGGCCTTGTGCTGAGTTAGGAAATTTCTGCTGCTCGCCATACCTGAGGTCAATACTAATGCAGTCCCCGATCCCACAGCCAGCTGGAGACCGAAAATCTTCTTTCTGATAGGGACAAGAACCTTTCCCTGCTCAAGATCTCACTTTCCCCATAACTTTTTATTTCAAGATGAAGCAAACTTGTGTAAATCAAAGTGATGTCTCTGGTCCACCAAGGCCAAGAGCCCCAGAGCATCCCGGACAGGAGGGCAAAAGCCCAGCAGTGATGAAGGGCAGAGTCAATCTCTGCTCAGGGGCTGCTCACACCGAGTCTCTGTAGCCCAAATCCCCTGCCAAAACCTGCACCCAGGCACCCCTGGGGACAGCCTGCTCATCCTCTGCACCCTGCCACAGAAATTCTTGAGGCGCGCCAAGAAAATAAACATGATCCCAGAAAGAAAAATCAAAATACCACCCACTCACGGGTTGGATCATCACCTTGTCAGATATCCACGCTGTGAGCACATGGGTATGAAATAACCATGAGTGTTGTTGTGCGGAGATGGCTCTCCAAGCACAAGAAGGTGTCATCCGTGGCCACAGGCACGTTTCCAGCCCTGTGACATCCCTGGCTGCAGACATGCTTCCAGCCCTGTAACATCCCTGGCCGTAGGCACATCCAGCCCCGTGACAGCCCCCGTGCAGCCCAGACCCCTGCGGCAAGTGGGTCTGCAGCAGCAGCCATGGCTAGCACATGTTGTGTGGCCAGCTGGTGAGTGGATATATAGCCCCCGAGCCCAGCGCCGATGCCACCTGCATGCACTGAAGCTGTTCTGCATCGCGGGAGGCCGGGAGGGCAGCACTGGCTTGTGTTTTCCCACTTGTCGCTGCCCTAAGTCAAGTCTTTTCACTCGCCTTGTGAGCAGGGTCATGGATCAGCCAGGATCATCCTGCTTTGGATCATCTCACCAGCTCCTGCTGGGCAGAGCTGGAAATGAAACGCCGTGCTCAGCCACCGGGAGACACTGACCCGCCTGCAAGAGGCACCTGAGCCCTGCGTGGCACCCCAGCCCCTGCCTGGCATCTCCCCCATCTCCCGGGGACCCCCCGGGAGCAAGACACCGGTGTTGGGGGGTGGGGGGGCTGAACACGCCTGCTCTTTCCCTGGCTTTGGGGAAGGAGGAATGAACTGTGCCTCGCGCTGCCAGCAAAACCTAAAGCAAAGGCAATAAGTCATTGGCTCCTCTCCCTCGCAGTGCACCCCTGTTTAATGAGACTATCCATCAATGGGGTGGTTTTTTTTTTTTTAAGCTATCAGCATGGTTCAGGGTGAAAGACTCAGCCATCAGTCTCAGGGATCCGTCAGTGTCTGAAGGCAAAGGCAGAGGCACCGGCTGCTTCCCAGGGCCCAGAGCAGCATTGCACTGAGCCCCCACCTCTGCCATTTGGGGTGCAGCGCGGTGCCTCCTCCCACCGACGGCACGGTCGGTCACAGAAAGGCATCTGCTGCTGTCCCACGATGCTCAAGGCTTTCTGAGCAGAGACCATCAACCCACCCCCCAGGAATGGGCCACCGTTCCAACCGTGCCCCCCTTTCTGGCAGTGCCAGCGCTGCGGCGCGGGGAAAACCGTGTGCAGCGAAGAGCAGCCTCCGCCAGGGCCGTTGAAGGCTGAATACTGAAAAGGTCAGGCTGACACAGTGCAGTCTCTCAGTAAATGATCCCCCATCCCCGCAGTGGTACCAGCCTCGTGCCATCCCTCCGCTTGTTTATTTTCTCTCTTGAAAAACACCGGGGGAAGGGAAGCGGAGCAGCTCGCAAATGGGGAGGCGCGAGGGCAGTGGGATGAAAGGGGATGAAAGCAGATGGCAAGATGGGGAGGGACCAGAAATACCTGGAAGGCTTGAACTGCAGAGAATCGGTCTAATATGCGAACAAGTGCATTTTCCACAGTGCTGTGCACAGCAGGAGGACAGGCAGGGGCTGCCTGATGGTGGCTTCTGCACCATGAAATCAATCCCACCCGGCACACACAGGCAGTTCTGCTGGAAACCACTGTTCGTTCCGCCAGGAATCCTTCCTGGGTCTCGCTAACCCACCTCTGATCAACACCCACAGTTTGCAAATGGAATTAGAGCAGCGATGAGTAAATTGAGACCTTTTTTCGGAGTGGAAAAGAGCTTATGAAAGTGAGAAAATGCCAGGAATGACTGGTTTTTAAGGAGCTGTGAGCTGAGAGGAAGCTTGCACAGAGCAGCACTGGTAGCAACACGGTTCTCCGGTGTGGAGCCTGGCACCGCACCCTGAAGACAACAGCCACAGGGACCACACGCCATTGCAAGTTCATGTATAAATAGCAATTTGTGACAGCACACAAGCATCACTCCGTAACATCCTTGAAGCACAGGCTCAGCAATCCCCGAGGAGATTTGTTCAATGAGTGCTGAGTTTTGCAGAGTGGAGGAGCCGCCTTGGCCAGGGCACGGGGAGCTCCTGTCCCCCCTGGTGCCAGCCTTTGCTTGGAAAAGCCGGTTAAGCCGCTGTGTGGCATGGCTGGCATTGCATGAGAAACCACAGCCCTGGCCTCCTCCAGCCCTTGCACCATCGGCAGTGCCCTGGCACACAGAGATCAGAGCTTGGATCAGCTCACCACTATTCACGCTGGTAGAGCAGGACTGGAGCGTGAGCCCCTGGGCATGTCCCAGCCCAATAAACAATGATGGCAGGACCAGCCTGAACAGCCAGCTGCAGGGCAGAACAATGGACCACGCCAAGCCAGCACGTTCCTCGAAGTTCAGGGGTCCTGCACAACGCCTTTTGCAGAGAGTCAGGCTTTGCAATGGCCACTGAGATGTTCCTCAAGGCGCTGGGGCACGCAGCAGCCTTTGCACAAGAGGAGCACACCAAGAGGGAGAGCAGGAGAAGGCCCACCAGGAGCTGGAAGTGGGGACAGACCCCGCTCCGTGCCTGCCCAGAGCTGAAGGTGTTTGGGGCAGCGATCCCCATGCACTACCCTCCCCCCTTCAGCCCTCTCCTGCCATCGGGGCTTTTATCAGCTCTGGGAAGAAGGGGAACAAGACCTTGGAGCTAATCCAGGAGGCAGCCCCTGCCTTGGGCAGAAAGGCCCTTTGAGGATGTTGGAGACATCCTACATGGGCTCGTATGCCCAGGGCAGTTTTGATGATCACGGTGGGCTTTGCAGACACAGAACAGAGACGGCACTAAGTAGGGGCATGTACACTGCACAAATCTGCCACCACATGTACAGAAGAGGAAGCAAATGCAAAGGCTTTACAAAAAGTCTTAATTTTGGGAGAACCATAAGAGAAACATCACTGCCAGTGGTTACAGGTATTACATTATTGGTGTCACACGCTCAAGCCCTTGGCTCCCGTTGTGTAGGCTTATGCAGCTCATCCTCTCATCATCCTCAGACCCAAGAAGCCACGCATGTGGCTGGGGAACGTCTCTGACTCAGGGCTGTGCGTCATCGTGCCCAATAATTGCCCCATCGCACCCTCATGTGCAGGCAGCCCAACACGCAACCTGCCGGGACCAAGCCCTGTGAGCAGTCAGGACACATCGCACGAGTTCTTATGTGATGGGGACACTTGCGGGTGTCTCTGTGCTCACATACGCGGTATGAATACATCCATACACGCACGCGCTCAAGCTCGGCTATTCTGGGTTCGCCTGCGTCGGAACCGTGCCTCTATGCATAGCTTTACATGGCAGGCTTACAGCTCCCCCTCCCCAGGTAATTATGGAAATGGTGATTACATCTAACTCTTGCAGAATTAGCACTTTACTTGAAACCGCGATGACTTCATCCCCGGACCCACAGTTTTCCCGGTGGATGTCAGCAGAAGCCAGATCAATTTGTGACTATCCCTAGCTACAAGGCCATAGCCCGAATCAGAGGGGCAGGTCCCAACACCACGGGGCTGGGAGAGGCATTTCTGTGACTGTCCCCCCCTCACACCCCCATGCAGAGCCCCCAGCAGCTCTATGGCTCATCTGAGGGCCTGAGTTGCTGAGCAAGTAATTCATTACTTGTTCAAAATAAGAGTTTGAAGAGCGCGAGAAGAGGTCGCGTGGAAGCGTCTTTCACCGTGGGACAAGGGCATGCACCAGCACTGCTGAGGGGACAATGCTAATTAACACAAAATCATTACAATCAGGGCATGCAGAGCTGGAGCCCCCCAAATGAGAGACTGAGTATGCTTTGTGCTGGGCACGCCATGTGTTTATTCCCAATTTGAGCCTCTCTGAACGCACATCTTGCCTGTTCCTCTCTGCCCACCCCTCCATCTCCATCACTGCCAGGTCTAATCCTGCAGTGGCGAGTGGAGCCCCTGGGAGCACGACCACCATCCCTCTTGGATAGCCCGGAGAGGTGGCTTGTCCTGGAGCCGGCTTGTCTGGGGGCTGCCAGCCTCCCTCCTTCTGATCCCCCTGTGTAATAACACACGGCCACACTTGACAGCTTCCCTTATCTGCCGCCAGGCTGACCAGTTCTGGCTGTAATTTCATGCTGTTATAGGCAATCACACTTGTAAAGCAAAAGTCATGGCTGTGTTTCACGGCAGAGGATGTGAAGTCGGCTTTTAAGCACTGGAGAAATCCCAGCTGGGGGCTCCTCCCTCCGTCCCTCCACCGGCACCAGCTCACCCCAGCGTCCCCACAGCCACCCCCTCCCCACGCCTGCTCCCACTGGGCTCAGACCCTCTTCCCCATCCCAATCCCTCGGGCTTTTGCCAAGACAGCAGCACCCACACCGGGGCACACAGGGGTGCGTTTGGGGACGATCTCAGCACGCTGGAGGAAAGATGAACGACTCTGGGCAGTCATTCATCGCGTGCTTTGCGTTCACCCTGGACCATGTCTGCAATCGTCGCTGAGCCCTGACCAAGCCCGGGGCAGCACACGAGCTCTGGCACAGCAAAAGGAACAAATATATTGAAGAAGTCGGTGCAAAACTTTGCCTTTGTGGCAGGGGGCTTAAACAGCACAGTGCTGCTTCTGTCCTGAGCCTTCACTAGCCTTTTGCCAGGTCTCAAATCAGCCCTTTTGCACAGGGGTAGAACGGGCAGGTCATTGGGATCAGAAACCACCCTCCTCCCAAAAGCACACACTTCTCCCATGGGATAAATCTGACCTTGGAAAGGCGCTGTCGTGTCCTCCTTGGGCTGGTGAGAACAGCAGGGACCAGCCAGGACACGGGCAGGTGATCTTCCAGCTCCTGTTGCACCCACCGCAGGGAGAAAATGGGAGTCCTGAGAACTGAACCTCCCAAGGGCCGAGCAGGGCTATTTTTAGAAAGAAAAGAAAGATTTAAGACATTTGCAGCTATGTTTTATAACAAGCCATTTGCAGACGTGCCTATGAGGAGGGATCACCCCAGGGAGACAGCACCAAACTGAAGCCCCATGGCTCAGGGGTGGGCAGGAGAGCACCCCATACAGAACCTGGCCCCAGGGCAGCCCCAGCCTGGCATAAGCCCACCGTGTCCCCATGGGAAGCCAAGCACTCGCTGGGGATGGTCCCACACTGCCCTGAGTGCTGGCTACTGCAGGGAGAACAGCCCGAGTTTGCTCCAGGGTGTTTCCCCATTCATGATCAGCCCTCACACATGGGACACAGCCAGGGCTCCCACCCTGCCACGCTGTCCCTGAGGAGCCCAGTGTGCTGCATTCCCTCCCTCGTCCGCCGAGGGAGCAGGACTCCAGGCAGCAGGTGAGGACATTGCGGCAAAGCGGGGTGGGAAGCCCGAATCTACTGAGGAAGCTCTCCTTCATCCCCACCCCACCGTGAGCAGGGAAACTGGGCTTCGGTCAGAAGGGCATGCAGGATATGGAGGTCTGAGCTGGGCTATCTGCTGTTAGTGAGAAATACTCTCACAAGCCAGTCCTGTGAGCACACAGCTACGCACCATTTGCACAGCATCAGTCCAGCCATCCTCAGCCACCTCCATCCTCAGCCCTCTCCACACCAGCAGCATCCTGGGAGGGGCAGCCCCAGCCCTTTTTAATGGCTCTCAGTAACAAGCCCCAGGTGGAAACGAGCATCTCCAGCTGGGCTGTGTCCTGGACCTGCTCCTCAGCTCCAAAACCTCCTCCATGCTGTGCCAGTGGCAAGGAGCGGGTGGTCAGGTGGTGGCCACACCGCAGGGGAGCATGGGCAGTCATAGCCTGGCCCCGCTGTTCTTTCATAGGATCATAGAATCATAGAATGGTTTAGGCTGGAAGGGAGCTAAAAGCCCACCTAGTGCCACCCCCTGCCCTGGGCAGGGACCCCTCCCACCAGCCCAGGTTGCTCCAAGCCCCGTCCAGCCTGGCCTTGAACCCCTCCAGGGATGGGGCAGCCACAGCTTCTCTGGGCAACCTGGGCCAGGGGCTCACCACCCTCACAGCCAAGAATTTCTTCCTGATATCTCATCTTGATCTCCCCTCTTTCAGTGTCAAACCCTTCCCCCTCATCCTATGGCTCCCCTCCCTGATCCAGCGTCCCTCCCCATCTCTCCTCGAGCCCCTTTAGGGACTGGAAGGGGCTCCAAGGGCTCCCCGGAGCCTTCTCTTCTCCCGGCTGAACCCCCCCAGCTCTCCCAGCCTGTCCTCACAGCAGAGGGGCTCCAGCCCTCCCAGCATCTCCGGGGCCTCCTCTGGCCCCGCTCCAACAGCTCTGTGTCCTTCCTGTGCTGAGGACTCCAGAGCTGGACACAGTACTCCAGTGTGTTTCCCCACAGCCCTTCGCCGTGCATGTCTGCATCAGGACTGGGGTTAACGCTGCTGTAGCTGAGTTACCCCCTGCACGCTCTGCGCAGCGTTGGCACCACGTCTGCTGCGGGGCAGATGCACGCTGCCTTCTGGGCACAGCGTGTCGTGCATCCACAAAACGTCCTCGAGCGCAAGACGTGCGGCTCTGCTCCAGCTGGACAGGAGGCACGCGGGGGCAGAGAGCTCCCCGTCGCTCCCCAGTCTGGGGGAAGGAGCAGGAATGATTCCAGCAGAGCCAACCGTGCCTTGCACCTCCTCACGCAGCCCTGCGCAGACACCTTGTTAGACAGGCAGAGAACGCGCCGCCTGTTTTGGGAAGGAAACAAAACTCCTTATGGCACTCTCCATCTGGGCTGAAAGGTTGCCTGAAAGGAAGGACAGCCAAGTGCGCAGGGCGCCGTACCAGGGCGAGCAAAACCTGTCCCACTTGCAGCCCAGCCCCCCCCCGACATGGCTCTGCATTCCATCCCTCCCTATCCCATGTCACCGTCCCCCACTGGTGCTGGGAAGAGGGGCCGGCAGCCATGGGATCAGTGGGAAGGCACCACGCCACGGCTCTGCTATCCAGGTATGGCAGGGGAGAGGACGCCACCGCTGAGGGCAGCCAGGAAAAGGATGCCAGGCTGAGAAGTGATGCATCTTCAGCCATGGCGGGAGGTGAACGAGAGCAACTTGGCTGAGCCGTGGGGGCTTCTGCGGCGGGGGACATGTTTCTCCACCTGCAACTGGCAATTTTCAGCGATGAGCCAGGGACAGTCCAACCTGCAGCTCTTCTAGCGGGCTGCACACGCTTGAAAAAACTGCAAACGAATGTTCGCTGCAAACGAACAAAAAAGCCAATTAAATTCCCAACTTTTTCCTTCCTTCCTGCGAGAAAAGCCAGGGACTCAGACTGCTTTATTTTGTACTTGTCACCTATGAGCTTTTCATGACCTCGTCCTCCACCTTCTCTAGGGAGCCTGGGCACCCCAGCCCCCCCAGACCCCCATCCCTCTCCTGCCCTCTGGCTCTGGGGTTGAGCCCTGTGCTGGCATGGCCACACTGTTCAGGGCCAGATGCATCTCAGGAGAGGGATTATTGATCCACCGGCATCCTGCGCTCTGGCGAAAGCCTGCTGCAAATTTTAATTAATTGATCAGTAAGTGCCCAGAGTTCCCCAGATGAAAGAGCCACGTAATTACCAAGTATCATCCGGTGGCACTCAGAGTAATTGCAGTAACTACTGCTTGGGGTTAGCTCTCGGAGGCAGAATTACCTCTGTGTTTAATGTCACCCTCCAGGGACAAATGATATTCTCCCTGTGCTGTACAGAAGGGACTGGAGAGCTTGGGTCTGGAAAATCCCATCCCCAGGATGCTGGTCCTTGGGGAGAGGGCTGAGGAGCTGCTCTTCAGCCTCCAGACTCCAAGCAGGGACCTTTCGGACCACAGAATCGTTCAGGTTGGACAGGATCACCTGCGATCTCCTGGTCCAGCCCCATCAGTAACCACATCAATCAACCACCCATCACCAGGACTGAGGAAGCCCATCGAGCATCTCGGGGTTTGGGCAGCAGCGCTGATGTGAAACTGCGCTCGCACAAGCAAAAGGACTCTCCTGCGGGGAAGCCCTCGGCAGGGCTGCTCCCCAGCGCGCCTCAGGGACCTGGGGACCGCGGCTTTCCAGAGGAAGGCGCTGGAGCCTAAAAAAATGGTGGTTATGAAGAAATTCATCTCCATGTGGGTTTCTCTGACAATTCCCAGCCTTATTTTAGATTTTTACGGTCTGCTATAAAAGCAGTTATAGTAAATTATTAGACCTACATGTGGGCTGTCAGGAGGCTTCTTACATTTTAAATCCCCCACAATGTTGTTAACTCGTTGCACTCAGCTGGGCTGTGTGGACCACGACCCTCCAGCTGTGCCCCTGTGCTCTGCCCCCCACGAGGCGTGTGGGGCTGGAGCCACGTCCCCCTGTGACCACACTGGGCTCCACGGGGGGATAAACACACCTGCAGGGAGAGGGAAAGCTTGGGGTGATTTCCTGAAAACGAGAGGTGTGCTTTGGAGGAGAGGTGGGGATGCCAAAAGGGTATCAGCAGGACGCCGTCATTCCTGGAGATATTTGAGATAGACATCCACTGCTGAGCTGCCCCAGAGCAGAGCTGGTTCTGCACAGTCAGTGGGTGTTGTTACCTGAAACACAAGGAAGAAAAGCAGCTGGGGACACCCCAGTGCTGGAGAGAAAGCTGTGCCCTGGCCAAGCAGCAGCACTGGTAAGAGCCTCTCCGTTCACTGCACTGGTAAGAGTATCACCATTCCCAGCACCAGTATCACCGTGCTGGTAAGAGCATCACCGTTCCCAGCACCACTAAGAGCATCACCATTCCCAGCACCACTGAGAGCATCATCATCCCCAGCACCAGCAGGAGCATCTCCATTCCCCACTTCAAGGGCAGCTGCCCCAAGCACGGCTGAAGCCCGAGGGCAGACGCAGCCCCAGGACAATCTCTTTGCAGCTGAAGCTGCTGCAGCCGGTTGTTGCCCCCTAAATCCACTTCCCACAGATCCTAAGACAGGTCCCCGTAGGATATCATTAAGGTTTCCAGAGATGTATCCTCAATTTCACCTCTTCAGTCCCGGCTGGTAACGATATAAAAGCGCAGAACAAACCCCGTGGATATTTTGTATGAAGGCGCATCGCCAACACCAGGAGACGCCGGGCTCGGGAGGCAGCAAGCGTGCGGGGAGCCCGGGCTGCGTGCAGCGTGCCTTACCCCACGGAGTTTTGCCCAGGTGTATAAAAACCTCTTGGGAGTCAAAATAGTCCTCACTAAATCATCCTAACGGCCAGGGCAGGGGAAAGCGGAACAGTATTTGCTTCTGCTGCCAAACACAAAGCAAAAAACTGATCTCTTGGGTGCTTGGGAAAGTTTTACAGATTTCACTGGTTTATTCTATTAACCCTGTGGCTGCTCCAGGGAGCTCAGCCGTCGTGTCTGCAATAACGTGACCTCCCTTTAACCCACAGACACCGCTCCTTCCCTGCTCTCCCAGCCGCTCACCAGCGCAGAGCACGTCCCCAGCCCTGCCCCAGCCGCAGCTACGTGCTTTGGTGCAATCTCGGGGAGAGAGGCCGGGGCAGGACATCTCCCCAGGGGCCAAAAAGACCTGAGCTGCCATCGAATGCACTCGTGTCATTCCGCTGACAGTCACAGCAGGCTCGTTGCTTTGCACAGCGATTAGCTGCAACTGCAAAAGGCTTCCGCAGTGTTTTACTACCCGCAGGAGGGCAGGAGCTGCGCGGAGGTGCCGAGCTCTTTGGGCAATGCACCGCAGAACGACTTGCAAATGTCACTTAGTGCCGTTGTGTTTCCCTGATGGGCAACTAAACTTGCTGAGCTGGCAAGTGGCCAGAGCTGTGATTTTTGCTGCACCACCGCGCTTGTCTTCCTCGGCATGGAGGGATGCCACCACTGGGGACTGTCCCTTCGCAGGGCCTGCCCATGTCCCCACACCCTCGTCTCCATCCTGCCGCTCGCTCGGGGGCTCTGGGACCCTCAGCCCTCGCTGCCGTACCGGGGCTGGCATCGCCTGATTGGAAACCACAGCTGGAGCCACCCCGGGGACGTGCCTCGGTCCGTGTCTGATGAGACGAGGTGACTCACAGCGAGTGGGCAGTGGACGTGTGCCCAGCTAGCATCCTTCCTCTGCGGCGTTTCCCTGACCCTTTGCCTTGAAATATGTCTGTAATAAAGCTGCACGTGAGTAGAGCTGCAGGGTTTTATGAGCCGTGCTGCTGCAGACCCCCCATGGGGAGCCTCGAACCCTTTCCAGGTGTGATGCAGCCAGCAAGGGCAGTGCTGGGTTTTGGGTAGCCATCACCCGGCACTGCCTCCAAGGTGGAAGCGTTTTCCTCCTGCAGCTACATGAAGTTTGAGGATGGCAGAGCGTGACCGGCAGCGGAGGCAGTGTCGATTGCCGGGTGCCCCAGGCAGCAGTGGCAGCCCCGGGAGTGGCGTGTCTGCAGCAAGGACACGCACAGAAACCCCACGCATGGTTTCTCTGAGCTGGCTGGAGAGACTTGGCCACAGGATGGGCCAAGGAGGGAGCCCTGAAGTTAAGCCAGGGGGAATCCAGCTGCTCCTGCACGCACACAGCCTCAGGGCAATGACTGCTCTCTTCCTACGAGGCGCGATGTAGGCACAGTGGAGTTTAACATTGGCACAGAGCCCTTGCTCTGCTCTCTACGAAGAGCTTGTCCTCTTGCGGGACACGTGCATGTAAAGGAGAGAAGGAAAAATAATCTCTCCTGTTGCAGTTGTCACCATCATCAACAGTACAAGTGCAGCTACGTGTCTCAAGAGACCTTTCTGCTCTGGGGCTTGTACGTACTGAGGGTTAAAAGCAAGCCTGCAGCCCGCCAAAGCCCCTTCCATGACAACTGCTTCTCTCTGCCAAGCATCTCAGAGCCCAGCCAAGAGCATCATCTGAACACACGTGGCTTTGTGCTAATTGTAACGGAGGCACCAGGGGACATAACTGGTTATCGGTGGCTGCACACCAGCCCAAGGGCCCTTCGGCTCTCCCTCCTGGACGGACACCTGCCATCCTGTATGGCACGTCGGCTCAATGTGCCTAGCAAAGCAGCGTGTGCTCCTGTCCGTCGGTGCAGGCACGAGCCCATGGGTGCGGGCTGCAGGCGGCAGATGGGCAGGACCGTGGCTGGCAGCTCCTTGGACCTGTGGAGCGTGTGCCACGAAGAGGCGGCGAGAGCAGGTCCTTTCGGAGGGGTACAGGCGCCGCTTGCGATGTGCCAGAGCTGCAGGGAAGAATGCCGGGGGCTTTCAGCCGAGGGGCCATTCCCTGCACAAGCATTTACCAAAAGCCCCCTGCCTCCCCTCCCCTCCCCAGCAGGCAGGGCACGGGGGTTAATGGGCACCATTACACAGCAAACTAGGCAGAAAGATTTGCATTTGTTGGCGAGAGACATTTCCTTACTAGATGGTTTGTGTTTGCAGTACATTAGCTAATCTCATTTCAGCTTGCGCTACATCTCCCACCGTGCGAATGCACTCGCGCACACACACACACTGCGATGCTGAAGCCCTGCCAGGGCCCCACACATGTTGTTTCCACTCTGCCTGCTCCTCCCTCCTCCCCAGCCTCCCTTTCCGAGTCGTGCCTGGATCCCCACGGAGTCCCCCAGGTGCTGATGCCTCCGCAAGCAGGGAAGGACCCAGGGGCTGGGGCCCCCATGCCTTCGCACGCCGGCTGCCGTGGCACGGTGCCGGAGCTGGCGGCGTGGCAGAGCCGGGCTTGACGCCCACCCTTCCGAATTGCTCAGAGCAAAGCCCTGCGTGGAGCCGTGGAGAGATCCTGGAGCACAGAGCCACAGGGCTGGCACCCAGGGACAAACCTCTCCGGGAGGAGCTGCTGGATCCCATAACCAGCTGTACGAAGCACCAGGAACCAACACTGGACCTTCCAGTCTCGGCAAATCCCTGTTCGCAGGACTCTGAGCAGGTGCTGGGAGCCAAAGTACTCTTATTTCAGAGGCGGCATTTATATAGCAGCACTTAGTGACTGCTGGTAGGTTTATTACCAACCCCTCATCATACTGACACACTCAGCAGCGTGAAGTTAGAACAAGCCTTGATAATAGCTCTGCGCAAGTGAAACGTTATTATTTTTTGCTAAGATCCCTGGGAATGAATAGGCCTGTATCGGTGTAACCTCGCAGCCGGTGCTGCAGGACGAGCAGCGTACCCGCACCCTGGGGGAGGGGACCCCCACAGACCTCCCCGCTCGAGGCAGAGTGCAAGGGCTGACCCAGCCACAGTCGCGGGGACTGCGTGTTTTAAGGGGCTTTTCTCTTAAAACCACTGAAAAACACCAGCCCAAAGGCACTTTGCAGGCGGAGGGACAAGTCCGGAGGCAGTTAATGGCTTTCCACCCGCGGGAGCTGCAGAAACGCTACCAACAAAGCACGGGCTCTGCTGCCAAGCTCTTACAAGCTAATCAATTAAAGCATCACAGCTTGGAAGACGGGTCAGAGCAAAGCAGCACAGTATGGATTTTCTTTTTTCATTAGAAGAGCTTTAGAACAAATCCCCTTTTCCCCCACAAAGAGAGCAACCAGCCCCTGCAGAGAAAACCAGCCCCGGGGCACCGCAGAGTGCCCACGGGTGGGCTGGGGGGGGACTGCTGCCTTCCTGGCAAGGCACGGCCACTTACTGCCGCTGTCCTGCTCCCTCTGTCACCCAGTCCATGGGTGCCGGCGCCCTGGGTGATGGCAAAGCATGGTATGTCCCTGCTAGCCCATGGCTGCGCTGCTGGTCGAGGCGCAGAGCCCATCAGGAATTTGCCGTGCAGGAGGGCTGCCGCCACCTCTCTGCAACGCCCGGGTTAAGTAAAGCACCGCTCCTTGCTCCAGCTGCAGGAGCTGCCATCGCAACAGGGGGTTTCTCTGACCTGGGTGATGCCAACCGCTTTTCCCGCTGCAGAGGGACCCTCCAGCCTCTCAGGCCTCTGAGTCCCTTCCACCGCTGCCCAGAGCACAGCTCCCCCATCCTGAGGCCCTCTGTTCCATGGCACAGAAATCAGCATTTGACTGGCTAGGCTACAGCTGGTTTAATAATTCATCCCGCGCCATGATCCGGGTTGCGCCGTAAGACTGCACGTCTCCACACAAGTTAACCAGCCTGCTAATCTCCCGCTTGTAAATCTAATCACTAGTGATTTCATATTTACCTGCAGATCATAAGTGAGAATGTGAAGCAGTGACAGAGCTAAGCACCAGTTCTTAATGGGCTCATTAATAATTCCTCCATTTGAAGATGATTCCTCATCGCTGTTCCCTGAGATCTGTCAATGAGCCGGTTCTTAGCCCACTTAAGATGCACTGCACTGATACTGCATCACGCTGCTTTTCATGAGAATACTGCTTGATACCACATCAAATACATTATGACAACCTATAACAGCGATTCAGATACCTTCTTCCATCAAATGCGTAACCTCTTCAAAGATTGCAATCAGCTGTTTGACAAAATCTGGTTTTCATAATGCCATGGTTACTGGTGTTAATTGTAATCTGTTCTTTCTTTCTTTCTTTTCCCCTCTTTCCCTTATTTCACTGTCCCTTCCTCTTCACCCATCACCAATCTGCGCTGCATTGGTGCCGCGGCAGGGCTCGCCTGCTCTCTCCAGTCTCTCCAGCATCTCGGGGATTATTCGCAATCAGCATCACCGAGAGATGCTGATTTGCATCACCTCCTGTGGGAAAATTGCTTGGACCAGCTGAATTAAAAATATTTACCCCAGCCTGTCCCACAGACACCTCGAGCCCTCCCTGGGACATTCCTGCCCACCTCAAGGTGCTGGGCACCCGGGGACTACAAAAAGCATGAGGAGACACTGGTGCAAGTGGGAAATCCAGAACATCTTCCCGGAGACAATTAATAGAATATGGCAAGCGCAGAATAATGCAGAGGGGAAGAAATCACTTCTTCTAGATGCCGGTAGGATAGCACTGAAGTCACGCTGCACTTCGGCTGACTTGAAAAAAAAAAAGTTGTTCTAACAAAACTTCTTTTTATTCTTCAAGGAAAAATTGCTGTCTAGGACAACATAATTCTGTGCACTCATGAATTTACAAATTTAGTTTTTCGTATCAGAAACAGTATCTGATGCAGAGTAACTTGCAATTTGTATGGGATGTAATGAGTAAATGCCAGCAGTGTCCTGGCACAAATACCAATGCTGCAATGCATAGAGAGAATGGAGGCCCAGGTAGGAAAGCCTCAACAGAGCAGGTATTTTTTGGCAGCTGGCAGTGTGTAGAAGGCAGTTTGCTCCGGGCACTTGTGGAGATGGTCCATATGGGCTGGCCATGGAGCTCGGACACGGAGATCGGACACAAACTGCTCCTGCCTACTTTGCCTGATGCAAATCCTGCCAGAACAAAAGAAAAAAATAAAATCACAACTAAAAAGTCTTTAAAAAACTTCTGGACAGCACAACGTAGCAATGAGTTATGGATATGGCAACCAGAACAGCACTATTTCCTTGGTAAAGCGCTTGTTATCCATGGATCGGAGGGGTTTGGAAGAGCTGCAGTGCCTGAAGCTGGTGGGAGCCTCTCTGGGTGCTGCTGTGAGGAGCTTTAGTTAATTGAGCTATGAATTATGCATAGAGGATAAAAAAATGTCCTGTTTTATGGCTGGGGAATTAAGGTGCCACGGGTTCAGGTAGGTGCTCCCAGGCTTCATCCCTGCTGCGTGATGAAAGCCTTTGCTCCAATGATGGGACGGCTCCCTGGGATGTGCCATGGGGACTTGTCCCTGCAAAGCTGTGCCGTGACCGATGGCCCACACAGGGGCATTGCATCGCTGAGGGAAGCCAAAGTGGGGTGCGGAGGTGGTGCTGTGGGTCACAGCCCCCCTACTCAGCCGACGAGTAGCCCTGGGGCCGGGCCACCCAGGACCCCAGGCGGGATGCCCGCGGGGTCCCTTCCCTCCCGCTCTGCAGGGACGCCGCTGCCTGCCATCCCCGCAGCGGGTTTGATTCTCTCAGCCCCCTCCAAAACCCAATGGGCAATAGAGAGCCTATTTTTGAGCCATGCAAAGTCTTCTCCTGTTGACAAGGAACAAGGACTTCCCTCCTGAAAGGGCCCCCAGCTGTGCCTTCAGGCACTCGCTCAAAGGGGCTGGAACAGAGCCTGCCTTCGGACTCAAATCCCCCATTCAGCGCTGGCGTTTGTAAGGCAGAGCAGGGAGGCAGCCCGCTCCCAAAGCCAAAGGCTGGAGTGGCTCTGCCATCTCAGAGGGACAAAGGCCTTTTCTGCCCTGGGACAATATTGCCACTCACCAGCGATGCCCCCCAGCCAGCGAAGCCTGGGGACCGCTCCTCAGAGCCACCATTCAGCTTCGCTGCGGGAGACCTCAGCTTCCAAATCTAAAGACGAGGTTATTTTTCCGCTTCCTCCTGCCATTGAAGCTCCTCCAGGCACCGCAGAGGAGGAGGGGGGAAGCTTGCAAGAAAGCTGCAGGCAGGAGGCTGGCCCTGTATCTGCACCAAGAGCTTGATGGGGGGTGGGGGGGGGGCGGGCAGGAGCCTGGCACCCCATGCCTGCCCCTGTGCCCCCTCACAGGACCCCCCCCTTCACACCACAGAGCAGCTGTACCGGGCTGGGTCCTAAACAGGAGGCTTGGAGAGCTGTGGGGAAGCTTGGCGCAGGTCTGGAGCCAGGAGCCCCCGATGTGCCCTGGTTGGGGTCCATCCTCCCAGGAGCTCTGTCCCCCTCTCCCACCCGGGGCTGCCCTGCACCCGCCAGCACCAGGCCCTCTGAGCACCACAAGCACCAGGGAAAACCCACCTTGCTGCTGACCGACAGCATCTCTGCTCTGAGCCCCTGCCCTCTTTACGCTGGCACTGGGGAAAGGGACCTGCACCCAACTCGCATTTGAGCCGTGAGATGCTCTTCAACGAGGTTTCTGGTAGCTCAGGGTGGAGGTCTCAGCTCGTCAGGAGAAACTGCTGTGCCCAGACTGGGAAAGCTCCTTCCTGCAGCGCTGAAGGTGCCACCGTGGCCACCCACACCTGGGACATGCTGCTGGAGCACGGCTGACGCAGGTTTGCTCTCTGCATCCCCACCCGCCCGGCACCGCTGACCGGCAGCCAGCAGTGATGTTCCGGCCTGGGCTTGGGGAGGACCTGGCTGTCCTTGCAGGGGACACCCTCAGGGCTGAGGACGAGGGCCCAGAGATGTGTCACAGTCCATAAAATCACCAGGCACAGGCAAGAGTTGCCAGCCTCTCAGCTGACCAAGGGAGGCAGCTTGTCAGCGCTCCTGCAGGCTGGGCACTCGGCGAGGTCCATGTTATGGTTGGGGAAGAGTAAAACCTGCAAGGATGGGGGCTTCCTTGCTGGCAGCACAGCAAACACCATGGGTGAAACCCCTGCACCCCCCTGCCTGGATGGTGACAGCCATCCCTGGGTGTGCGGACACACAGACCACGTTTTGTGGCATCTTTGCTCCTGCACTTGCAGGTTTCTGCACGGGGAATGACCCCGCTCGGCGGCTGTGCCCGTGCCAGCCCGGTCTCTGCCCACCTGGGAGGTGCTGGTGGGCTCCGGTGATGGCAGGATTGGTCCCAGATGCTGCCAGGCTGTGGGATGCTTCCCCCAAGGTGGATGTGTCCGAGGGCTCCTTGGGTGATGCCAGGCTGGACGGAGCCCCCGGCCGGCGCTGCTCCTGCCCCGCGAGGCGCAGGGAGCTGAGAGCGCGTGGCGATCGATAGGTGTAACTGCGGCGCAAATGCAGCAGCACTGGGCTGCTGCATCACCATCATGAAAATAAATGAGAGATTGATTTTCCAGGCGGTTTGGATCCCATAGATCTCACCAGCTGTGACAAGCGGTGCGCAGGCACAGTGGGGCTGACACCTCCCTGCGCTCCTGTGTGCCAAGGAGAAGGAGGCACCTGTGAAGCGTCTGGAGACATGGGGACCCTGAAACAGGGGTGAAGCAGGTCTGAGGGGCTTCAGGTTCTCGCTGGCATTGCAAGGGACAGACCCTGAGCGGGGAATCAGGTGAGGCTGGGGACAACAGGAGGGCTGGGGAAGCGTGGCACCCCCTGCTCCCCCAGGGGAGCCCCTGGCTCACCGCCACGTGGCCGCCACAGCCCGACGCCGGCATCAGCCGCAGCCCAAACCGTGGTGAGCTGCGCTTGTCTGCTCACCAGAAAGGCACCGTCTTTCTTGTAACGTCTTATCTTCAAGCTTCTCTCTCTAAGTCACATCTGACTTAATTATGGTAATTAAGATTGACATTAATACAAGATTAAAATGTGAAATTAAAATTAGCTGTGAAACTTATCTGAATTTTTAGTGTGCTTATTGATTTTCTTCACTGTTAATCAAAGGTCTGAGGTAACTGCCGATGAACATGATGCTAATTAGAGCAATGCCCACTAAAGTGGCCTCAGGAGACGCTTCTCTATTTCCTTTCGAATAGCCCAGCTTTCTGACCACGCAAACATCTCCAGCCCTGAGCGCTGCCGAAGGAGCAGTAACAATTTCTCCTTTTCTTACGCGCACCCCTGTGGCTGCCTGCCCTGCCTGCTCCCGCAGCCACCGTCTCACCCGCTCCTGTCGGCAGCGCTCCCTGTACGCAGCCAGTCTGCGCGCACGGTGATGCACGGCGATGCACGGTGATGCACAGCAATGCACGGTGACGTACGGCAATGCACGGTGATGCACGGCGATGCACGGCGATTCACAGTGATGCACAGTACTGAAGAAGCCAGTCCAGCTGGAGGGGGCTCAGGGCCGTGTGTCCCGGCTGCAGACAGGAGGACCCCGGTGTTTCGGCAGGGGCAGCCGGAGCGCGGTGACGTGAGCAGGGCTGAGGCTGCCGGCTCGCCTGCCGTGCACGTCGCCCTTGTTTCTCACCCTGAAATTTCACAGGCCATTAGGCCTCGGCGCTGGCTGCGCGGGGAGGCTGCGGGAGGAAAATTATTCAAATCACCCTGTTACACACCAGCTACGGGGAGCGCATCCCGCAGTGCATCCCCCTCTATATGCTCCCTCCTCCCCACTGCCTCCCAGCTTGCCCAAGACCCCAAGGAAGCTGCTGGAGGCACGGGGGGGGGTCCCAGCGCCTCTGTGAGACCCCTGGACTCACTGAACAGCACCGTCCCCAGCAGCTGCTGACCCCTCCTTGGGCGCAGGGGCCATGGAGAGTCAGGAAACACACCCCAAGAGCCCCACCAGCTCTCGGCAGAGCAACAGCAAACCTCATGCCAGGCCCCTGATGCCAGGCATCGTGTCCCAGGCTCGTGGGACGCTGCATTCCCTAATCCCGGCTGATGTTGAGGCTTGAGTTTAACCATTCCCTCTCCATCACTAACAACTTTTGCCACTTAGTGAGCATTTCTGCATTACAAATACAGCACTTGTTCTTTTTTCCTGCCTGTTACCATGGTGCTGGTGTTATTATCTGGCTATCTTAGGAGTTTACTACAATGCAGATGAACACAATAAAAATCACTCAAGGAAAACTGCTAAATGAGAGACAACTTTTATCTTTAATAACGGCAGGCTGGGAGGGAAGCCGGGGATGGAGCAGAGGGGGGACCAGAGCAGGCTGTGCTCGCTCTGCCGCAGATAGCTTTGTTAGACCAAATTAAACCTCTGAGCAAGCGAATCCCACTTTGTATATGAAAATGACAGTGTTAAATAATATACTGCACCCCTTGGTGATTTCTCTCCCTTTCTTATTTTGTCCTTCTCTCGCCTGCTGCCCAACTGCTCCCAGCTGGCAGCAGCTAGGAGTGACACAGGGAATGCAAATGACCCCGCTGCCTGCACAGCCTGCTTCACGCTCCTCAAAATCCCCCAGCTGCTGCTTCTCCCGCTTGCACCGGTGTCGGGTGGAGGAACTCTGCAGAGCCCAGCAGGGAAAAAGGCAGCAGGATCAGTCCCCGTGTTTGGACGGTTTCTTGACTTCTTGTGTTCTGCGTGGTGGCATTTGTAGTGATACCAGTATGTGATTATTGTTGCTGAGGTAACCGAATCAGTGTAATTGCTCTCTCAAAGGTAGCAGGGACTTCTCAGATGGCAGCGTCAACAAACCGGCTATTTGAAGGAAAGGCTGGCCTCCGTCTTGTGGTGTTTGACACTCGTGTCGTGCTTCGTGACATTGTTCTGGCTATTTGACTTGACAGGCAGAGTGGCTGGGAGGACCAGGCAACTCTCCCCAGGAGGTGATTTACAGTAAACATTTCAGGGTAGGATTTGGGATTTCAAAAGAACGAAGCCTCCGTTCCTGTTCTTATCAAAGTAGGTGTAATTACACCATGTGAGTGACGGGCTCAGGAGGGTCTTGCTGGAAGCGCTCAGCTTACTGCAGCTGCGGTGGCCTGGGCAGGGGGGACGGGCAGGACCAGACCGGGCAGGGAGCTCCTGGGAGCCATCAGGCCCATGGTCCTACCCATAGGCGAGGGGGTTGTGGAGCTCCAGGGCTGGGGCTGAGGTGCTGAACGGGGATTGCTTGTGCGTTGCTTCTTTTGTTGCAGGGCTGAGGAGACTCTAATGCTCACCCATGGTCATGGTGCCAGCCCCACATTACAGGGGGACCCTGCTCAGCCTCCACAAACTGTGAACTCTCATGTGCCCAGAGCCCACCACCCCACCATGGCTGGTCAGGTTGCAGCATACAGCTCCATTCCAGCCTGGCTTCTCTGGCTCCAGCAGCGGGATCAGAGCCTGGTGCCTCCATGATCCCAAGGTGGGGCATGGCGCCTATATCAGTCCCCCCATAGCACCATTGCCCTCTTCACAGCCTGCATTTGGGGAGCCCAAGGGGAGGGAATGCTGGGCTGGAGCAGGGAGGCAAGAGGGGCTTGGGGTGCTGAGAGGGGCTGGGGGTGATGAGAGGGGCTTTGGATGCTGAGGGGGGCTTGGGGT